>CM037780.1:4039703-4058814 GCA_021229015.1 Solen grandis | reverse complement strand
GCCCTGGGGTCAAATTTGGCAACGCCGTAGGGGTCACCTGATTTTACATAGGCTAATATAGAAATAACTTGAAAAAACTTCTTCTCAGAAAACACATGGCCTGGGGTTTAGATATTTGGTGTGTAGCATTGTCTAGTCGATTCTTACCAAGTTTGTTCAAATCATGACGCTGGGGTCAAAATTGGCCCCGCCCCAGGGATCACTTTATTTTATTGATTTATTTTGGAAAAAAACTAGAAAATCTTCTTCCCAGAAACCACAAGGTCTGGAGTTAAGATATTTGGTATGTAACATGGGCTAATAGACCCCTACCAAGTTTGTTCAAATCATGACCCTGGGGTCAAAATTGGCTCTGCCCCAGGGGTTACTTGATTTTACATAGTCTAATGATACCAGGTAAGCGATCCAGGGCCATCATGGCCCTCTTGTTTGTAAAATATGTTATATTTGGTGAATTACGAAAAAGATGAATTCTGCTTCATTCATTGAATTTATCGATATACATTACGAGTCTAAGGTCTAAATAAAACGAACTGCATTTAATTACAAGTATCATTTATTTTGTTATTAAATTTTGTCTCACATTTTTTACCCCAATTGTCCTAATTCTAGTAAACTGTCATTCTGAAATGACAGGATTTGTTGAAAATATGTATCTATGAAGAAAATATAAAGATATGCATTGTATAGTTTCCTTGTGTTTACTAATTGTTAGCTAATCTCAAAATAAATAATAATGTTAGGCGTAAGGAAGAAAAAAACAAGATGATATGGTGAAATAATGTCCCTGTTGTTTATGGGGCCATCGATAAATCTGTGATACATGAAGAATCATTAATGATAAAATGTTAATTTAAAATGAGCTTAAATTATACTGTATCTGAGAACCAAATCTTATTATAGCCACTTAAATAATACTGCAGAGAAATGAAGTCGCGTATTCGCCCCCATTTGATTTGCAGATGTCAATAACCTTAAGTTCCTGGTTTATTTACCATTAATGAAATATCAGCTTTGCTTGGATTGTATTAATATGTTTCAATAGCTGTATGATGCAGCACAAAAATACGCATACAATTCGTAAAGATAACATAATTTTTTTTCCATTGAAATTTTACATTTTATGACAACAAAAAATGTAAAATAAATGGCATTGATTAACAAAGAGCACATTCATGAAGAAATCCTAATTCAAAATTGATAGACTACATAAAGCCAAAAATATTTCCTATTTCTTTTTCTGTTATTAGATTACATGTACAATGTAAGATGTAACAGTAATCATTGAAAATCAAAGTAGGTAAGGTAGCTGCAGAATGTTCAGTATTTATTTATACTGAGGTTGTCGGCTGTGTTTTGTTTTAAGATATCAATCTTATAATAATTTTTTTTTTTCTTTTTTTTTTTTTTTAAATAGCTTTTTATGAAGAAGACACATTTGAATAAATTTTGATATGATAGTAAAAGTACAGCGATATCGAAAGTAAGGATTTATACTTTTCGGTTTAGTTAATTGTTTTATTTTTCTTTGCGTAAAGAATTATAAACATAGGTATGCATAGTTCTTCAGATATATCAAAACTGAATTTAAATATATGGTTACGTTATATGTATTCTCGTTTATCTTTTTCCTTACAACAATGTACTTATGTATACGTTGAGAATGAAAAATAAGAGTTCTGTTCTGTTCCTGTTTGTCTAACTTTTATGCATGTTTACAAGAATTATATGTCAACAAATGCAATACCACTTTGTGTACTGTACGTACTATATAAATGATTGCATTGTATTCTAAAGAAGCAGTGACACCGGTGATGTTGACGTGTGATGGAATGGAAACATTCAGCTGATACTTAATTATTAATTTCAAGTCAAACAGCTTCCATTAAATTAATTGAAAGTAAAACTTGAAATTAATTATCATAAAAGAAATCCCGTATATCTCGTTCTTTACTGGATGGAAAAATGATACCGAGCAGAAACCTTTGTAACTCAACTTCCAACTTTCCACTTCACTTGCTGACAAAGGTATTTATATCACCATAAAAATGTTTTAAATTAAAACTTTACCACTGAAAAATAAAAAGCAATGATCTTTTTTATGCGAATAAATATTATTTTTTCGTCTCCGGAAAAAATCGAAAAAATCGAGTTACGTGATTTTGGAAGAACAGCGACGATATTGTGAAAGAAAATTTGTGGTATAACTTGTTAAAACTTGAAATTAATAGATAAATCATAAATATAATTTAAATAAAATAAACATTATATATAGATAAGAAATAAGTGAAATCAAATATTATTATGTATTCTGTCATTCCTTTTGTCAAAAGCAAAATGTACCAAGTATTTTAATCATAACTGCATCTTCACCATTAAAAAGAGATATAAATTGGGAATGCTTCAATCTTTATGTTATTTGATACTACACTTTGATTGGAAATAACTTAAAAATTACTTAATATTCTATACTTAAAATATAGGTTTTGTGAAATTACTATTCATGTCGCATTATATCATGCAAATAAACGATAAACGTCATAACTATGCAATTATGACCATGAAATTGGACTGATGCATTTGTTTAAGTTCAATATATGAGCTTGACCTTTGAGATTAAACCAGGTCTACATCTAGCAATAAACAAAGATTCTTGAGACAAGGAGCTCAGTTTTTAATTACGTCGACTAAACAAATCTACGTCTGCTGACCGACTGACAGGCCGGCGAACTGACTGGACATGCGCAAAGTAAAATACCCCGTCTTCATTGCAGTGTGGCATACCCATGAAGATGCATGTAGACATGTAATCATACGTTTCAGATTTGCGTTTACTATATATTGAAAGAACTTTTTTTTAATCATGCACAGATTTATTTCTGAATATTCTGCTGTATTGGGCTGACAGTGATTGTGCTGCACCACAATTTTTAAGTCTACTTGGTTTCGGACCTGATGGGGTGGTAGCAGGTTCTCTGGCAGCCTGGTTACAGGTAAGTCAGAAAAAAAAATGTAACGTTGAAAATGGTAACTTACTAAGTGTTTTGTATTAAAACTTGGCAGAAAGAAATGTTTACAATATACGCACTCAGTGTTAGACCGAAGAGGATATTTTAATATAGCACATCACATCAAATATTGGTTTTATCATATATGATTGAATACATTTCATTAGCTGGCTTGCGGTAGATGGCTGGTTCTGCCCGGATGCCTCCGTGCATTCGGGGTCATCTTCCACCTGTAATTAGCTGGACGTCGCTATATGACTGAAATACTGTCAAAGCGACGGTAAACTAAAATAGTCAAGTCAAGTCAAATTGCATACATATTAGTCGTAACGTTCATCGAGTTATACCTTTGTCTACAGAAGTACATATCTGTTGGCTGATTTGTGTACAACATTTTAATAAGCATTGTACGTAAAATAACAATATGTTTTGCTATTGAATAACATTCCGTTCATATAATTTTCTTTCCTGTAGGAATCTTGACATGAGAAAAAGTATATTTGCTAAAAGTTAAAATATTATTTTCTGAAATCGTCTCCGACCCGAGGCCGCAATGTTAACAACAAAATGCTTTTTCCAATCACACAGCAATACAAAATGATTATAATGATGATAGTTATCATTATTACTACAATTGATATTAATTATTTGATCATTGAGAGCCAGAGAGGCTCGTCAGTCGTCTTTTTATACATGCTGATTGGCTTATATGGCTTAAAGTGGACGTTATTTCTTAATATTGACAGCCCTCTATCATTGCAAAAGGAAGCTGGTTTTCTATGATGCAGAGAGCCGGGGCGAAAGGAATTCCCATAGATGCCAAGAGCTGTGCCGATGGGAGCAGAAATATTAAAGAAAGCTTAAGCAAGATATACTGTGACAAAGAATAGTTTAGACATATAGATCGTATTTTTTTTCACACTTCAGTCAATTTACGCAAGTCATTCTGAATATGTCAACGTAGGTTTGCTTGCTACCTTACTTTTAGTTTTCTTGTTTACCCAAAAATACTTAAATATAATACTTTAAGCTGTATTTCGGCCATCTTGTTGCATTATAAACCTTCGTCATTTAAGCAGCTCGTTAACAGATGATCAGTAGAAATTACAAAAAAGTCTATTCTATCTCGTTCATGTTGTTTAAGTCTTTGTTTTCTGACAAATAAACTCGGCAAGCGTAGGGCACATTGCGTGGCAAAATGCTATTTTCGTAAACGCAACTTCGACGAAGCACTGGTGATTTCGGTACCACGTGATGCATTCCGCAACATGGCGTGTAAGCAATTACTGTAGTTCAACCTATGAAGTTAGTTAGATGGCAAATGAAAACAGAAAACCTAAATATAAGTATTATATAATTCTAAATATAGTTTCAATACCGTCTGTGACTGTATTGCCTATGACGGGGGGAACCACCCCTGTTGTTTTTTTTTACTATCACGATTGGTTGCATCGGGTTACCATGCGTCTGTAGATGGAAATTTAAAGACGTAATGCACATATATACTTGTAGTAGTTTAAAAAAACAACTCTTCGTCAAAGTCTATCTGTGGACGAGCTGCTTAAATGTGAAAAATTCGTAGTTACAGCAAAACATGCACTGCTCGTTTAAATTGTTCACTGAACAACATGAAAATAAAAATCATGTCGTTCATTTCAAATTGGTCAATATTTATTCTGGATATAACTCGTAACTTCACAGATGATATTTGTTGAAGGTCATATCTTATTCTTTATTTTCAGCAAAACATGTTAATGGCACAAATGAATGACAAACAAAGCTTGCTTCAAGGGTTTACTGATCAACATTAAAAAAAAATACATAATTCATTTCAAAATATATGTAGTTCAATATTTGTAGTTCAATATTTATCATGGATGAAAAGGATAAATTATAGATTCATTCTTCATTTTCTTATATTTTGATGTCTTACTTTGGTCCTAATACAATCGTTGTTTCCTATATAAAATAGAAGTTCAAATTAGAAAAACTAGACTGCATACTGCGTTGGATGCGTACAGGAATAAAATATTAGCAGCTTTTGGGAAGTGACATTGGGTTATATTTGTGCCAAGTAAATTAAATTCTGGTCTCTGAAGAGAGAGAGAGATGGTAAAAATAACGTTACTATTTTTATAAAACAATACACATTGTATAAGTATTGCTGACAATGTATTTATATTGCTGATAATGTATTTATATTGCTGACAATGTATTTATATTGCTGATAATGTATTTATATTGCTGACAATGTATTTATATTGCTGATAATGTATTAGTATTGTTGACAATGTATTTATATTGCTGATAATGTATTAGTTTTGCTGACTATATAAAGCGCACAACTTATTTTCATTAACAATATTACTATTTTGATCCTTTATTTATCTCACCTGAGCACAAAGTCTTCCTTGTGAGCAATATAGGCTTAAGTTGGTGATCCTCGTTCAAAATTTTCTTCAAATACCATCTCCCTCTTAATCCATTGGCCCTAAATAATTGCAGTGATGTTCCTTGGTTGGCCCTCTTTCAAAGTTGTTTCAATACAGAAATCCGGTTGCTATGGCAACAAAAAGTGAATACATGAAAGGCTTCTTTCCCAAACCTTTGGCCCAAATTTGAAAATAGTTTGGCCTCTGCAAAAACTGTGAATACTTTTTGATTTCAGAGTCACAAATGTTTCATTGGTAACTCCTAACAAAGCTTGTTCAAAATATTCAGATTCGTAAAATAAAGAATACCAGAAGGAATTCCTCATCCATGATAAAGTTATCATAATAAATCTTATTTCCACTTTTATCCTCGCCAGATTTGAATATGCTTTGGCACAAATGTTCCATGCGTTAGATAGTTAAAAGAGAACTATGTTTAAGTTGATTAGTAGGCTTTGTACTTTTTGTCATTATGTTGTTTAACTTTAACTTCTTGTATTCTATAGTTTAATCACTGTATTGTATTACTCGAATGATTTATTTTGTGCACCGCTCTATCTTGAAAAAGTAAAAAGAATAAAACACAGACAGTCTTGCAGAATTTTATTTGATTCCACTATTTTCTTAACCGTTTAGATGTGAAATTCTGTTCTTTATTTTTCCAGAGTATACATTTTTTGGCCATCGTTACTTGGTACATATACTTGTAAAACAAATACACCAAAGTCAAATCTGTCCAGAGCGGACAAAAAGTGTATGTTTAGCACATGTGGCTGTTAAAAAGAGGTCATTTTTAAAATTGAGGCTGGTTCCAATTTAACAAACTTTACTAGGCGATAGGTAATACTTACTGGCGTTTTTATCATTATTCGTAAAAAAATTTAATTATATATATATATATATTATATATATAAATATTGATCAGCTATATAAATTCGAATCTGACTGCTAAATACGGAGTAGCCGTTTAAAGCAGCTTGTTAACATATGATCGGTAGAAATTAAAAAAAAATCTACTCTTCCTCGTTTATGTTAGTGAAGTCTTTGTTTCCTGACAAATAAAAAGGGAAAGTGAAGGTCACATTGAACGGGAAAACGCAAATTTCGTAAACGCAACTTCGACGAAATCGGTTACGTATAGAATACATTATCAACGAAGGATGGCATCTTCACCAGTTCAGGGTAAAGATTGTGTAAGTTCATCCTATTAAAATTTCGCTTGCGCAAAAAACGAATCTAAACATAGGTTTAATCAATCAAAATATAGTTTCAATATCCATTGTAAGTAGGTATTATTATTATTTCGCAGAAATACTGAATTTTCAAAACTTTTTTCATGATTTTTCAATTAACTATGTGACGATGCGTCGTCACAGGTATAAATAAAATCTCTGACAACTGCGTCAGGGAGTCGACTCTTAGGCTCAGTGGTTAGAGCATTAGACTTGCAGGCCGGCGGTCCGGGTTCGATCCCGGGCCGGGTCGAGTTTTTTTTACATACAGCTCACGAGTAGATTATGTATGTCTTCCCCATTTAATTTAAGCTTTATGATTTACAATTATGTATACACTTCATCACATACATAAAATTTTAAACACAAAAATTGAATTTTACGAAATGCATATTTCGATATTAGATAGAAATCGAATCGCAAGCTTATTGTCTGGTTGATGTTTGATAACAATTTCTTATGATTTATATTTAATGAGCATATACCAGTAAAACAGTTTACACCAAACACATATTTCTGTACTTATCGTTACCATCTTTCCAAATTTTTGGAAGTCTTCTACTATTTTATGTACTTCTTGTAAATAATTGTAAACAATCATTATCACTATCTTCATCATCTTCATTACAACTAACAAGAAGAAATGTGATACAGGGTATCACTGCAGGCCCACGAACAAAGCCGACATAAACGTAGATTTCCAAATTTTCTTTTGCCTAGCTTTCGAAAGCTGTGAACGTTACACAAACTGTTCATGGTCTTTGTCCTCCTACCATTCCTATTGGTTAAGAATACCCATGTGAGCAATGAATGCTCTAAACAGTCTGAATGGTTTAATAATGAATGTTTAAAGGCCAAAGAGTTATATTTTAATGCTATGGAAAAATTTAATAACAATAAAAATGATATTAACAGAGAAGATATGTGTATTAAAAAAATAGAGTATAAAAAATTGGTTAAACGGACGAAAAGGAGATATGAATTGGAGAAAATGAGAAAAATAGAAAAATTACGTCACAGTAGTCCTAAAGATTTTTGGAAGCACTTTTCGAGAAAAAATAAAGGTCAGTCAAATAATATTACGACTGAGGAATTTTTTGAATTTTTTTCATCTTTAAATGCAAATATACCTGATGTTGGAAATGTGGAGGCTGAATATTTTTGTAACGGTCATAATTTTAATGATAATGATTGTATATTTGAAGAATTAGATGCACCTATTACTTTAAGTGAAGTCGAATATATCATACATAAACTTAAAAGAAATAAATCTGTTGCTGGGGACAACCTATTAAATGAATATTTTATTGAATCTTTTGATATATTAGGGCTTCATCTAGTAGATATTTTTAACGGTATTCTAAATTCAGGCTTCTTTCCTGAGGAATGGATGAGTGGTATAATAGTCCCGTTACATAAGAAAAATGATCCCAACAATGTAAATAATTACAGAGGAATTACACTTGTGAGTTGTTTTTCTAAGATTTTTACAGGTGTATTAAATAAACGCATTACGGATTGGGCAGAAAGTAATCATGTTATTAGTGCTGCACAATTTGGGTTTAGAAAAGGGCGTTCTACTGTTGATGCTATGTTTGTTTTAAATGCAATTATCAGTAAAATTCTTAATGAAAATGGTCGTCTTATGTGTGCTTTCATTGATTTTAAAAAAGCATTTGATAGCGTTTATAGAAATGGTTTATGGTATAAATTGTATAACTTAGGTATAAGAGGAAAAACCCTTAGGATAGTTCGTGATATGTATTCTCAAGTCAAATCATGTGTTCGTGGGTGCAAGTCTTATTCTGAATATTTTAATTGGAAAAAGGCGAGGTTATCTCCCCTTTATTTTTTTCTCTATTTTTAGAAGACTTGGAGTTATTTTTAATGGAAAACATTAATTCAGGATTGTCTATTGATGATATTAATTTATTTTATTATTATTTGCTGATGATATGGTTATTGTTAGTAAGTCACCAGCCGATTTACAAAATAGTTTAAATATGTTAAAAGAATATTGTAGCTCATGGTGTTTAGAAGTAAACCCAGATAAAAGTAAAATAGTTGTTTTTAGAAAAAGAGGGCCCGTTAAAGCAAATGAAAAATGGACTTATGATAATACACCGATTGAAACAGTAAATAATTTTAATTATCTTGGTACTATTTTTAATTATACCGGAAGTTTCGTACACAACCAGGAAATGTTGGCGGGTAAAGGTTTAAAGGCTCTAAATACATTGATGGTGAATATTTGTTCAAAATTGATTAAACCTAGTACTGTTTGTCAATTATTTGACGCATTTGTTGGCTCTGTCCTAAGTTATGGGTGTGAAATATCTGGATTTGGTAAAGGTAAAACATTAGAAAGAATTCACTTAAAATTTTGTAAATGGTTATTATGTGTCAAACAATCTACATGTACTATGTCGATTTATGGTGAATTAGGTAGATTTCCTTTATTTATTAATAGACATGTTAGAATAATAAAATATTGGCTGAATACCTTAGATAGTAATAATATAATAATTCATAAAATGTATAATTCTTTATTAAATGACTGTAATAGAGGCAAGAGGAATTGGGCCTTTCAGGTTAAAGATTTATTGGACAAAAATGGTTTCTCACATGTTTGGCTTAATCCAAATAATCGTAAATCATTTCATTTATTATTTAAAGAAAGATTGATTGACCAATTTAAACAGGCTTGGTTTACAACTATATTTAATGGCGAATCCTTTCGCCCATATAAATCTATTAAAACATGTTTTGATTATGAATTTTATTTGGATAAGTTACCAAGAATTTATCGAATATTTCTTTCAAAGTTAAGACTTTCGTCACATAATTTACAAGTTGAAGCTGGTAGGTACGGTGCAAATAGAGTTGAATATTGCCAAAGGTATTGTAATATTTGTAGAAATGGAGATATTGAAGACGAATTTCATTTTGTATGTGTTTGTAATGCTTATAATGATTTACGTAAGTTATATTTGAAAAGACAATTTTTTATTAATATTATGAAATCTAAGAATAAAACAATTTTGCTAAATTTAGGTAAATTTATTAAACATGCTTTTACTTTACGTAATACCATTTTATCTGTTAATGAAACATAAATTGTGTATTTTTGTTCTGCACATCTCTCTATCTTTGTATTTTATTTAGACAGTAGCATTATGTAAGCCGTGCGTTCATACCGAATACTTGAATTGATTAAAAAGATTTTATTTACGATACTATAATTTTTTCTGTAATTATTTTGTTCTGTGATAGCTATGTTGACTGCATTGTGCTTTGTATAGCATTTTGTTCATCCTCACATTATTATTGTATTAAGTAATCTACATACAAATGTATATTTATTTAGAACTTGAATATTTTTTGCTTAGTTGTTTGATACATGTACTCTCTCTCTCTCTCTCTTTCTCTCTCTTTATAGTTGCCATCGTAGACCATGGCATGTGACTTTTGTTGTTTTGTTATTAAAATCATTGGATCATGTAACAAAAAACATGTATATGTTTACGTTACTAAATAAAATATTTGAATCTTGAATCTTGAAATCTAAATGGGACCGTTGACCCACTAGACCGAAGCTTTACCATTTGCACTATTCTGGCATCTCAAATTACCCGACGTAGTTTTATTACTTTACACGAATTCACACTCTTTCTAAAAAAAAAAAGCCGGCTCTGCTGCGACTGACTCGAAGTATTTATAGATTTTCTTGTTGAAAAGGAAAGATTAAATCGTTATTTGTGAATAGAAATCATTTAGTTTTTCATGTTTAAACAGAAAAAAAAAATCATTTGCAAACTAAAATCATGGAGAAAGAATTGGCTGTAACGGCGGAAAAAAAACAAATAGTTGACTGTAACCAAAGATTGTGTCCCGAATTTTCGTGTTAAAAGAATGCCTTTTTAACCATGAAGACAGACTCGCAAATTCTCGATATACCGCTTCGACAGGTAGTGGAATTCATGAGTTGAGCGTCCAGGCTAAGTTGAAATCTACCTGCTAAAAAAGGCGGAATCATTCTCTCTCTCTCTCACACACTGGAAGCAACCATGTGTTGGGGCTCTAAGATATCTAGCAACATTTAACTACATTATATACCATGTCATGAATACTAAACCGAAATCGGGGCCGTCGTGGCCGAGCGGTTACAGTTGCGGACTACAAATCTCTTAGCCCTTCGCTGCTGTGGGTTCGAATCCCGGTAGGGACTTAGGATTTTTCATGTGAGGAAGCCTTCCAGCTGGCTTGCGGTAGGTCGGTGGTTCTACCCAGGTACCTCTGTGTACCCGGGGTCTTCCTCCACCTGTAATTAGCTGGACGTCGCTATATGATTGAAATACTATCGCAGCGACGGTAAACCCCAATACAACAACTAAATCGAAATCACAGTTATCTGCAATATTGAAGTAGTATATTAATATGTAAAATCAAAATATACTTAAGATGAAATAATATAGACAAAACATGCATAATTAAAAAATGTATAATAGACGTACAATACCATTACACACATTACAATTCATATTCAAGAGTTATGATAATGAATAAATCACACAGAAAAACGTTAAAGCACTCTGTTTTGTTCCGTGTCAAGCACAACAAAGCAGTTACTTCCCTTTACAGATTCCCCGACGATAGACATCTACACTTGCTCCTATGCGTACGTTGGTATAGATTACAGTTTGATTTCCAAGGTACCCTTCACAGTCAGTGGGCGGAGTCTAATGTAGGCGGAGCAAAGCACAAATCTAAAGTGTATAGTTCATTTGATATTTAGAGTGGGACGAAGTAAATATAGTTTTTACAAACAATATTATTTCATAGACCTAGCGAGTCCTGATAAAAAACATAAACGATTAACGATCACATGCACCAAATAGTTTGTTTCAGGAATTTTGTAACAGAAAATGTGACCATGGGCTCATTTACAAGAAAATCTGACGATGGCCATATGTACCTGAAAATTGAATTTAAATGAAAATAATATAACACAGCAGAACACATTCTGTGCGAAAAATGCTTTCAATATGACATCAAACATGGTGTAAAGCGAGCACAAATAAGATTTTTGGGTTTTACGTCCTACGAACAGTATTAACAAGACGTATCTTTAGAAAGACACGCGGCCATGGTGTATTATTTTGAGTGTTTATTCTGCATCTTGATGAGAGGACATTTGACCCAAGTATTATGAATGTCTTTCAGGCGTTAAAAATATATAGAGTAGATATGAAATTGCTGACGATCGGACAGACGAACGACCAGTTCACAGCAGGGATAATACGTCCTTTCAGGTAATACAACTGGATGGGTGTTCCTCGGACCAATTGAGTCACCTGTATTCCAGCAGTTGTCAGAGAAAGGGTGAACATCAGATTATCAAATTTATACTCATCACTATACAAAATAAGCGTGGAGTGCATCCACTATAATATGATATAACAGCATGTGTACATTGTTATATTTTGATATATGGATGCTTACTAAATAATTGATTAATACTTATATATGCTACTCTGTAAATTCATGTCTTCGTTGTATATGTTTATATATACTGCTATAAATGTCTTATGATGTTTAATACAAATAAGTATATGTTCTGTTATATAGTATTGAAGTTATGCTCTGATACATTGTGCGATTTCCAGGATTACGAAAGGGTCTGAAGGTTTCAAATCCGACATGTTTTTTCATTCTTAAGATATATTTTTGGTGTAGTTGAATTAATTATTTTGAACGTTAAGGCATATATTATTATATTTCTTTCGAAAAATCGAGGTTTTTGGAATGTATATACAAAGCAAACATGCTGATCTCTTTTCTGGAGGGATACTTTCTGTTTTTAAGTCGACCAATCAGTATTCATCAGCTGTTTAATGACCTTCACCTTTAAGTTTAGACAGGAAGTTCAGGGGAAAACAAAACGGCCAACATCCGAAAAACATTTGAAGAATATGTCGACATATATTATGAGGTAAATATAACATGATGCAAGAGATACTCCGATGATAGAGAATATAGATGGTAAGAATTTTATTTACACATTAATTTATTAACGCACATCAAAGTGATCAGGAATCTGATAATGCCACTGTAGGTTTGTTTATGAGTCGAAAATGCAAGTTTAATACTGTATCTTTAAATGTTAAAATATAGGAATTTGCTTAAAGATAAGGTCTAGAATTTTGGGTTATTTTAGTATTTCTTTTAATTGATTTACATAATAATTATAGTTTATTATAATAAACCCCGACGCAGATGATTGGCTCCTTATAATTCACCGCTACACTAAGTTACTACGTGATATCATGGTCACGCTATAGATTACCTGTTGTTTAGGTGAAACACAGTGGTTGTTTGTTTTTTTCAACTCACCTTGGCAGATTGAACCCCAGAACTAGTCCTCGGTCGCCACATCCTAATATTATATAGTTTCATACTTTTTAAACCGACTTCAAGGTTTTTCACCCATTCTTGTAATCCTTTGGATGTGTTTCAAAGCTCTGGGGATAGTGGATGTTTAAGATATAGTTTTAAATATATTTTATACAAACAATTAATAGGCTAAGCAGGCCTGCGAAAGATTACATAAATTAGAAATTCGTTTCTTCCCGCTCGGTACAATTACACTTATAACCGTACTTTTTACTTCCTTATTTACCCACACTTAAGGTTGTATTTGAACTGGTTGCACTTCAATCCCAAGCCTAAAGCCTTAAGCTGTGAATAGATGCACCAAAACTTATTTATGATACAAATAAATGATAGCTATTTCGTCCTGCCTTAGAACCTTGCCTGGTCTACCATGGCTCTAAATAAATGTCAACAGTGACTCAAATGATGCATTATTTTATATATCCATCGTTTTTTCATCTTAGGATTGTGTAATCAAACAATATACGATGGATGACTTAGGTGACTTCTAGGCCATTTGTATCGAATGTTTCAAAGCAGTTTGCAGCAATTTTAAGCTCTTCATGGATACTCATCAATTGGAGGTTATGCATCAGAGTTCCAGAACCTATAATCGAATTAATTCATGTTTTCAATAAAACTATGAAGTGATTTCTTAAAACAAATGAACCTGTATAATTAGAATCTTCGTCCAAATAATTGAAACTGTCGATCACCTCCACCTTAACTTATCCTCTTTTCCGAAATACAATCACTTTGGCATTTCCTTATTTTATTCTATTGCCCATGTTTGAAGTTGAGACTACATCGTAAGTTATCTTGTTCTCTACAAACGTACCATAATTACCATGTCATCGGCGGAAGTGTATTTTAAAAAAGCATCCAAACCGCGATATACTCTGCCTTGAATTACTACGCCCTGTGTATAATATTTTTTTCGAACATGTTCGAGGAGAATCGCTTATGACTTAATAAAATGTCTATTCTTTTCTGTTATTAAGGAATAACACATGGCTAGCCGGGTCATTGGAATACAAATCGTCCAGGTTATGAGATAATTGATTAGGAACAATAATCACTCTTAAGACGCGACAAGTCATTTTCTGTTCTGTATAATACATATGTCTGACAAAGAAATACTTGGCATTTATTTCATATTATTTCAGATCAAAACACATTGCGCAGACACTTTTAAATTTCTACACACACTTTTAAAATGGATAAATTTTATTTACGATACTTAGATATTAAATTTGATTTTATTATTATCTTTTAAGAAAAACGTAAACACTGTTCGCGCAGTAATGAAAATTCATTATAGAATTATATACAATTTGACTGTTTATATTAATTTAAAATGCCTGAGGAAAGTTAACTAGGTTAAATGACTACATTTTCTAATAATCATTACATAGAACAAAGAGATATATCCATCAAAGTACATGCACAATGCAGATATATATCAGAACGTGATAACACTTTTCAGATACGGATAACCGCAATGTGTCGCGTTATTCCCTTCAAAATCGAAAGCTAGTCATTACTAGAAAACCTCGGACAGAACACAGACCATCAGCATTGTGCAGACAACAGATACGAAAATGAATCGGAAGGTATTCTATCTGATAGTTGTATGTCTGGTTATAGATACCTTTTCCGTTCATGCATATTTCGATCATTGTCCCACTGTTCCCGGTAAGTGTACAACGCTTAATTTGTTCTATTATCACTACTTTCTTTTCGAATATGAATATGACATATCGTGGATCTAAGCATATCTTAACTATCATTTTGGATCAATTAGGAATACAGGTGAAATAGATATAGATCTATTCTCTTTTCTGTGGATGTGTTGTCATCTGCTACACAGGAAGTGTGAAACTATATTTAAAACCTCTGTAAATTGTTGCGGTTCTGATATCTATTCAAGCATATAATGACTGGCAGTATATAATTACTTGTCATTCTCAAAAAATATATATAAAATGATGTAAAATGGTGATATTGATTAATTCGTTTTGCTTTTCAGAAAACGGAAAAAGATGGGTTCAAGAAATCAAAGGAGGCATAAGGTGCATTTTACGGTGTAGAGATGGGTATAGCCCTTCAGGATGTCACGTACTGAGGAAAGAAGGCGACAAATGGAATTTTGATATCCCGGGATGTGTACCAGGTATCGAAACATGGTTTAATTTACCGTTGAATGCATACAGGTACAGTTTGATGCATGCGGACATGAAATTAATACTCTAGATATCAATAGCAGATCAAAGTCAAGTGTAAGATAAAATGTATAACTGTATAAATTATTGTGACTGAAAACTGATATACATGTATAGAGGATGTTTGTTTGTTTTGAGTTGATATGAAATATATCTCATCGATAAGTGATACTATTTATCATTGTCACGAGCACATATCGCGAGTGAAAACTGTATCACTTCTCGGTGAGATTTATTCCATATTTACTCAAAACAAATAATTTTTCTTTAAAAATTCATGCTAACTACTGCTACTGTACATACCCATATATTTACCCTTTATATGTACACAAAAATTAATAGCTGCGGCAGATGATCTATATCACCCATACTGTGAGATATGGATCATATCTCACCGATAGAATACAGTATTGAAATTAAAGGCGTGGATTCATTTACTGAAAAAATCTAAAATTGTATATAGAGAAAAAGATACTATCCTCTTATATGAATGTATCATTGCATTTAAAACTGTATTACTTTTCTACATACCGATAAGATTAATCATATTATAGCTAGTAAATTTAAAGAGATTATTGTTTCATTATGTTTGCATTCAATATTGATTGAGTGTGCAAAAATCCCTAAAAGTTACATTTTACAATGCGATGAATGATACTTGTAAATATTTAAAGGAATGTGTTAGTAACATGTGAGGAAAAGCTTACTGAATGTCGTCCATTCCTAATTGTTTTAAAGCATTGTCCAGATTAAGACTAAATACGCTTGTTAATCTACTACTTTAACATCAGTTGAACTTATCTCAACCTCTGATTGCCTGATAAGTAAATACATACAGTGACTTTGATGTGCAAACTATTTTTGAACGACCGCTTTATCAGTATAACAATATAAATCATTATCTAGTCATACCATTGAGGGTGTTTGTCATAATGCGTACAATTTGATGCTACACCTTTATTAGGAATGACATAAAGACTTCTAATCTTAAAAGGATAATGTTGGGTTTCTGTAATTACTACTCATGGTGTATTATATTATTCAAATAAACTATTCTGCAGTTATAATCATGGGATTTGACTCAGAGTCAGTACATGACACTGATCCTTGAAAATAAACTTCGACTATAGCTAGCCATTAGCACAAACCTAAATAAGAGATAAGATACTCGGCGAAATATCATATATTTTCGACGCGAAGATGCGCATCAGAACTAGAGTTCAGTGTAAAGCGATAAATAGAATAAAATATGTTTGAAGGAAACATATTGATGCATTCGGGAACACATAATACAAATGTGACAGGGTGAGTGAATCGATTGATAGATAGGCCAACGGACTGACTTGCCGACCAATGAACACACCCTTCCTCATTGCAAGAGAACATGAGGCATACACATAAAGATGCGTGTAGATATGTAAAATAATTTTTATACCCATGTTCAGATACTTACACAACTACAACCAAAGTTTTGACGTATGGAAGTATTGGAGTCGTTACTGCCCTTGCCGCACCATATGCCCTTCCTGCAGTTGGTTTCGGAGCCGGTGGGGTGACAGCAGGATCCCTGGCAGCATGGTTACAGGTAAATCAATTAAAGGGTTACATTGATTACGATTGTTTTGTTATGGTACATAGCAGTAAATAAAATAATTTGCTCTTAATATACACTCTCAGTGGTCTGAAACTAGTATGGATTTCATATCAAACCTTTTTAGGTTTTAAAAAAGTTAAGTAAATTGCCGCTTGTCTTGTCCCTGATCTGAAACCTTTTTTGTTTTAATTTAGATAAATATCACTTTTTTACATAAACTTTGGTCGTTATATTCGTCTTAAATGGTAACCAGGCCATACTTTGGTATATAGAGGTACATGTTTGTTGGTTAGTTTATAGACAGCGCATTTATCATCATTGTACACATTGGATTTCTTGCACATTTTATAGTATGTTATTATAGAACAATCCAATTACATAATTGTTTTTGGAGCACGCGGGATGTTCGAAAAGTATCCGGAAATTTATCGACATGGTTATTAGAATAATATTTTTAAGTGACACTTTGGTAAAGTTTGAACATAATCCAAATATCCATTGTGTCCTTGTAATTGGGATATGAGAAGAAACCTTTGCTACAAGTTGAAATATAATAGAGAGGAGGTCGTGCGGTTGAAAACAAAATGTTTTCCCTACAATTCCAGCAAGACATGATGAATATGATGAGGATAGTTATAATTATTGTAGTGTTTATTATTTATTTGATCAAAGAAAGTCAGAAAGGTTCGTCAGTCGCCTTTTTAGTTGTGCTATTTGGTCTTTCTATTTTTAAGTAGATGCTATTATTATTATTATTATTCACAGACCCCATTCACAGCAGCTGGTAGCTGGTTTGCCGCTATGCAGAGTGCCGGTGCGACAGGAATGGCTGCTACAACACAAGTCGGAATAGGCACTGGGGCTGCCGGAGCAGTCAAAGCTGTAAAAGAAACCTTTAGTTTTCTGTTATGTGAACGTGAATAGTTTAGATACTTAAATCGTCGTAGAGCAATAGCTTATTTACATATGAAAACAGTGTATTGACGCACGTGACATTGATCATTTAAGTTGATTATGCCCATAAAAGTTTGCTTCTTACCGTATTTTGTGATTGCTTGTTTACCTATACGTCAAGCTGTATTTGAGCTACCTTGTTACATTATAACCACTCGCCTTTAGCTGTGAAAAGTTGGACCAAAATGAATGTCAACACGCACAGCTCTGAACATCACTATTGGATAAAATTGATTAGCTAATAATTCCCTTTTCATAAATGCCTAGTAACGTTGGATCAAATACAATTAATGTGTCTTTTATACTAGAAGTTCAAATCAGAAAAGAACAAAATGTTTTTGTGATGTGATCCTAAAGGGCTCATTTTAGCATCTTTGGGATAGTGTCATTCGGTGTTATTTGTGTTATACGCTGTTAAACTCGGACCTCTGGAGGGAGAGAGCACTCGTACAATGTTGTTGTATCCCTCTTGATATGAGTCACCGAAGTGTAATACGTAGCCTAACGTGGCAGTGTAGAGTTGCTTCCCCTAGGAAGAAAGAGAGAGAGAGAGAGAGAGAGAGAGAGAGAAGAAAGAGGAATACACGTTTTATATCGAAGACGTTTTTTGTCGTCATTTTCGCTTATTGCCAAGTTACTACATTCCCCAAATATATTTAAACGTTGTTAATTCATTTTTATAAAACTGTAATTCTTAGCTTACCTTAGCACAATGTATTCGCGGTGAGCATTGTGATCAGCAGATGTCAGACAAAACGTGTAAAAATCTACAAATTAAATAAAGATGAAGCCGCCTCATGTGAATTGTATAAAGTGTCAGCTTACTGCTTTACACAGATGACTACTTTTAAGTAGATTTTTTTTTTGACGATACCAAATATGACGCCAATTCAACCAACTATGCTATAGGTAATACTTCAATACTAAGGGTAGTTTTTATCATTCTTATGAATTACTTTAAATTGCGTTTACATAACAACTTCTATTAGTCATTAGAGCACCGCTGGTCACTGACAAAGAATTTGATTTAAAACTATTTGTGTATTACACCCCTATCAATACCCATCTACAGACGAATGGTCACCAATTCATAATTCCGTGATTGCAAAAAAAGGTGGATTCTCATTAACAGTCGCACCCTATACAGCTCGCTTCGAATATAATTCCACGGATAGCTGTTATCGATGAAAAGTATACGAGCTGAATTCGTTAAGTTGAATACAGCTTGCATATTCTT
>CM037780.1:3989603-4039603 GCA_021229015.1 Solen grandis | reverse complement strand
CCGGTTTAAGTATTGAGCTACTTAATGGTTTGGGCATCCGGTCCATAACATGGAGATTGTATGTTCAATCCCTGACCGCAACACAATAAAGTTAATCTGGTCTCCTTTCTGCTATGCGATAGTTCCAGAAAGAAATTTGCCCAGTTGGCAGGAAAATGTAGCTTTGTTTGACATCATTCTACTTGTCTACCTTTTGATATCGAAAATAGGCAGAACTATGTCTCGTGTAATAAAAAGTATTCACAATATTGACGTTAAAGCCATTAAAGAAAATGACAAAAAAAGCTTATCAACCAATGATTGTCATTCACAGCTAGCAAATCGGCCAACATCACACTGCATTGTCCCTCGCGTCGACAGCAGTTTTGTTTGGATACGAATACAACAACTTCCAGACCCTCTTCAACTATTATTATTAGTGAAACACCTGGGTCATCTACAAATACAACTATTCCGACAACGTCTTTAACAACTACGAATTCAACCAACACAACAACTCTCAATACATCCAGCCCAACAACACCGTTTGGTAATAGAGCTGCATTCAGTCAATGTAAAGTAGCTTTCTTACTCGAAATGTTTACTAGTCTCGTTTTAAGACTGTACTCGGAAAGCCGAGAATATATTTTTCTTGACTTATTTTCCCATGTTCGTTTTGCTAATTTAAAAAATGTAGTCACCATCGCAAATGGGAACAGCGGATGGGAACATACCTTAAATTAACCACGTTGTTTAGAAAAGTGCCCATTGTAAAAAAAAATAATGTTACTGCATGTGATTTATACAAAGAATGTCATTACTGATTGTAGTTTTATTACATCCCGTTGATATTTTAGGGCTTGTTATTGGTGCAAGTACCGGAGGGGTTGTTTTCCTCATCATTATTCTTGTTTTGCTATTCATATGCAGGTAAGTGTACATGGCGTTACCAGTTAATTCATATAGATGTACAGTCAACATCGTACATAAGACCACCTGTATCAAACTACTTTTTTCTTAAACGACCGTTATTAAATCCACCTGTATTAAACTACTTTTTTTATTAAACAACCGTTATTAAATCCACCCAAACGTTTTTACTATATAAATCAATCCCATTAAACGACTTTTTTATTATGCGACCAGCGCCCACATTTACAAAGTCCCATCAAGTAAGATAATGCACAAAACCATTTTTTCAGCGACCGTGTTTGATTCTCTTCGGAAATTTTTGCACATTCCTAATTATCGAGTATCCTGGAACATGTGTATTATTCATCTTTAACACATCCGAACAAACAAACAATTACCGCGATCTTAAGTGCTCACCTGAAATCAATTTGTTTTGACCACGCATGACTGCACCATGTGCAACTAAATTCTAAATTGCTATTGATCAATGTAGTTCCTGGTTCCCGTTTAAACAGTTAGTAAGCATAACAAAGGTGAAACCATCCCTCCAAATGCCAAATGTTTCGGATTTTGGTAGAACAATTCTTGGGAAAAAGGTAAATTAATACTTCCGGATGCATTCCATACCATTAATTATTCGTACCAATATGTATTTACATTGCGTCTTTTTGGAAGTAAATTTATCGGGGGTTTCGGAAGTTATGTTAGGGAAATAATGAAAGCTTATTGCTAAATATATTGTTTCTTGAAAGTGTCCCAATGCATCCAAGAATTTGATGTCATGTGTTTGGTTGCAATCCTCAACCAATGGCCCAAGGTATATTTCCAACAAAACAGCTATAAATTCAAAATAAATGACAAAAATAATCATTTTGATGTTCATTGGTATAAAACAACAAATCATATTTTATTTGACATCGTATTCATGTTGTAATATAATATAAAGTAATGATACAATTTAGCTTAGTTTGTAAATGCATGACGTGTTTGCCTGGATTTCCAAAATTATCTGTTTCATTAAGCTACCACTTTTTGTCAGTCTCCTGGGTAGTCTCTTAATACAATGTCGACTGTATTTTGGCGCCTTTTTTAAACACAGCACTCCCCTAGTCCAGAGTCAGCTCTGCTGGCCCATACTGTATTGTAGCTCAGATTGTACACAATATGTACGGCAAAGAAATATACGACTTTGTGTTTAGTAAATAAATATACACCATATTAGAATTATATACATAAACATTCATGACGTAATGAGTTGAATTACAAATCATTTTCATTTCAACCAGGTCCCTTTAATTGTCGCTATCGTCTGTGGATTATGTACACCATCATATAAGATGGATGTTTAAATCCCAAGAGTCATTATTATTCAAAATATGCTTGATATGCAGTTGATAGGTTGTTAAAACGAAAAAACCTAAACCTTGTTTACGAGGGTACATCGAAAAGTTTATGGCCTCGCCATATCTTCTTTTCCCAGGACATGGGAATTCACGCAGACATGAAAATAAAGGAGATATCTGCTCTTCATATTCTGGTATTAAAATTGGGCTGTAGAGTCCAAGCGGGTTGGGAAATTAAAGAGAAACATATAGGGAATTATAAATCAGATATTCATATGCTCCAGAACAACGCACCTGCCAACACTAACAAATCACAGAAGCTGCAGGAAATGAATATCTCCTCATCTCCCGTATTCCCCCATTTGGCACCTTCTGATTTTAAGCTATATTCAAAACTAAGATTAACTGCAGGCAGGCATTGTGATGATATTGATGACATCACTTGGGTTGTTGAGGCATTACGGACCGTCAAGATAACAGTTCTTCCGGGATGACATAATTATATTAAAGCGTCGTTGGAAAAAAATATATTCAAATGATGTGTGATTATGTTGAAACATAATTTCACATTTATTAATTGAGAAAGGCTAGAAACATTTTGGTTTGCCCTATTATACTATTCTATATAACAAGTCTTAAATGTTAACCTTTTTTTTTTCTTGGAAAGACGGCTTGGGACTGGCAAAGATGAAAATGAACCAATACATCCGGAACTAGGACTTGTCGCACATAACCCTCCCGCCTACATAATTCCTAATCCACATTTTGACAACAATCTTGCTGCTGATGATGATGCCAGAATTTCTGATCCTTTCTATTTTACCCCTATTCATGATTCCGATTATGCATCTCTTGGATCCAGTGTTGAGCTCAGAATGAATGAACCAGCTCAAAATCGGGAGCGACCCAAATCGACAAACCTGCAAAGGGTACAACCATGTAATGGACTTGCACCTCTCCACAATGAAACATTTTAATGGTAACATGACGAAAAAGCAAGACACATAAAGTTCTAATTGTGGGGGTATTTTTCAAACTATATATGTGGTAAGAAAATGCATGTTAATGAGACTAACGTTTCTGTAACTCATAATAATATGGTTGTATTATTAGAAGTGCATCTTTATTACTGCTTAGTATTATGGAAAGTATACCCTAAAATTTTAATGAAGCACATATATACAATATATTATAGAAAATTTAAATTTATACCATGACTATACTTTTTATTATAAAAGACATTGTAAAATATAATTTTATGCTATCTGATGAAAAACTGTGTTCTTTCATTGAGATTAAATCTATAACCCACAGTGTTAGTTATAAAATTCTGGCGGAACTAATACGATTAAATGAAAAGCAGCAGTTACCATAAGATAAAATACAAATTGTTTGCTTCGAGTGAATATGGAGTATATCTTGATCCCGCTACGCGCTCGTAAAAATATTAAAATTGCATCACTTCTTGATGAGATGTATTCCATATTTGCTAAAAACAAACAATTAACCGTTATGTATATACAGTTTAATATAGTCTTTACTGGGTAGTTATTTTTACCCGATGACATTGATGAAAAATTTACCAATGCCTGATTAAATGGATATTGAATATATATTTCATCTTAGGTTTGATGAGAAATATGATTTGTGGGAGGAGCGATATATTCAATGGCGGCATGTTAATTCATTCAGCCGAATACATGATAATGTAAATATGCAGCTAAGTGTGCAACTCTGCTTTTTCTTTAGGGTTACTATATCCTTTCTTCGCTAAACAAGTTGTAAATTATGAAAAAGGCCAAATTAACAAAATCATATATTTGATATAGATAAATGTATTTACTATGTGTAAAATAAGTTTTATGCGTTATTTTGAGCTTAATAATGCCATTTATGCATACAAACATTTCCGTGCATATAATATTTTAAATATTTCCGGACGGACAGATCATGCGCCGATCCAAAAATGTAGGAAATTCCTATTCGCGCCACCTTTCCTTTAATTAAAAGTGTACTCTAATTTAATCCAGTTTCCAGAGGATATTTCTGACTACCTAAAGGTCTTGATATATTATAAATATGTCTGCTCTTTCAAAATTGAATAAACAAAAAATATGGGTTCTATCTAATTGAGCCCTTTTATTTATTATATTACAAGACCTTTAACTGTCCCTGAGATAAGATAAATCGCTGCATTCGAGCATACCTTAAAACACGTTTTTTTTTTCTCATATAATTTATATATATGTCAGAAATCCGGATGTTTGTGTAACAGTTGATGATTCCTCCATTCAGAAAAGACTAGCAGGATACCTGGCTTTTGTTATCTGTGTATGCTGTATATTGCTTTTTTTATCTACATTCAAGTGAATTTATTTTCATTATTGATTCGCTTTGTTTAAAGCCTTTATTGTCTCTTTTTTATAATATAATATACCAAACAGTGTAAAACCATTATAGTTTCTCTGTTGTATTTGCATATCAGGTTACTAATCATCTGGGCATGTTCCAATATGCTTCCGAAGAAAGAGAAAGATATTTTCAGTGTCATTAAAAGCTTGGATTTTTTCTTGAAGCTTACTACTGTTGTTTATGAACACTGCACGTGTTGTCTTTTTATCTAAGATATTTCAAATCAAGATTCAGAATCTCCACACATCCCCAGTCACTAATATTTATTATTAGGTTTCGTACTGACCCTACACGGAAATATGGGGAGTAAGAAATTTTAATAGGGGGGTATTATTCATTATTCAAGTTATTACGATTAACAGTGTTAGAAGTAATTATAGTAGAGGAGGATGATGAAAATTAATAAAAGTAGTAGTAGTAGTTGACGGCAGAGGAATAAGATGGTGGTATAAAACAGCAGCAGTAGTAATAAGAGTAGAGTACTTACTTTGTCAATTCTCCAATGCTCGCAATGGACAAGAATCAAACCAACGTCTCAATTGCATGAAGTGCTCAACCCAAAAGATCACTGTCTCTCTAGGCTTAATGTTGGAGGCTGGTTGCTGACTTTGTAGACACTGCTTTCTTTCTGATGACAGAATGGATGCTGCTGGAGATTTTTGACACCAAATGCTTTTGCCAATCCCTGAAAAGAAAAGAAAATCATGACAATTATATTACAAAATTCATAATTTCAACAGTAACAATTATCGTATCATTGGAATTTGGAATTGCAATTTTTACGATTCGTAAAAAAAATAATAAAAAAAATATGGCGGCTCGGGGCGTTGCCTGTTCGTCTTAAATGTATAATGTAAATCTTCTCAAAATCTACCGGTCATATTTCAAAATATTTGACACATATGTTCATTAGGTAATCGTCTACCAAGATTGTTTAAATTAATGATTTTTTCCTTATGTAAAAAAAGTACATGGCTGCTAGGAGCAGCAAACTTGAAAAACCTTCTTGCCAGATTTTCAAATATTTTGGCACATTTGTTTTCTTTGTAACCCTCTACAAACAATGTTAACATCATTCTGATCTGTATAAGACTTTGTCCACTTTGGGCGGGGTGCATTTGCCTTATATGTATATAGTGAACAATTGTTAATATTGTCATATGCAACCAGCCAGATTTTGAAATGTTTTGGCATAAATGTTCCTTGGATAACTCTTTACCAAGATTGCTCAAACTATTTTGATCGGTTAAAACATGGCCACTTGAGGCGGGGCTAATTTGCCATACAGACCGTAATCCGTTCAAGTACACCAAATCTGCGTTCCGTTTGCGTTTGAACATCGTTTCATTTGCGTTTGCAAATCGTTTCATTTGCGTTTATCGTTTACGTTTCTAAACGATAAACGCTGGATATAAACGCTGAATGCATCTATAAACGATTACAAACGCATTTGCATTTCAACTTCGTTTATTTTCGAACCGTTCTCCGTTTGCGTTCACCGTTCACCGTTTGCGTTCACCGTTTGCATCGTTTTTCGTTTACCGTTTACACAAACGCATCATCTCTGACACTGCTTTCTGCACGTATCGGACCCAAACCATTTCGGAACCTAGACTAATGGGACCCTAGTGAAATCGTACCCCTGGACCTATCTGTCTATACATTCTAAACGCTGGAAGTAACTTAAACAATTAAGTCACAAAAAAAGTATTAGTGGCTATAATTTGAATTATTAAAATCAAATTTATTTTTCTAATTTGTTAGAGGGAAATCGGTGAAGTGTAAGAAAAACATTCTGGAAATAATTTTACGAAAAATCTGTGAAGTTGTTGCAACCTCTAGAAAGACAAAACAATGGCGGGTACTAGCAGGCGGTTGAGTGTTTCGACAAAGAACTTCATATTGGACTTAAACGCTAAAGGATTGTCAACAGTTATCATAACAAGAAGACTCTTAACAACTTTAGGAATTAAAACAACAAGACAGAGTGTTCGTCGATTCCTTCTGAGACATGCACACACGGGCATTATGAATAAATGAATGCACTACTGATGTGTTTTTTTTTCGTTAAAATATAATTGCACTGTCAACATAACCACGATAAAGTTAGAGAATATCCGAATCCCATACCTCAGCGTTTAATGCAAACGTTTTGATACCGTTTATCGTTTGCGTTTATCGTTTGCGTTTATCGTTTTGTATAGTTCGTTTGCGTTTGTGAATCGTTCGGCCGTGAAACGTTCGATCGTTTACGTTTTCGTTTAACGTTTCGTTTGCGTTCCGTTCGTGTTTCGTTTGCGTTTGAATAGCGTTTCGTTTACGTTCGTTTGGTGTACTTGAACGGATTACGGTCTGTAATTGTATATAATGAAAATGTTACAATTTATCCTGTCTAAACTTACTTGCCAGATTTCCAAAAAAAAAAAGGTGTATATTCTCTAAAAAGATTGCTTCTTCTCAGATACTTTGTGTAAAGCATTGTCTAAAAGTCCTCTTCCAAAATTGTTAAGATTGTGTTCCGGGTTTCATATTTCCTCATCAGAAATTACTTCAATAAAGAAAACCTTTTTTTTTAAATCAATATTTCTTGTCTTATTCTACATTAACAAATTGTGTTTGAATCATATACAGGAGTAATGTAACTGATATCTACACTGTTCAATTGATTCGGGTTGCCGTATTTAATGTAATATTGTCAATAAACAAATAAAAAGTATAACTGAGTTCCCTATGATTTTCCCTACCGCTCCGGCACATCTCGAACCAAACCGTGTTAACCAATCAATACGGGGTTACAGTGTTTAACACATGTTACATCAATAGACGTTCCAAGATCAGTCTCAAGATGTATTTATGGTTAACTACAAGATATTTCGGCAATTGTCCTTTCACACAAAACATAAACATTCCATTTCCTTGTTTGTAGTCAACGTTTTTCGTTATATCGATGTTTTGGCCTGACTTAAGTACCTTAAAATTACCAATTTATTCTTTCATTAAAGTTTATGCTACTGGCCAAGTAGAATACTGCATAAGTTAACATTCAAATTCTAGATCGAAATAAAATAAAAACAGGTCCTTCACCAAAAATTCTAGCACAATAAAAATTAAACAAAAAACGAAATTGATACACATTAAAGAAATATTCTAAAAAATATCACTGAATGTTTCGTTCCCTTCTTAGTGATATGAGAATCGTTTGAGTATGCTATTTTAACAGTTACTGATATTTAAGAGTTGCAAATCTGACAGCTGCTACTTTTCAAATCAAATTTTTATTAAGTGTGTCTACCTGAAGAGAGAGAATGATACATAAACATTTGTACATTTAAAGCTTTTTAATATTTTCAAATAAGTACGAAATTATTTTCAATGTTTTAATTATATTTTATTTAAAATTAAAATCCCGACTTGTATGTACTACGCATCAATATTTTTCTGAACCTTATTTCCTAAAAGGTTTTAATCAACAATTTCACTTTATTAAACAGATATTTAGTTAAAACAAAATCAGAGATGTATTAATCCATTGCAAAAACTTTTAAGTTGGACATTCCAGTTTGTACGGAATTTCATTAGGGCCATCGACTATAAATGAAATAATCTGAAACACGAAAGTACGATGGCGAAAACACGATGACGAAAACGCGAAATTACGATGATGAAAACGCGAAAGTACGATGACGGAAACGCGAAAACACGACGATGAAAGTGCGATTTATCGCATTTTCGCTTTCTCGCGTTTCCGTCATTGCATCATCGCGTTTTCGTCATCGTGCTTTAGTCATCGTACTTTCGACATAAGGTATGCATGCGCAGTGCCAGAACTTAGTAAATCAACGTACTTTAGCTTTTTTGTCATGTGATTTCGCCTTTTCCTCATCGTACTTTCGCCTTCCGTTATGCATGCACAGTGCCAAAACTAAGTAAGTTTGAGATAGGTTATGCCTACAGCGAAATATCCGCTTGTTTATTTAGTTTGAAATATTCTTAGGCCTACAGACTTACCAATATATGTGGTGATATATATATTTTATATATACACCACATAAATAGGTCTTATTTAGTATTGCAGTAGTTCGTACAAAACCTAATTAAGAGGCGCAAATATCAAACCAATATAGGTGGTGATATATATATTTTATATATACGCCACATAAATAGGTCTTATTTAGTACTGCATTTAAATCGGGTTTCTTAAGAAATTATGGTCAATTCATTTACCAAGATCTTTTATTTATCATATTAAGTGTTGTATTTAAACGAAATCATATGCTTGCAATGTCAACACAACAATAATTGTTTTCGGAGATGTTAACCGAAAAAAACGCAATCATCCAATTTAATCTTAAATTTCTGCATAAACTAAGGACAATAAAATATACACTATTCCATTTTTTTTCACAGTTGATATATTATTGAATGATGCACACTCAACTTGCTTTAAGTAATGGACAATTATCTTTAAAATTAAAAACATTTGTGATTGGAAAATGTGGGGTGTATATATATATATTCAGCTCACATTCGTATACAGATTTAATTTAAGTTTTTATACAAATATTAATAACTCACACTTAACATTAAAATGTGAAAAAAATTTACTTGGTTTAATGATTTTATTATGAGCGATGTAATTCAGTCTTGCAAGATTGCACAAAACAGAAAAATGGGGTGGGCTTATATCAAACCAGTTTATGTGGTGTTATATATTTAATATATATACGCCACATAAATACGTCTTATTTAGTATTGCATTTAAATCGATTATCTTATTAAATTATGCTCAAATCATTTTTCAAAAATTTTATTTGTACTTTTTAGTATTGTATTTGAAAGAAACCATATTCTTGCAAAGTCAACACAACAATAAATATTTTCCGAGTTGTTTACCGAAAGAAAAAATGCAATCTTCCAATTTAATCTTAAATTTCTGTAAAAACTAAGGACAATAAAATGTACACTATTAATTTTACGGTTGATATATTGAATGATGCACACTCACCTTGCACTAAGTATTGTACAAATATCTCTAATATTAAAAACGTTTGTGATCTGAAAAGGTGGGGCGTTATATATTTTCAGCTCACATTCGTTTATCCAAATTTAATTTCTGTTTTTAGAACAAACAATTCACACTAAACATTAAAATGTGGACAAATTTATTTAGTTTAAGGATTTTATTATGAGCGATATAATATTAGGATCGAAAATAAAACATTAGTTGAAAGATTGCACAAAACATAAAAATGGGGTGGGCTTATAGCAAACCAGTTTTTGTAGTGTTACAGTGGTGCTATCGTATCAAAATAGCGTATATCGTTCGTATCGCATCGTATACTCAATCGCATCGTAACGTATCGAATCGAATCCTATCGCATCCAATCGTATTAGGCATAATGAACGGGATCGTATCGCATACTATCGTATAGCAATGGTATATCGTAAATCGTATATCGCGCATCACATAACGTGTATCGTATCGAATGACTTTAAGATTTTGGTCAGTTTAAGTTTCGGGACACTCACTTTTTTATTTATCATTTATTTATCTTTTTTTTTTCTTTAGAAGATAATTATTCTTCATGTCTCTAAATTTTGCCTGTGTGTATTAATTATGTATTATGAATAATATTATTTAGAAAAAAATGATCTAACACGTCAAGTAAACATTTAGACATGAATGTAGCCCAGCGTATACTTAAATATCGATATAATGCTTTCGTTGCTTAACGACGCATGGCGTCTGCTGCAGAAAGTCACGTAGGCCACTACACATGAATATACCGGTACATAAAAAGTAAAAAAATGTTACTATAATTAAATAAATAATAATAACATGTCTGAAAACTAACAAATTAAATCTGACATAATTATGCATGATTAAACTCCGATTTCGTCCAAGGTGTTGCTTCCGTGGAATAACTTATTTTCCGGGACCTTTTTTTTCTGCAGTGTTCGCAACTTACGCATATAGAGCGGTGTCGGGTATTTCCGGATATCGGCTATTCTCGGATACTGCTGCATTTCATCCCCAAATTGTAAAGATATTCATATTTTAAGTGCATGTCAATGTAACTTGAATCCCCCTATCCGTCTTTTGATATTTACAAACCGTGTACACCTTAGGGAGAAATAAATATATTCAAAAGGTATGTATATTAAACTACGTCCTGTTACATTGTGTAGTAAGAGAGGTGCTTAGAATTGATTTTTTCTACTACGAGTAAATGTGTTGATATCTTTGTGCAGAAAAGACATAAATTGTGACAAATGTGGTTATCTTTGTGCAGAATAGACATTAATTGTGACAAAGTGTGGTTGCAATGCGTCATATGCTTTTCAAAACGTGGGAAGGCCGTGTTACTGATATACAAAGACATGCGAAATACCCGACTGAAAATTACGTATGTCAGGTCTACCGGATACCTGTGCAAATAAGATATATGTTAACAAAATATAACAGACGGACGGACGGACGGACGGAGACTGACGGACAGACAGACAGACAGACAGACAGACAGACAGACAGACAGACAGACAGATAGATAGATAGATAGATAGATAGATAGATAGATAGATAGATAGATAGATAGATAGCAACTGACAGACGGGCGGATAGATAGACAGATAGATAGCAAAGAAAAAAAGGAAAATATACATCAACTCTTATTTTCGTTGATATATGTAATATTTAGTATTTTCTGACATAGGAAGAAACTTGGTCTATATGACAAATATAAACGTACATGGGATTATGATGACCCCCCTCTCTCTCTCTGTATGTATATATACAGGGAGAGATTGAGAAAGAGATGGCGAGAGTAAAAGGGAGTGAGAGTCTATGAATACCTAAACAATTATACAATCAAAACATAAACCAAAAGGACACAAGCATATAATTTAAATAAAAACAATCCCATTTTCTCATGAACCTTTACCTTCACTAAGCTGTAGGTGTCCGGAATTACCCGAAACCACTATGCCTACATTGTAGTTCTAATGTGCACTTTTTTTATTTCCTACCTTATTTAGCCCCCTCTCTCCATCCACACATGCAAACAATATGGATCCGAATCCCAACCGGGGCACATTCCTCCGGTGATCGCGTCAAACCAAAGACGTATAAAATTTGTACAAGATTCGTCCTTGTCATGCACTCGGCCAATTGGGGTTGCTATGGGAACTCGGAAAACTCAGTACTGGTTATCCCGTGTATCGGTGCTATTCCCCGGACACGTAAAAGAACTTTTCGCGAAATGAGCTGGGGTATCGCACCCGGACTCCCTTGTATCCAACCACTGTCTTTTCCGGTGTCTTTTCAAAAACAACAACAACAAACAGGACCCCATTCATGTTGCCATTATAATCAGAATATGATTGCTAGCCATTACAATAGAAGATTAACATACTGCATTTGAAAATAGAGGCATGCGTTATCCGTGAAAACACAAGTTCACTACATGATAAAATTTAAATGGAGAAAATTCTCTAAATTCCATATTGTTACATATGCATAGTTTGCTTAAAATATATCTTTGATTGATTTTTACGTCTCTGTACATTTATGCATGTATGTGTATTTCATAACACCAGACGCGTGCCATACCCTTTTATCAGCGGGCACAGCACGTGTTTATTTTGACCGGATATCTCACCTTTATGTATCGCCGGTACCAGTATACCGCCCCCCCACACACACACAACAAACCGAGGGAGGTACACTCAACGTGTTATTACCGGTACTAGTCAACATGACAAAAAAACATGAAAGATGGTCGCAGGCCTATCGTAAAAACATTATCACAGAAAGAACCAGGTTATAAAGTGTCACTGGGTAGCTTTGTCAGAAACTGGTCCTCTATTATAATTAATATTATACAATAAATTACAATTACAAGTAACTTAGAATAACTTTGTGTATATACATACATACACTAAAGGGCTCATGTGTAAATAAACTGTACCGACTATATTAACACCGTCTGACACGGCCGCCTACGCGCTTTAAGTGTATATATTCACAACATTGCGAGTGTACATTATGACAGAAAACTCAAATTCTTCATCCTACCAAGGAGTGCTCCGAAGACAACGGAGGAAACTACCAGACAACAATAACATGACTACAATTTTCTGCCATTAATTAATTTCATTCATATCTTTCTTTTTATTTTGTACACAACATACCATTAAATTATTTTTTAAAAATTAAATATGCATCATAGAAATATGATATTCCGAAGAGGAAGACATTCTATCAGTATGTTTCCATACCGAATCTCGTTGATGCTGATAATAACAGTAAACATTTTTTTTGTTGTTGTTGTTGTTGTTGTTTGTTTGTTTTTGGTTCTTTACAACTAAAGGACTAATGGACTTTTTTTTTTAAAGTATATAGTAAACACATACGAGTAAGTATTCTTATGATTGATAAAACAAATAAAAATATTTTGATTGTTAAAAAAGTGAGTAAAATATAGTGATTTAGCGAATATAGTTATTTTATAGGAACAAATAATTTGTACTTAAGGTTGAAAGCATGGGACCACTTTCAAAGTTGTTTGTAGATTAATTAGATTTTCTGCTATCTTCTTCGGAGGAAAATGGATTGGAGGTTAAACGTCACACAAGAAATAAAAACGAATTTGTTTTGAAAGTATGTTAACAGTTTCTTAGCTAGTTTTATTTCTCTCATGCTTTTCCCCTGTATATATGTCAATCTAGCAATTTAATTTTTATATCAAACTTTATGGGCGTGGACAAATCAGCACAAAGATTAGCGCGAGTGCTAGACGATGTCCTTAACTTTGCATTATTTAATTATTTCCTGCACGGAATTGAAGTTCATATTTTTTTCAAGGACCTGTTCAATAAAGGGGACAGGACAAAATCACACCCCCAAAACTTAAACCAAAAAAAAAAAAAAAAAATGACGTTTACAGTTGAGACAGTTGTTGTTATTTTCAAAATAGACGCTCAGATCATCCGAGTTCCTGATTAAAATTAAAAGATTAATTAATACATATTTTAATCATTTAGACAGATACTTAATATATATTGGGACGACAATAAAAAAACGCCTGTGTAATTTTCAAAGCGTACGGAAGATTTATATAATACTTTCTTAATACTTTAAACATCATCTGTGGATTTATGTAAAACTTGATAATCATATTTCCCTGATGATTTTGTGTTAATTAACAATTCTCGCGAACACGTGATACATTTGTAAAGAACTAGATATCGGTAAACTACTGTTATCATTTTTTTTATTGTGATTGCTGTCATTATGATAATGAAATAAACAATATATATATATATAAATCATTTTCATTAAAATAAATCGTTCTCTCATTGCATGTGCTAAACGATGGTCTCCTCTACAAAGTGAGACGACAGAGTATGTCGCTTTTTCAGGGGGATCGATATACAGTGTGCCCCCATTTCCTGTAGCTCGCTATGTTTATTTCGGTCGTTTATTTCAGATTACACACGGTTAACCAGTTATACGTGACGGTAAATATTAACCACATAATGGTTTTGCATATTGCTTAACCTGTAGTCAAATTAAGATTACAGATATTATAATAATGTCATGTAAACCGTGCTTACCGAGTATCGCATATCGCATAACGTAAATCGCAGATCGTGGATCGCATATTGTATGGTATCAGATTAAGAACGCATCGCATCGTAACGTGTTGATTCGCACAGGCGAATCAAACCTGCTATCGCACATCGCATACCGCAGATCGTATATCGCATATCGTTCGTATTTCAATCGTATATCAATCGTATTTTTTGACAACTGATACGATAGCACCACTGTATATATGTAATATACATACGCCACATAAATAGGTCTTATTTAGTATTGCATTAAAAGAAATATCTGTAATCTTTTCAATGTCAACACATCAATAAATGTTTTACGAGATGTTAACCGTAAAAAATGCAATCATCCAATTTAATCTTAAATTTCTGCAAAAACTAAGGACAATAAAATGTGCACTATTCCATTTTTTCACGGTTGATATATTGAAAGATGCACACTCAACTTGCACTAAGTAATGTACAATCATCTCTAATATTAAAAACATCTTTGATGTGAAAATGTGGGGCGTATATATAGCTCACATTCGTATATCCAAATTTAATTTCAGTTCTTACACTAACATAAACAATTCACACTAAACATTAAAATGGAACAAATTTATTTGGTTTAAGGATATTATTATGAGCGATGTTATTCAGTCTTGTATGATTGCACAATGCCTAAAAATGGGGTGGACTAATATCAAATCAGTTTATGTGGTGTTATATATTTAAAATATTTACGGCACATAAATAGGTCTTATTTAGTATTGCATTTAAATCGGTTTTCTTAAGAAATTATGCTCAAATCATTTTCCAAAATCTGTCTCTATCTTATTTAGTATTTTATTTAAAAGAAACCTTTTTCTTGCAAAGTCAACACAACAAGGATGTTATTATGAGCGATGTAATTCAGTCTTGCAAGATCGCGCAAAATCTATGTATAAGTTCAAGGTCAAGGTCTCACTTGAAGGTCACATGTCATACTGTTATAATGTTAGAATATTTTGTGTCCTCTCTATATCTTTAGAACATCTAGAATAAATCATGATTATTTGACAGAATGTTAACCATACAAAGAGGATGTGGAGAGCGTTGGTTTCGGATGTATTTGTTCAAGGTCAACGTCGCACTTGAAGATTGTTAGCAATTTCTTGTCCACTCATATTTGTCATACTGTTATAATGTTAGAATATTTTGTGTCCGCTCTGTATCTCTTGAATCTCTCATGCAGATTTAAACTTTTTGTCAGAAATGGCAACCATACTGAAATGAAGTTCAGATCAAGTGCAAGTTTCAGCCTTATTGGGTCAAGGTCACAGTATGAAGCAACATGTCATATTAATATAATGCGAAAATATTTCATGTTTGTTTATTTGTCCCCTACAGATGTTTACACAAGAGGGAACTGTAAGTTTGTCCTCCTTCCTTCTGTCTATCCGATCATCCAACTGTCAGATCAAAATTCTGGTGGAGATGGTAATGAAATAAGTCAAAATGTGCATAACCGTTAAATGTCTTGTGTTTTGCAAGCAACAACAGACTTGTTTAATTTTAAAAAGTGCTTATCCATTTGTCAAAGCTAGTTCAATTTCATTACCTTTCTTCGGGCGTATATGCCCTCTCACAACGAAGCTCTTGTTTCACGGTTGATTTAATGAATGATGCAAATTCAATCTCGCTCTTAGTGGTGTACAATTATCTCTAATATTACAAACATTTATGTTTTGAAAATGTGGAACGTATATATATTTTTTGCAAATACATTCGGTAAATTCGGTAAATGCTGTGCGTGATTTCTGGCGTAATTCATAGGTATTGTTTAATTATCTTATGAAATATAAACTCAATTCCTATGACATATATAGCAAATACACAAATTGATATTTGATTAATGTATATCCAGGAGACAGATGCAATGTGGTAGCCGAAGGCCACACGGTAAACCAGAAGCTAATGTATGACTAAAATTCCGATATTTATTATATAGAAGTTATAAATAACATTAACAACTCACACTAAACATTAAAATATGTACAGATTTATTTGGTTTAAGGATATTATAATAAGCGATGTAATTACAAGTTCACACAAAACCTAAAATATGTTAATAAAAATGGTTTAAAATTCTAAAAACTATATCTATATGATTTAGTATTGTATTTAAAAAATATCCTATTCTTCCAATGTCATAACACAACAGTGAATTTGTTCCGAGATGTAAACCGAAAATAAACATGCACTAATCAAATTTAATCTTTAATTTATGCCAAAAAAAAGGACAATAAAATATGCACGATTCCATTTTTAGCTCACCTGAGCACAAAGTGCTCAAGGTGAGCTTTTGTGATCGCCCTTCGTCCGGCGTCCGTCGTCGTGCGTCGTCCGTCGTCAACAATTTGCTTTAAACGTATTCTCCTCTGAAACCGCTGGACAGAATTTAATGAAACTTGGCAGGAATGTTCCTTGGGTGAGGCTCTACAAAAGTTGCTAAAAAAAAGTTGATCCATGAAGAACTCTGGTTGCCATGGCAACAAAAAGAAAAATAATTTGAAAACTTTAAAAATCATCTCCTTCAAAACTACTGGCCAGATTTCAAAATAATTTGGTACAGATGTTCCTTGGGTCAACCTCTACCAAAGTTGCTAAAATTATTCCGATCCGTAAAAAAACATGGCCGCCAGGGGCGGGGCTTATTTGCCTTATATGTATATAGAGAAACCTTTAAACAACATCTCCTCTGAAACCACTGGACAGAATTTGATTAAACTTGGCAGGGATGATCCTTGGGTCAACCTTCACAAAAGTTCCTCAAATAAACTTGATCCATGTAGAACTCTGGTTGCCATGGCAACAAAAAGAAAAAAAATGAAAATTTTAAAAATCATCTTCTTCAAAACTACTGGCCAGATTTTAAAATAAATTGGTACAGATGTTCCTTGGGTCAACCTCTACCAAAGCTGCTAAAATTATTCCGATCCGTAAAAAAACATGGCCGCCAGGGGCGGGGCTTATTAGCCTTATATGTATATAGAGAAACCTTTAAACAACATCTCCTCTGAAACCACTGGACAGAATTTGATTAAACTTGGCAGGGACGATCCTTGGGTCAACCTTCACAAAAGTTGCTAAAATAAACTTGATCCATGTAGAACTCTGGTTGCCATGGCAACAAAAAGAAAAAAAATGAAAACTTTAAAAATCATCTTCTTCAAAACTACTGGCCAGATTTTAAAATAAATTGGTACAGATGTTCCTTGGGTCAACCTCAACCAAAGTTGCTAAAATTATTCCGATCCTTAAAAAAACATGGCCGCCAGGGGCGGGGCTTATTTGCCTTATATGTATATAGAGAAACCTTTAAACAACATCTCCTCTGAAACCACTGGACAGAATTTGATTAAACTTGGCAGGATGATCCTTGGGTCAACCTTCACAAAATTTGCTAAAATAAACTTGATCCATGTAGAACTCTGGTTGCTATGGCAAGAAAAAAAATATGAAAACTTTAAAAATCATCTTCTTCAAAACTACTGGCCAGATTTTAAAATAAATTGGTACAGATGTTCCTTGGGTCAACCTCTGCCAAAGTTGTTAAAATTATTCCGATCCGTAAAAAAACATGGCCGCCAGGTTCGGGGCTTATTTGCCTTATATGTATATAGGGAAAACTTTAATCAACATTTCCTCTGAAACCACTGGACAGAATTTGATTAAACTTGGCAGGAATGATCCTTGGGTCAACCTTCACAAAAGTTGCTAAAATAAACTTGATCCATATAGAACTCTGGTTGCCATGGCAACAAAAAGAAAAAATATGTAAACTTTAAAAATCATCTTCTTCAAAACTACTGGCCAGATTTTAAAATAAATTGGTACAGATGTTCCTTGGGTCAACCTATTTATCTCAGGTGAGCGATTTAGGGCCATCATGGGCCTCTTGTTATTCATGTTTGCTATAATGAATGATGCTCATTCAATATCGCACTTAGTGATGTACAATTATCTCTAACATTAAAAAACATTTGTTTTTAGAAAATGTGCAGCGTTAATATATTTTCTGCGAATATGTATATTTCACTCCCGCAAATCGGTAAATGCAGTGTGTGATTTCTGGCTTAATTTATAAGTAATGCTTAATTACCATAGGAAATAAAGACTCAATGCCAATGACTGATATAGCCAGTATATTATATACAATGTAAATAAATGTCACTTAATAGTATGCAACAGATCTATTCGTTCGTTAATAAACAACACAAATTGAAATTAAGGCAATGCTTATCCAGGAGATACATGTAGATGCAAAGTGGTAGCCGATGGCCACGGTACATCAGAAGCAAGACTAGGTAATAGATCTAATGGCTAGAATTCAAATACTTATAGAGCAGCAGTTAACAATAACATTTAAAAGTATTTACATATCAGCTCACGCACATTTACCTAAATTTAATTTAAGGGTTCACACAAACATTAACAACTCACACTAAACATTGAAATGTGTACACATTCATTTGGTTTAAGGATATTATAATGAGCGATTTTATTCAGTCTTGCAAGATCGCACAAAACTGTGCTTATACCAAACTAATATATGTGGAGTTACATTTGTAATAGGGTAAATAGGTCTTATTTAGAATTGCATTTAAATCGGTTTTGTTACGAAATTATGCTCAAATCATTTTCCAAATTATTTAGAATTTCATTTGAAAAAAAGATATCATATTGTTGCAATGTCAACACAACAAATGTATTCGAGATATTAATCGAAATAAAAAACAAAACATGCAATTATCGAAATCTAAATATAAATTTAGGCAAATACTTAAGACAAATTTTAAAAATGTACACGAGTTCATGTTTTTTTCCAGTTTGCTATAATGAATGATTCAATTTCAATATACACTTAGTGATCTGCGTACAATTTATTTAGATATTACGAACAATTGTTTGTTTAAAAAATGTGCAGCGTATATATTTTTTTCTGCGAACATATATATATTTATCCCCGCAATTCGATAAATGCAGTGTTTGATTTGTGGCTTAATTTATAGGTTATGTTTGATTGTTATTAAAATATAGGCTTAATCCAATGTCAGATATAACAAGTATATCCCGTAGAATGTAAATAAGTGACACCTAATATTTTGCAACAGTGTTCATTTCATGTCCACTCATATTGTGGCTATGAAGGCTCTAGTTTGTTACTCGCCGATATCCCCTTTCGTTCATTCATTCGTATACAATGCAAATAGATACTCAAATGAGACAGTGACGTCTTGGTGCCAAAGCTTCCGTGAACGTCACGCACAATAACGCGGCGTCAATGGTGTTCTCGACATGTTTGAGGCGGCCAAAAGTGTCCATCGCATAGGTTTCAATTTAATGTCCATGATAAGACCCCTGAAACATGATATACTTATGAAAAATAATCAAATGGTCGCTTTGAGCATTGAAACTTCTTCTTTTACAATTACGTATATCACTCTAAAATAATTATGATGATGAACTGTCCAAATGCTAAATGTCCATTTAACACACGCAATCAGTATTACAAGCTATCATTGTTTTTTGGATACTTTCAGCTGGTAGAGTATTGCTATAGATATGTTTGAAACACTTTTTCCCCATTCGATTTTTTGCTAGTCTCCAACGGGATCGTGGCGTTACATCATTGTGTATCTGCACGACGTACCCAACGGACATCTTTGGCTGGTTGTTCCCCGTTATCCTGTTGTGTTTTCATAGAAAAGCGGTCAGGTATTCGCTTCTCCATCTCTCCGGGGAAGTAGTCGATGATGGCCCTCTGTTGTCTAGCGAGCTTTAGAACGTCAGCGTGATTTTCCGTCTCAGAAGTGCACAATATTTGTGTAACGTAAGCGTACGGTAGCGTCTTTTTCTTTCTGTCGTATAACAGGTGTGCTAGTTTCAATATCTCCGTGACATCAAAATTGGAAGTGTCGTGGGTAAGTTGTTTGTTATTTGAAATCGCCTCAATCTCTGTCACAACTGTTCTCAGCACCTCAAATGTGATAAATGCACGTGACAGCGTTTTCTTCGACGCAGTTTTGTGAGGCCAATCAATGTGCGCAATACCATGGCGCACAATTTAGAATAAATATCAATGTTATTCCCCTGTTGTCCACCTCCTGCTGTAAAGTTGGAGACTTGAAAAGTCGCTTCAAAGACGCTTGGCAATCACGTACCCACAGCATATTTCATCTCGTTCTAGGTCGCTGATCCAGTTACACGCGCAACTCGACAATTTTTGACAAAACATTTGCACAAATGCTATAGTCCATTCTAGTTTCTTGTATGTCCCAAATCTGTCAGTGTCCATGATATGTAAAGTACTTGACGCGTACTGTTGAGGCCCAGTACTTGGCGGTCAAGAAGTGTTTAACCCGGAAGCAGGTGTACTAGAAGCGGAATCAGTTTCGTGTTCTCTACTCTCCTGCATGTAGTCTGTTCACGGTGTTGTGACATTCCATACTGACCACTGAGATTCTGCTGCCAACCACTTCGGACTTTCAACCAAAACTGAGAATCATTAGGTTGTGTCGTGCTTATTCCCCTTGTGAAAAGATCTGCAGGATTGTCTACCGTAGGACAATTCTTCCAGGTATTGTCACTAGTGATATCACGGATTTCTTGAACACGGTTAGGTGCAAATCTCTGCATTTTTTTTTTTTTTTTTTTGAAGATTTATGTAGAACGAATTGGCTCTCTGACCAGTACGTCACGTTATTAATAATCAGGCTTTTTTATGCATGCTGTCCAAGTCCAGCACCTAATAATGCCCCCATTCGTTCAAATCGGGGCAGTGTAATCTGCTTCAGCGGGGCGACGCAATTTTTCGCTTTAACCAATGAAAAGTTGTCTCTATTGCTTAGGTATAACCCTGCATCATATGATTTTGTACAAGTATCTACAAAAATATATAGCTTGCTGTCAGCGGAATTGTGGGATCCGAAGATAGGGAAAAAATGTTCTCGGAAGCGTGATTTCTGTCGCTGTGGACAAGTCGTCTGCAAGGATTTCCATACATGTTGTGTGTCAAGGGTAGGGGCAGGTCCCAGTCATATTTCTTTTTCCACAGATCTTGAATCATGAGTTTGGTGCGTACAGTGACCAAACTCAACTGACCGAGTGGGTAAAAAATTCTTGAAGATTTTAGCTAAATGAGACGTTTGGTCCATTTCTCGGAGAAATATGCTTATTTTGTAAATGACAATTTGTCTTCATATGTATCCCATCTCAAACCGAGAATTTTAGCGGTTGTGTCGGAGTGAAGAACGCCGTCTGTTGCTGCCATAGTTTTCAAAGCATCGCTGCTAGACACCCATAATCTGAGATTAACCCCCCGCGCTTGCCATCATGTCACGCGACTCCTAGTCCTAGTATTGTTGTAAGTCGGACTCCTGGTAAAAGTAATACAAAATACTGTTTGCATACAAATTTTGTTCCAAGATGTCGGCAGACGTCAGGTGCTTGTTGTTGTTGATATGCTCAGTAGCGTGGCACTGAGGATGACGATTGAGCAAACCGCATTAATACGGCACTTCACTAACAGGCAACTGAGATCTGCTGGGTCACTGAGCCAAAAGAAGCGCGTAAAATCTCTATCTTGTCCATCCAGTCCCACATATAAGAAAGCCTTCTCTATGTCCGTTGAAACTTTATGGTAACGGAAGCGCATAAGCAATTATGTCAAATCGTTGATTTCTGGTGGCGTTGACTGTAGGCAATCATTCAAACTCAGCTTTTGCTGTGATTAACGACAACTACAGTCATAGACAATGTGGACAGGTGTTGTAGCGATATCATTGCACACAACGTGAAGGGGTATGTAATTCACCAGGGTGTTGTTTTCAACTGCGGTAGGACCTGGCACTTTCTTAATGTCTTCTGTCTTCTGTTCTCCCTAGTTTGTGCAACAACGTACACGTTAGCGTTTCCAAGTGTCTGACCTCCCTGGAATTATCACCGAAAATGGCTAAGTTCACAACATCTGTACCAGTTCGGACAAGATTCTGTCTTTGGGCAAGCTTACCTGATACAAACGATCCCTGTGCACCTTCGTCAAACACACTGTTTGATCCATACTGTAGGAATATGCAGTACAATTTTGTGAACTTACCGGTACTACGGTAGATTTCAAGAGAACGCGCGGCCATGGTTATGGTGACGCATAAAGCATGGGACCTTTATCTTGTAGCGCTGAAACCAATGGTGTAGATTGTAATGATGTTGCAGTTTCTTCTGCTGACTGCTGGTTGCTGCAAATACGAGAAAGGTGTTTTCTCGAGCAATGTGTACACCGACGGTTGGACCCATACTTTAAAACTATATGCTTTCCTAAGCAATTGTAGCACAATTTGTTTTGGTTCACAATAGCGTAATTAGTAACTTTGTTTGATAAGTACAGTTAGGCTCAAAATTCACATTTTCTTTTCTTTTTTCACTGTTTGGCTCAGCAGAGTTCTGGGAAACATGTCGGACACTTAAGTGATTTTGCTTCTTTACGATTGTCAGAAATAAACTTTTGGTTGGTACATACTTTCCGATGGTGTGTTTGACTGGCTCCCGGTCTCCAAGACTCGGATCTCTTGTAGTATGGTTTGACGTAACCCTGAAAGTACCGAGTTACCATCCCTTTTTCCTCACGATAAATGCTTGCGGATCTCACCTGGTGCAAAGATGATCGGCACGAGCAGACTTATGTAGGCTACTTGATTTTGACCGAGTGATTCGAGACCATATTGCTATCCATTCTGTCGTAAAATTCCCGAATACTAGTAACGTCGTTTTGAGGTGTGGATGACTGTATCAAAGCTTGCATATACGCATGAATGATTTTTGACCAACTTGTCAATTGCTTATTAGAGTTGGATAGCGTAAACACTACAATGATTCTATCAGCTTCATCTATAAGTTGCGACTGTAAATAAATGAACGTTGAACGCCTGAAAGTGATGCGTAAATAGGTCTTGTTTTGTATCGCATTTAAATCGTTTTTGTTTAGAAAATCATTGTGCAAAAGTAATATCTACATTATTTGGTGTTGCATTTAAATGAGTTTGTATTCTTGCAATTTCAACACAACACTCCATGTATTCTGAAATGTTAAACAAAAAAAAAAAAAAAAAAAAAAAAAAAGAAAGAAAATAATCAAACAAGCATGCAATTATCCATCTTTAATTTTAATTTTCATAATAGCGGTATTTTACTTTTTAGACAAAGAAGGAGAATTATTTTAAACTTGGCATGATTATAGAGAATCACACTAGAAACAAATTTATGGGATAAAAAATGGGGGTCACCACGCTTCTTTTTGAGTTATTTGCCGCTGAATGTGAGTTTTTTGCCCCTTTCTGTCATTTCCAGGGGCAGATAACACAAAATCATGCCTATTGATACCTTATTTTAGTTTACATTATTTTTTGTTGTTTCATTCTTAGTCTTTATGCAAAGTTTAAAACAATTCCATTCAATTGATTTCCCTATACAAGAATAAACAATCTTAATTTACCAATTGACCTTGTATTAAAATTGTTTGATCATAGAATTGTCCCAATCTGAACATACTCAAGCGAAGTGTGGGGGTATAGTAACCTTGACATGATTGAAAATATCCAAACAAAATTTTTGAGAAACATCTTGAAACTTAAAAAGAGTACATCATCATATATGATTCTTGCTGAACTAGGCAGATACCCACTACAAATTATAATAAAAGTAAGAATGATTGGATTTTGGGCCAGAATTATTACTGGAAACCATGATAAATTATCATACAAAATATATCAAATCATGCTAGAAATACCCAACTTCCAATCAAAATGGATAACACACATAAAAACCATCTTATTTGAAACAGGCAATATGAATGCTTGGTATAATCCGGAACTATTAACACACATGTCACCAGTAAAGCAATTTATTAGACAGACTCTTATTGACCAGTTTAATCAGCAATGGAATAGTTCTTTACAAAATTCCTCCAAAGGTACTAATTATTCATTATTCAAAGAATCAATCAATCTTGAACAGTACTTGTTAAAATCAAGAAAACCAAATTATTTACAACTAGTTAAATTTAGAACAAGCAACCACTTTTTACCAGAAGTTGGAAGATGGAGTAACACAGATTTGTCTGATCGAAAATGCATTCTCTGCTCGAAAAATGACATTGGTGATGAAATGCACTATTAACTCATCTGTCCTTTTTTAGTAACTCAAGAAGACTTTATATAAACAAATATTACTACATGCATCCAAATATCCTGAAATATAAACAGCTTATGAATGAATCATCACTGACAACACTTACCAAACTCTGTAAGTTTGTGAAAATAATCATGGAGGCATTCAAGAGCAGCTCTAATTAATAACAGTGCAGTGCTTGTTAATCTCATGTACACATTTCGTGTAAACCGTATGCAATGATAAAATACAGGCTGCCTATCAGAATAAAGTTGTTGTTTTGTTGTTGTTGTTGTTGTTTTCAAATAAATAAATAAATAAATAACTTACCCCACTTACCGTAATTGTAATGTTGAATTCATAGCAATTAATTAAATCAATCCAATTATTGTTGAATACTTTTACTAATTTTCAACAGACTTTACACAGTAATAATTTAACCAATCAATTTTTTTCAAATACACAATAGTTATGAATGAACCCACCTTGAATCTATAGTCTGTTTCAATCTCTGTAAATACTGTATGATTTGATACATGATACATATTAATTATAGTAATATATCCAATTACATGGATATCCCAATCAATACCAATATTGATGTACGTAACTATGTACAGTGTAATTGAAAATGAACTAAACATTCTTTAAACTGTATAAATTACATTTGGATACCTTTCCTTTGCTCTCAAATGTGTGGTTTGTATAACGTTACTGTTTAAACTTTCCTCTTGCAAATGACACTTCTTTATTTTCCTACTCTCTCTCTCTCTCTCCTTACATATTATCAAAATGTCAATGTCATAATCCAGAAAAAAAAGGGGGGGGGGGGGCTAGATTTCACTACTTCTCTTTTCGATTTTTATGGCATAATTTGTTGATGCAAAGTAACAAATATATCATTCAAAACATTTAATGTAAAAAGAGACACTTAAACCTTGTCATGTGATCTATGTTTGAGTGTTTTTCTATTACGACATCATATGCTCTTGTATCGTTTTTTTTTTGTACGATTTGAGCAATAAAGATTTGTTCTGTTCTGTTCTGTTCTCACAATGTTTCAGCAAAAAGACATATATATGTACTGTGTTTTTCTTGAAAAAAAATAAAATATTTCTATATATTTGCGTATGCGACTATAGTATAAAATATGTTGCATAGAATTACTAAAACTTTTACACAGTATCAGGGAATATAGCACCAAATATCAAGTTGAAAAAATGAGGTGTTGCTAGCCCATAATACTGAGTTATCTGCCGTTGAAAGTGACAGAAAAAAATGTAAAAGCTCACATTACAAGACGCATTGAACATATTATCACCGGTCCAGGTGACGACTGGTTAGAGCGTCCATCCCGGAATCAAGAAGCTTTGGTCCGACATACTGAAGTCGCAAAATATGATACTAGTATAGCTCCCTTGCTTGGCGCTCAGCATATAATTGTCTTTCCAGGTCTGGTTGGCCCGCAGGCCCTGTATCAGAATAATGTGACTTGATGTGACATCATGCTAAATTGTCTACGGCGTGATACTGCAGTGTGGTAACATACTTATATATCACTAAAATTATCAGCACTTTAATGTGTAATGGCGGTATAACTTCGTCAAAGTTAACAATCACAATATCTAGTTAGTTGATACATAAATGAAGTACATTCTTTTTTTCTCAGAATGGTCAAATCATCGCGGATAGAAAGTTCTGTGTATGTGTCTTCATTATTTTGAAATCATTTAGTAGGACTCTGAAATAGAGAAGGTCTATGATGGATGGGCATATTTCATTTTTTTAATTACAGCCATTGAATATTCTTGGTTTTAACATGAGCATTTTATGAACATTTGTCAGAAAAATGTACAGCTGTAAAATTGAGAATCAAAGAATACAATCATACTCGTAACGACGGCTTTCTCCAAAATCATCCCAGTTTTTCTTATACAGTGACAAGCACCCAACTGTTTACTGACCATGAAACTATGCAAACACTTCTCACAGCAAGATCATTTAAGTATCCCCACAGACTGCAGATCAGTCCTGTTAAGCCATATCAAATTACTCTTGTTCTTGGGCAGCATTAAGTCTTTCTGCGATGAAAATGAATAGACATTTTATTAACTTGAAGTTAAGCTAGTAATCACACTGTATATACCGAAATGCGGAGAGAAATATATGCTTAGGAAATGTATATACATGTATACACCGTGCAATTGCAAAACACACAATTTGGTAATTTTAGGATAAATTGAATATAGTTAGATGTCAGGTTAAATTTGCATCGTTATATAAGCCATAGAAATGTGTATATTTTATATATATTTATTTACTTGTATGAGACGTTGTGTTTATTTTCTTGTATGAGTCTTTAGTTTTGTTTAAATTTAAATTAAAAATATGATATGTGCATAGTCTCACTTTCTAGGTCATTCCTTTTACATATACAACTGAATAAATTTACACATTGTAAATGTATGATGTCATTAAATTGCAATAATAAAGAAGACCTATATATTAATGTAATTTATAGTACATAAAAAAAAAATTAAAATTTTTATTTAATATATATGATATAGATTGAATGTAATACTAATGATGACCTATTTATGTGGAATATACACGTTAGCTGATAAGAACTTCCTTAATACCTATGCATGTAATTGTTAACTGCTGTTATATAATTATCAGATTTTTGCTCATTTACTTATTCAAATATGCTTGCTTCTGGTGTACCGTGACCATTGGCTACACCCATGTATCTGTCTCCTGAATACACATTAATCAAATATCGATTGGTATTGTATACGATCGAACGTATAGGTCTATTGGTGTTCAAAAATACAATGTTAATAGCCACAATTGAACGAATTAGATTTTCAGCGTAAGACAAAATACAGCGTATATAGGCACAATATGAGACAACATGAAATAAACACTTTTGTATAATATTTAGTGACATTGTACGTGATATATTTGTCATATCTGATATTGGAATTGAGCATATAATCTTATGATAATCAAACATTACATGGATAATTAAGCCAGAAATCATGTACCGCATTACGGGGTGAAATATATATGCTCAGAAAATATATTTTTCAGATAGGAAAGCATTTTAAATGCCAATCATGCAGTCATTTCAATTATGGCATGTTAAACTAACATAAGATATTCCAGCTAAAAAATCGTTCATGGCGTTTAATAAGCGTTATACTTAAAAATCCTTGTATCCATGGGGGATTTACTTGACCCCAGATGACTTGTAAGATAACATTGCCATTCACGTAATACGTAGAAAAAATGGGGTGTTATATATTAACAGGTAAAAAATACGGGGTGATATATATACATCGCTCAGTTACAAACCAGATTGGGAGTGGTCAGTATAAAGGGAGACCAATGCTACTAGTGCGTATATATGGTTTCCATGTAAAACCTAAATGTTTCATTTTGTATTTAATGGGTTGTATACTGTAAATACTGCATGAAAATAGGGTTAAAAAAAGTGGGGTGTTATATACACCCCACTTTTTTTTCGACCCCACAAAAAAGGTTTCATATTGGAAAACATCCCACATCTAAGGAATCTCTTAGTATATATATATATATATATATATATATATATATATATATATATAATATTGCGGAAAGATTTTCCACACTACGGGAATGGAATAGGCAAATATAAGTGACGACAAGACTCGTTTACAAATTTATTTTTCCTCGACCGGTTTCATAAAGTAAATCTTCAGGAGGTACACATGCATAACAATAAACAAAATGCTTAGTAACAACGTCGTGATGACGTTACATTAATTTGTGTAAAATACGGGACGTCACTCTAGGTGACGTCAAAAACGTCAGTTTAGATTAGGTTTAAACATGTCTATAAAAAAACTTTTCTTTTTGCCTTCTGCAACTATACTGTCTGTTTTCATTTTATATATTGGAAAAACAAACTGTAAATTTTGTTTTGCTTGTGCTGCAATCCGCAATGTATCCACTTACTTTGAGTTTGCGTACTGCAGGGTCCTTGATATGCTGTCGATGCACTGTCATCCTTTTTCTCAGATCGTTTGTCTCTCCAATATATTCTCCGCAGCACCCATTGCCTATAATCACATAGATGACTTTTTTAACGTTACAATCCATGCTTTCTTTAACCGAAATTGTTTTTTCGTTTCGTAATTTGTAATATTCTCCTTCATTTAAATGGTCAAATAATCCACAGTTTGGTCGGTTAAATCTTGTTATTTTAGGACTCTTCATTTTCAGAAAATTTGGCTTTGGTGAGAAGTCTTTTCAAGTGTCACCCTGCTTTTCATCGGGTGCCACCGGTTGAGTGTTTTCGGCAAGAAGCTCATCGAATAACTCGTCGCAATCCATGGCTATAGTCACGTACCCCCCGATTCTAATAGTAAACTTGCACAAAATGTGAAACAATATACTACCGTTACCGTGCAGGCCGTCGTAGATCACACGCGTGGAGCCCTAAATCATGGAGCAACCATGACAACCTCCGGGTGGCGTCTGGTTCGACCTGCCATAAGTTTACGGACCTCGTCCCACATCTGATAGGGACGCATGCCTTGGGCGAATACATGTAGCTGGTTAGGAACGCCTTCAAAGGTGTCCTCCACCTTGGTAATCTTAGGCTTATAGAAGACCTCGCTATGACTAGCAAAGGCTGCCGTGGGTTCGTCGAAGAGCATCAAGATTCCCTTCACCGACCTGGAAGGCACGTTAAGGTTTATGTTCCATAGTACGTCGGACTTATTTTTTATGATTTTTCTGTTCCTAAGAACTCTGTCGAACAAGATGCTCACCCTTCCTTCGTACTGCTTACGGATGATTGTAGCCAGCTGTGGGCTAGTGACCATCTCGAACTCAAGAGCGATATCTTTCACAGTGAAACTGGCGTCTCCGTTCGCCTTGATAACCCGGTTATAGTCATTAAAGGTGAGTTCGTATTCTAGTCTATCAACGAAAGCGAATTGAAAGAACGCATGTGCCTCTCCAGTGGCTCAAAGTCGAGAGGGATATAAAATCAGCTGCCATAGGCCTTGGCAATCGCAGCGTCCTTAGCAACGCCCTCGTCCTTATTTCCGGCATCAAGCCTTATACGTGTGACATTCCTGTCTCCTGAGGTATCAATCCTCTGGTATTTGGCATTATTTCGTTCTTCTTCCGTTTTCCAGAGGTCGAAATAGCAACCGTATATGTCGCTGTCGTCTTTGCTCATAACCTCGTTTCCTGAAATCTTAATCGTGGTTTTCTTGACTACCGCCCGACCCAGGTTGTTGACCACGGTTCGGTTAGCGTCGGTCGGGTTCAGCACAATTTGAAAGGCCAGACAGGCTGTTCCAGGCTCGATGACATAGTTGGGGATAAGGTTTGGAAACTTCACTAAGAGCTGCTGATCTTGGTCGATAGTTGATGGATTGTTGGTGATAACAACCGTCTGACGGATGCCCTTGACCCCCAGGGGCTCCCTTAGGCGCCGGTGCGGATTGAGCCTTCTTCCGTATTGCGACATATTAAAGCTGGTACTTATGGCATATATATGCTCACAATAACATAAAGTCTAAAATGGAAGAGGATATACCGCTTGTGGATTTTGGTGACCAGCAATTTGATGATGATGACGTCGCCGAATCCTCTTTATCCACTCAGCTGTTAAAACCCGCCACCGATGATTACTATAATGCTCTGGGCGATCCCACAACAGGAAGGTTCTACAATAAGTTTGAGTTAGACAAAAAGGGGCAGCTTCGTCTGAAGAGCCACTCGGATGTCGATCTTATTAATAGGCGAACTGGAAATCCCTTGGCATTAAACACTATTGCCAGCCGGAGTGGCGGTGGGAGCATTATCAGAGATCAGCTCGGTTTCTCAGACTGAAATCGGAAGCTGCCCGCCAAGACTCTAGCTAGTATAAGACAAGCGGATAGAGAACTTGCAGAAGCGTAGACGTCACTTGCGTCGATGTCACTTGAGGAAGCGTCGACGTCTATCAGACGTCTTTCAGGCTCCATTACGTCTCAAGCAAAGGAGACCCTGCTAAAGACCATCCATGATCCGCCTATGGATACAACGGACTTAGAAAGGTCTGACCTGATGTATCGATAGCGTGAGCTTAAAGGCCTAGAGAAAGCAATGCAGACCCAGCGCGGTAATCTTTTGAACAACCTGGCAAAGCTCTCCGAGCTTGATAAATATATTGCTCTAGAAGAAAGAAAACTCGGGGAGACAGATGACGATGGCATAAAGCAGGAGATCAGAAAGCGGCTCCAAGATCTCGAGCTCGAGCGGTCTGCGCGGCTCGAGGCGGCTTCAACCAATCGGGAGGCCCTCAGGTCACAGATCAACCGTATTCGGGAAACCTTTCGTAGAATCTTGAACGAGGACACCACGCTGGCTGAGCGGATTAAGACTCTCTTCCGGGAGCAAGGGATCACCATCGCTTCAATCATCACCGCAATCGGAATGACAATTAGCACGCTCGTCCTAGCATTAACAGGAGGCGGCGGTGGCGCAGCTGGCGGAAGGCCGCCACACAAGGGAGTTGGAAAATGGGTAAAAAAACAGCTTAAAGTCCTCGGCAGTTTATTAGCGAAACTGGCTGGTAAGGCCGCGGCTGCCATCCCCGGCATTACAGGCAGCATTGTTTCGTGGCTGTTGTCACCAGCTGGCAATGCAGTCGGCTGGCTTGCCGAAAACAATTTGGCTCTGTTCGTCGCCGTCGGAGGTTTGCTCCTGGTTGCGGCCCGCGATTGGCTATCTAAGCGCTAACCAGATGGCTAGTAACCCTGCAGCAACCCCAGCCAAGACTAGAGCTTCCTTTTCCTCTTCGTGGCCTGCATTGGCACTACGTGCCGCCGGTGTCCCGGCTGGCATCTGGTTTAGTGGATTTGAACTTTGTAGCCCTGCAATTTTACCGTCTTGGAAGCTACAAGTCTGAGGCACGGTTTACATCCACCATGCCGACGTGGAGGTCGGAGCTTTCTGGGTCTCATTGTTGTATCCCGCGATGCCAGGATTGATGTTCAGGGCCATGTTACTCGGGGTCATGTATAACCCCGTTTCGAAGACCATGTTTAGCTCGCTCCCGGCGTACTGCAACACATTCTGATAGCGTGTTATCGAAGCGGGTATGTCCACAGGGGAGTTAATCGCGTCATCCACATTGGCTAAGAACTGCTTCAGCGCATCAAAGCTCCCGTCGATCTTAGACTTGGTCTGCGCCTGAGCCCCGAGCAGAGCCCACACATAGGTACGGATCGAGTTTTTAATGCGCTCCATGCCGGCTCGGATCTTGTTCGATGAACTCAATGTGTATGGGGGGTGGGGGGTCGCACGACGACACGCCGCAATGGCGGCCTCCGGAGACCTGACCAAATGTCATATGCCCGCGTTCCCAATTACCGGCGTTCTTATTGACCACGTGCTTGTCTGGACTATCATGCCGGAAGTCCGTTTGAGTCCACGCCACATGCCCTCTAGTATGAACGTCGCCAAAGCCGGCACTGTTAGGACACTCTTTCAAATTCCTGGCAATTTCGTTCGAAAGCTCTCCTATCATAAGTGTTGTTAACTGGGTTCCAGGAAGGATCCTGGGGGATAGCTACTTTCATTTCTTCCAAAATATGCCTCGTGGTATAATAAACGTGAAAGTAGTAGACAGACTAGAGGAGGGGGTATTTATGCGCCCCATTCAGGTGGTCGTTAAATGAAACTCCACAACCCGCCGTGGCGCACCACATGGCAAAGTTGAGTTGATTCTGCCCAAACTGCATAGGGGTGCTCGTCCAAGCTAAAGCTGTGTCCCCTTTTTTGACTTAGGGCAATCTATAGTTCGTCCAGATATCGGACATTTGCTAAGAAATTTGAAAAGAAGACGTTGTTGTGAGCAACCGTGATCATCATATATTTGGTGACGTTTTCGGCTACCAACCTTCGTGGATATACCGATCCTGTTTTATAGATTGCTCCCGAGTTGAAGGTAAAATCCTGCATCGCAATACTGAGATAATGTTTCACACAATTACCGATATTACGAAAGGGCCGACCTCCCTTCAACAGGCAATCGACAACATAGACGGACGTCTCCGGATGGGGTTGAGGTCGATCATATATTCCGTATGGTGGTACAACATCCACGAGCCGGTAGCCAACGCCGTCCAGCCAGGCTTGTGGACCTTCAACGCTCTCGCTACGGCACTTAAAGCGTTAGGTTTGTCCGTCACAGTAAACGAACAAACAGAGAAGGTTTCTATTACGACACAAGAATCTATTATCCCCATGTGAAGTGCGATCTTCTAGGTTTTAAAGATGGTTGGTTGTATGGTTCTGTAGAAGGAGACAGACCGGTAGATTTGAGCCCGAACAAGCTGTTATTCGTCCACCTGGAACAGCTAAACACCTCTGAGAACTCCTAGTAATCTACTAGCTGTTGTCGCCGTCGGCGGCTAGTCAGGTCATACGGGGAGATCAAATCCTCTGTATTTCCGAACCCCGAGTTCAAGGCGCTGCAGGCGGGCACCCTTTCAGAGCTTGCACTCTCCATTAAAGACGAGCGGGGCTCTGTCATGACAACCACGGTTTGCCAGTGAGTGTCGTTCTTGAAATAAAATGAGCATATTCGGCGGATATGGAGAATCCTCTGTGGACGCTACGCGGGCTTACGTTGATGCAGTTGCTTCGCGATCTAAGGCGCCCCCGATCTGTCTCAGTATCTAAAGAAGACAGAGGATGGCCATGTAGACTTGGAGAGAGGCCGGATCATGAACATCGGGCCCATCAAAGAACAAACAGACGCAATTTCGACCAGGTTGGCGCAGTCTGGATTCCTCGACGGATGGAGACGCTTAAAGGAAGAAGTTGCCGTCTACGTTGACAAAAAAATCGGAGAAATCTCCAAGCTCGTAATAACTGTCATTGCAGAAGAGCGCGGACCTTTGGGGGTCGGGGAATTTGAATGGTCATTCGGTTCAAACTCGGATGGCGAGAGTCATAGTAAAGTAATGATGAAAAGAGAAAGAATCCTCACCATGTCACTGTCCTCAGTCGAACGTGATAAATCATCGAAACATGAGATATCCTTAGGCTTTACTATTAATGGTATTTATGTAAACTCTCTTATTCCGCTGAAAGGACTTTCAACCCGCCGATAGAATTTAATAAAGGCGATATTATTAACTTTCAGACGATTAATCATCGATCGAACAATGCTTCCGTAGAGGTTGCATTATTAATTGAACTTAAAATGTGACATCGTTTTTTATATCAAAGACGCATGGTTCGGTTGTTTCTGTACTCATTGAACTTGATTTACCATTTAGTGGGGTCCTAGATTTGCACAGAAAAAAGCGGATCATAAACTACCATGAAAATGAGTATATTAGGTGGATATGGGACTATAAAAGTTCTAGCTAGTTATGTAAATGAGGTTGTTTCTCAAATCTTATCTCAATATGTCAAAAAAAAAAAACAACAACAACGGCTGATGGAGATATAGACTTAGAGGGAAAGAGGATCGTGAACCTTGGAAATCTCAAAGTTGATACAGACGCTGCTTCGGTAGAGTCGGCTTATTCGGAAATCAACGGAAAATGGAAGCGTTTTTTTTTTTTTTTTTTTTTTTTTTTAAAGTTGCCGATTGTAGTTCATCGATGCAAGGTAATCTTAATATGGATAAAAATCGAATAGAAAACTTAGGTCTTCCTATAAGTTCAAATGATGCTGTAAATAAAATCTACGTTGATGAAAAAAATAAGTCAAATTCCTAAAGCCATAATAACCGTCGTTGCAGAGGAGGGCGGACCTTTGGCGAGCGGTGAATTTGAATGGTCATTCGGTTCAAACTCGGATGGCGAGAGTAATGGTAAAGTTGGCTACGTAATGATGAAAAGTGGAAGAATCCTCGCCATGTCACTATCTACATCCGAAAAAAATAAAGAATCGGAACAAAAGGTAAACATAAGCGTAATTGTTAATGGAGAATTTGTAAACTATATAACTAAGTCAAAATGTTCGAGACTTGAAACAAGCAGCCCGTACCAAAAATGTGAAGTAAAATATGGATGAGTTGAAAAAAGGCTTCTCAAAGAAGGCTGCAGAGAAGCAATGACGGAACTCGTCAAAAAAAGTGAATGGATCTTGAACTGTGTATGTATTAGAGATTCAGACCCACCTCTTTTATACACACAATATGTCCACCAACAATAGATTTCGTCCAGCTCGTAATAGAAATGTCCTTAACTATAGGAATAATACTGGTTATCTATGATTTTAGAAGTACACTAGTAAGCGTCCAAAGTGAGCTACAAAATGTTCAAGATGAGCTCAAGGACGTAAAAAATCGGTCCAAAGTGTCGAAAAGTGAGGTACGCGTCTAAAAAAATAAATTCAAAGCAACGTACGCGCGAGAGAGCCGCGCGACCGCCATTTTGGGTACCAGGCGTAAAATAGCTAGAGCGTATTTTTTACCGGAGCAACCCCTTTTTTGGCACCCCCAGTGCACGCACCGAACCCAATAGAAGCCGAACAAACAGTCGAGGAAGCCGTAATCTCGGAAATATACCTACTCGTATAAAAAAAAAGAAACTTGGAATCTCTGGGAAAAAAAGTTTCGCCCCGACCTGGATTTGAGATTGTAAGCAAACGATATTTTCAAGCCGCAAGCTAGTACACTGTGTTTACTCGAGTATACATTTATGTACACTACGCTCATTCACTTGAGATGATCGCTGTGTGCGCTAGTAAACCAATTGATTGTAACTTTGGTTGTCCTGGTGCAGACTTTCTGTCCTGAAAACCGCAAACGACCCAGATAAAACAATTTTGGTCCACGAAAACGTATACGACCCAGACAGAAAATTTTCGTCAGCGAAACAGCAACGGACAGGATGTGGTTAATTTTCAGCGACTGCGCATGCGCGGAATCATAGAAAGTTCACGAAAATGCTTCGAAGGTTTAGTGGAAAGGTATATAACACGGTTCTCACGCTGGTTTTGATAGATGGACAAGCTATCAACTGAGTTCTCTGGTTTAAATATGGCCTCTGGGAAGCGTTCATTCGTCCAGGCCTTTCTAGAAGAGAAAGCTTCAGAGACAACTGCTTCAAAACGGTCAACGCGATTAAAATTGGCAAAGGCGAAAAACAGGAAGGAAAAAGTGAAGGAAAACATGCGAAATGGCTGTTTTTGGAATACCTTATGATCAAAAAAGTGTCTTTTTATCCTCTGCTCGTACCATAAGCATTTTCAATCCCTTGAAAACTGAGGTCCTACACTCTGAAACTTGAATCTGGTTGCTGCTGGAAGAAACCAGGTAAAATCAAGTGACTTGAATCGTTTAAAATAAGCTGATGTACTCTGGTGAGTGATGGTCATATGGGCCTATTGTTTATGTATACATTTATGTAACTACATGTTTAATATATATTATAGTAATTGTAATGATAGCAAATGCAATGTAACTTTTTACCGACGAGCTAATGACTATACTAAAACGATAGGATAATGTGATTTGGTATGATGTCTTGTCACATATCTACGGCGTGATAATACAGTGTGGCAGCACTATATCTGTTTCAAGGAAACAGTTTACAAACGACTGAAATATTGTCGGTGGGACGTTAAACCTAACAAGCAAAACTAGTTAATGTAAGAATGATTGTAAAAACAATATATGTATCGTACTGGTGAATAAATAAAGAATAGATACGCCTTATTATTTTGTCCACCCACAGTCCAGTACATGGGTTTTAATGACTGCAAAACGTATGTACTAGTTTCACCAATATTTGTACTGATTTCGATAATATAATTATGGGCCCTTTTCGCTAACTTTAGCAATACTGATGTTTATTTGTTTCACGTACGTTATTTCTGTATTAGGTGATTGTTTGTATCCATTCTCGTTTTCTATACAATTCAGTATATTTCATTATATTCTGATTGTTTGAGTGCCGCGTACTTTTTAGAAGCAACTTAACGTAGATCTATTTATTTGATGTCACCTAGAGTAACTAATATGTAAACTAATGTAGATTGAGAGAGAGAAGGTTAGACATACGTATGGAACATCGGGAGAAAGAAAATGTATTAATGCAAAGTTGTAAACTAATAGATTTTTAAACAGTTTACAGTCTTTGCGTATTCCAAAAGGTGAAGGGGGGGGGGGGGGGGTATAAAAAGCGGATACAGATTGGGGGACGGAAAAACATATGGGCACTTTTCATCGATTTCGACAATATGTGAGCTCCTGGCTTCGACATTAATAACTGTAAGATTGTAAAATGTGAACACTCTAGGGGGTCACATTTTTGGCCCAAAATGGCTGGAACAATGTCAAAATGTTTGTTTGAATGCAATCTCGGATTAGTTTAATGTAGGATCAAAATGTAGGTCACCTTATTCACTCGTACCTAATAACAATGTATTACAGATTTTGAGCAAAAAAGCATATAATTCAAAGTCTATTAACGCTTATATCTGCACTGAAGCATTTGAAGGACCATGATCCTACTTTAATGATGGATGGAATACCTTAAATATGTTCATATTGATTTGATCGATATTTAGACTCTAAAGTTATGTAGTACATACCGATTAAGTCAATTCATATCATACTTAACGCAGTAGCAAGTCAATATAAACCATTCAAGGTAATTCATCCATCATTAAACTGGGATCATGGTCCATCAAATGATCATGGAAATTTTATGATAAATGCGATCCTTTTTTATAGACTTAGAACAAAGGAGCCTATAACTCCAAGTCAAGGGATGCTTGTATGTTCACTGAAATATTTTTAGCATTTAAAAGGTCATGACTTTAGTTTAATGACGGATGGATTACCTTAATTGCTGAGGAAAAGAAATGCAAATGTACGTTGTATCAATCGTCTTCAATTACTTCAAAAGTAATTCCTTCATGAGGTTCTCAGACCTCTCCATATTGTTTAAGTTGCAGGTTAGACTTTTTCTTAGAAACACATATTGCGATCGTTTTGGCAATAATAATAATAGGAAAACAGTCTACGTATCATGCATGTTTGCGCATGCGCCATGTTAAAATCAGAATCTGATTATTTACCATATAAAAACACGTCATCGCACCAAACAATATTAAATGACATTCGGTTGCCTTTCTTAAAGACATAAGCTATATTTTCTAACATGAAATGCATTAGCAATTTTTATTTTTTACAACTTGTCCGAGAAAATTTACTGATTATCGATTTCGCTTAAACTTTGATTCTACCTATTTCTAGTCCCATAACCTCCAATTAAAGAAGCGAAAGTACACTATACTCATTACACAGCGGCTGCACTCTCATTGGCTTCTATTTTAATGTAGCCATTTTGTTCATTTTGCATACTATATATGAGACAAGTTTGTAATGATTGATGTTATTTTTATCCTATCAAATTGAGATAATTTACATAATAATATAAGGCGGCAATGATAAGTCTATATGTATTTCTCTGTTCTGATTCTCTCTCTTTCTCTCTCTCTCTCTCTCTCTCTCTCTCAAAACTGATCTGTTACCCTAGACCGGAATGTTTTGCTACTAGTACATCATATTTGTATATTTCTCCATGTTGTATACTATGTATACCTGGAACGTAATACAAAACATGTGAGATACGAAATATGGTCGAATTTGTGGCTCATAACGCATTCCATTTTCAATTTAAAATGTAAGTTTATTCGGCGTTTTATATAGGCCTACAAACCAGATTACAATATATGGAGATCACATAACAGAATACAGAAAAAACGTATCGTACAAATGAAAATTTTATGGTTATTATCATCGTCATCTTTATCCTAACCAACAGCAAAAACAACACAAACTATTGGATTTTTGTCTATGGTTATGAAAAACAAGTACATATTCTGATATAATTTTTTTTTTTTTATAAAAAATGTACATTGAAAAAAAAAAAAAATGAATAAACATCTGCTTCCTCATTCTTGAACTGATACTTGAGACGGTCCCCTCGAGTTCTATTCTTACTCCTTTTAGTTAAAACTCTCTCTCTCTCTCCCTGTCTCTCTCTCTCTCTCTCTCTCTCTCAGAATATTCATCTCAAAGTTCATTCGATATCCTATCTCATTTCTTACAATAATAACAATGTCACGATAAAAAATATTTTAAAGGACAATTTTATTCGAGTGGTTATAGTCTCTGAATTACTATGACCTAATCTCTAACCGCAGTGGGTTCGAGTGCCGATCCGGTCACTCTCAATGTTAATATAGAGAAACCTTCCAGATTGTGGGTCGGTGATGTTGCCCGGGTGCTTGCCGTACCACGTGGCACATTTCGTAACATAGTGTCTTCTTCAGTCCCTGGTAGCAAATTCGTAAGTGTGATCAAAATTTTCAGTCTGTGAAGAGAGCGCATGCGCGTGGAGTGAATGTCAATGGTAATACATGCTGTCATTATGTTTTGACTTGAATGTCAAAAGCAAATTTAACAATCAAAAGATGACAAGATTGTGGCTTCCACATATCATAGAACATACTGACTATTAGCTATCGCTGAATTTCTCAAAGTACAATGTAATCTGCATCACATATTATATTTTATGGTGGCACAGACGTGACATAGGCATGTTTTTTGGTAGCACTATCTTGTGGGAACAAGACACTTTCTTGTATAAACAGGGAGCAATATCTTGGGGGAACGGGAAACCATCTTTTCTGGGAACGAGAAACTATCTTTTCTGGGAACAAGAAATTATACATGTATTGTGGGAACGAGATGATTATCTTTTGGAGCGAATTACTTGTCTTGAGGGAACAAGCTGTTATTTTGTTGGAATGGCATGACTGACTAATCGCAACCGCTTATCAATGTAATCTTGTTTCACATTAGCACGATTTCTAGAGGCTATCAAGGGGCCTCCGTGGTCTAGAGGGTAAAGTCGCTGACTTTAACACTCACTCAGCCCCTCACCGCGTGGGTTCGAATCTCGGCAGGGTCATTCGGATTTTCATGCGAGGAAGCCTTCCAGCTGGCTTGCGGTAGGTCGGTGGTTCTACCCGGATGTTTCCGTGCATTCGGGGTCTTCCTCCACCAGTAATTAGCTGGGCGTCGCTATGACTGAAATACTGTCGAGGCGACGGTAAACTCAAATAGTCAAGTCAAGTCTAGTGGCTATCAACGTTTGATAATGATTGGCTGATTTAATCATCCCATAAAGATAATTTTCCCACAATATAGCATCTTATTCCCGCAAGATACGTTTTTTTTCTATTTTTTTTTCTCTTGGTTTCCAAAGGATGATTTCTCATTATCAGAAGATAGTTTTTTCCATCCCACAAGAAATTAAATAGTGCTACTTCAATATATATAAAACCATGTCACTCCCATGCCGCCGTACATTTATAATGATTAAGAACCTATTTATTAGAGTGAATAAACTGAAAAAGAACCTATTTATAAGAGTGAATAAACTGAAATACCTTACAGTCCTTTATCAACTCTTTAGAAATCCCAAGAAAAAAATGGAATACAGCCAGGTGTAAAAATAAATATATCGCTCAGTAAGTTTCACTAAGGCATAGATAATACGTGTGAAAAGGAAATGTCTTCCGCTTATTTTAAAAACTTGAAATTTCTGTTTGTGTTTTATGGTTTTATTAATGGTAGGTAAACTTAAATTTTCATTTCATGTTTGTCATGTATCATACATATATGTAAATTATAGTGTTTTCGTGTATGTAAATTAATAGTATACTTGTATGTTTGTTTAACGTAAGGCAAAAAAAAAAATGTTTGTTTCCACTAGCATCTGAAATAAAATGGATCGGTAAGTCGGCAATACATTCCTTGTTTTATTATTACTTCTTTTCTTATTTTTCTTAATTTTTGTTGAGGATGTGGTAACAAACATTTTGCTAATGGCAAGGAAAAAAATAAGGGTCGGTACAAAATACAGAGCCGTCCGGGTTAGTGGAAACAATTTTTTGTATTACGTTTAATTTGAGGAAATTTGCATAGACAAGTGTTATGCTATCATACTATTCACACTAGCAAGGCACAGATTCTATAATTCCTGAAACTCCCTAATGTTCTAAGCGCCAAGCTCACGTGATGTATTTCAGTACAATTTTAACGGTGTTTGTTTGTGGCAACCAGGGTTCGAACCCATGAACAGTCGGTAACGAGATATCCCATGTTCATCATATTTTAATTAAGTAACGAGGGTAACTGTCCGTTGAATACATTGGATAGGGGCACTTTAAATGTTTTGTAAAGGGCAGCAGGTTTTTGTCTCTTGTAGTTAATTTACATTTTCTGGACTTAAATTGCAATTTAAGCAATTTAAAAACATCATATGTGTTAGGCATGGGTCGAATAAGCAACTATTTTAAAGAAAGCAGCATTGTATTGCTATATAATTAATCAATCAATCACTCAATTACCAAATGAGTCTATAAGTCAATCAAACATGATTCCTTTTGTTTCAGCCCCTACTGATACTACAGCCGCGATCTCATATATATCTGGGCCAGTATGTTTCGGTATACACGAAAGTCCAGCAGTCATAACTACATCCTGCCATCAAGGTGTCATAACCATAACAAAAGTAATACATGGGGCAAAGCATTTATCCGCTGACTGTCCGGATGTATTTGAAGATGGAGTTCATGATATCAGATGCTGTGTTCAGTCAGATGAAGATTGCGTATTTGACAATGATTTGTCCCTCGTGCAAATGTTTCAAGGGCAATGTAACGGGAGGTCACGATGTACTATACAAACTGACCGTGTACAGTTAACAGAGGATCACTGTATGGACAAGAGAGACTTTCCTAATACAACGAATTATATATATGTAGAGTTTAACTGCATTAAAGGTAAGATTTCACGCCCTTTCATTTCTACTCTGACTCCAATTTTCCTATGTCATTTTGACACAGAAGAATATTAAGCTGGATAAAAAAGGTCGTAATTTATCATTTATATCGAAATGAAGCACAAAATGAAAAGGGATTTGTCCTCTTTCAAAACAAAAACGATTTTATAATTCACGTTAAGTGCAACACATGTGCATCATTGAATGATACAGGAATTCGTGAAAACAATACAAGGCCTGGTCGGGACTCGAACTGTGGACTCTGGTGGAACATGTCATCACTCTTACCACTTATACCCCGGGCCGTGACTCGATCCCGGAACTTCTGGCGTAACATAACACCCTTTTAACCATTGAACTACCGTGCTCGTAATCCGATTCTCAATTACGACTTCTAACCAAGTACCTGTGCGCATCCAACCAAATACCGCTACAAACGTTCAGAAATCATCCGAAAGAAACTTAAATTGTAAACCTTTTCATCCACATAGCCGGAAGTCATAGCTTTAGTTTATATCAAGTTAACGCTCACTGTCAACTGTTTTGTATAGAAATTATATTGGGTTCATATTACAAAATCAGTTTCGTGCAGCATGAAATTATTTTAAGCTAAGACGCCTGTGGATGTTATTTATGACAGTTTATTACTAAAGCTGGGTAAGGTTTGTATCTATTGCATATTAAACGTAAGATTTACATTCGATCCTTAACATAGTTTAGATATATACTTCACAATCTTGTAAAACTAAACTAAATGAATTCGAGAAGACGTACAAACACTTACATAGATACTGCAAACATTTTATATGAAAATCAAACTCCTGCCAGAAAAGAAAAAGAAAAAGTTTTCATACTGATCTATAATTTATTATAGAGTAACTACCAAAATATACATAATAATATAGATATAACTATACAACTGTAGTATATATGGTTATACTGAGGAAAACATCTCATTATATTTTTTAGATACAAAGTAAACAAAGAACACAAGTCTGAACGGGGCCTCCCTGGCCGAGTGGGTAAAGTTCTTGACTAAACATCACCCAACCTCTCACCGTTGTTGGTTCGATTCCCTATAGGGTCACCCAAATAGTTTGTGTGAGGGATCCTTTCAACTGTCTTTTGATCGATCGGTGGTTCTACCCGGGTGCCACTGTATACTCGGGGTATTCTCCCTCACAGTAATTAACTATTCAGCGCTATATGAACGAAATTCTGTCGCAGTGAAGGTTTCACCAACGCACACTACATATAAGACGAGTTGGTTTATATATTGGCTCTGAACGGTAACAAAACATAGCAGGAAGAGTTTTGTTTAAATCACATATCTGTGTAAAAGGAAAATCTAATTTGATCAATTTATGATCAATGTACTTTTTTATAGTTCGTCTATTACAGATATAAAACATTATCTCATAGGGTATTGAATTCCACTGGGTTTTTAAATTGCTGTATTTATAAATATGACAAAGTGTAGGTGACTCATTGATCTGAATCATGGTATCCTTTAGAAGGAAGTGCAATGCACGGGTAAACTCTGTTTTTGTTAACGCCACATCGACGTAAGCGGTTAAATATAGAATACAACAACCCCGAATTAACATGTGACACGATCCGCAACAAGTATTCAGGTAGCGAATTTGTGAGTTCAGTCTGAGAAGTGATTGCAAAGAGTAAATGTTAACAGTCAAGTGACGCTTATCTAGATATATGTTTTATCATGTTCAATTCCCTTCGTGACGCTCTTGTCTGTAATGAAGAAACCGCACACTTTTAGTTGTGTGTGACGTCAGTCACACCAACTATAGTTACTTTATTTCTAGGTCCCGTTTTTCGACAGTTAAAACCGAATAACTACTCAGTATGGTCAATATGATCGAACGATCGTATGTAACTCTACAACATATGTATGCTAAGATTAAGCAAAACTGTTTAAAAATTAACGTTATGTCAAGAATAAATGCGTACAAGTTACACTAATCGTCTATGAGATGAAAACTTATTATTCTCTGCTGTCTTTATCACGTGATCATTTTACCGTGCGGGCGAATTTAGTTTGTTATGATCACGTGATGAAAAAGAACTGTCTTCACTTGCAGTTATTGTGATCCAATTCTGTTTACATTATACCTTTCCATTTTTTTGCATACTTTTCTTGAAAATGCACGCGGGCCTAAAAACAGACTTACCTTCACAAACGATCGATAAGCGCAAAAATATGTTCTGAAATAATGGCGTTTAATACACCCTTATATACTGGGGCTGTACTGTAAGTACTAAGTACATGGATACAAAGGAAGATGACCGATGATTGCATCGCCGCTAGAAAAAGCACTTCAGCCAAAAATATCTGAACTGCAGATAAAGACAAACGGTTCGTTAGAACATAAAGATGTAGAAGATTAACAGAACGTCATGAAATCAACAAATGTGCCTTCAGCACTGACACCAATTGTTGATAACAAATAAGGTAGACCCATCTCTTCCTCTTGACATCTGCTCAACAAATGACATTTGGTCCTAAGGAAGAGATTTTTTCAGTGACTGCTGCCTTGTCATAGAGCTGTACTAATCCTTGTGTGAGAGATACTTTGATATATTCATAAGATAGTGCTAGTTTTGAAGCAGAACAGATCATACAATAACAAAAGTGCTGCCTGAGGCAGCACATTGAAATAAGCACGGCAAGAAAGAAAATCTGTCTGATAATAAAATTTATGTGGGTGATTAGGAAAACATTGTTTTAAATAAACTTTTATTGAGATTAGAATATATTTAAGTACATAAATAGAACACTAGTTCCAAGACTTGAAGTGAATCTTAGAATGAAGAAAGATAAACAATATGTTTTATTATTGAAACAAAGGCATTCATCATCATCATCATCATCATCGTCATCATCATCATCCAGTTTTGATTATCCAGGCCTTAAATAATTCCTTTTCACAAGGGTTAGACCTGGCTGTCCAGTCGGAACCGAAGTCTCCCTCACCATGCCTGGCGATATTGTGGGTTGGTACAGTCCATCCCTAGAGACTCACGATCCCGTTTCACAAGATCGTCCCAAGACAGCTTTGGTCTGACTGAGGCCCTTTGAGATATCTAACCTTGACTGCGCTCTACATGGCCAAACCATTTTAGCTTGTTTTTTGTTTTTTTGTTTTTTTCCGGAGAATATCTGCGATGACTCTAATGTTAAGCTGAGTGAGAAGGGTCTAAAAGGGGACATATTCTTAAGGCTTGACCAGGCAGGTCCATCTTAGCATGGCTCTGTCATTATGCTGCAGTTTCCTGAGTATATAGCAAGATAGGTCTTAAATAAGAAGAGTAGATACGACCTCTGGTAGCAATTGGCCGTTGTTTGCTTGCTAGGATTGAGAGGAGCTCTATAAATTTGTTCCAGGCGGACTTGCAGCGTGTTATTGCAGCTAGTTCACAACCCCCCTCCAGATGACAGAGTGACTCCAAGGTAGCAGAAGTCAGCTACAACCTCCAACTTTTCATCACCAACAGGCACCTCTTTGACTGGTCTACCTACCATCAATAGGTCGAACTTGTCCATTGCAGCGTGGACACCTTTAGCTCGGGTCATAATTAAGAGGGCCCTTGATACCACTGCATTTCTTATAGACCAAGTTTGAGCAGTTGGTACAAAAGAGTATCTGCCTGTGCCGCTTAAGCAAACAGTACAGGGGTGCGTTTCTGTTCTTCTCAGAATCAAGATTGGGACCAGAGATCATTGCTTTCATGTTTTCTCTGACACCTTGCTCCTCCATGCCTTTCTTCCACTTTTGCACTCTCTCCAACAGCGCTTCTAGGGAGGTTTCAACAATAGCAAGGTCATCAGCATACATGATCTCCAAAGGACAGCTTGTGCGGAACTCAGATGTTAATGCCTTCAGTACAATTATGAAAAGTGATGGGTAGCCTTCACCAACACGACACTACTTCTAGCACTGGAGTACATTAATTTTACAGTTTGGACAAGCCAGTCTTCATCACCTAATTTTCACATGGCGCACCATATGCCTTTCCTTGGAACGCGACCATGGGCCTTCTCAAGGTCATTGAAAACCATATATAAAGGTTTGATGGTTATGAGGTGTTTTTCCTGCATCTGCCGTATGCCGATGAAGATGGTATCCGTGGTTCTTCTGCCTGGTATGAAGCCAGATTGTATCCCATTAATCTGTACTTGATTTCTAATTTTCATGACCTGGTCAAGCAGCTTTAGGCCACGGAAATTTCCCCTGTTAAGTGCTTCACCCTTGCCATTGTATAGGCTGACTATGTAGCTTTTTTCTCACTCCGCCGGAATACGCCCCTCTGACAATGGCTTCTAAGAGGTCTTGAATAAATGCTACACTAGCCTTGCCTGTGTGCTTGAGCATCTCAGCCACAGTGCCAGATGGGCCAGCTGCTTTACCCTGCCCCATCTTATTTATTGCTTTTTCGATCATCTCAGCGGTTATTGGAACACTTTGGTCCTCTGTGGGAGGTTCATCTTAGAGATCATTAGGATTCCAGGGGAATTCCACATTAAACAGGCTCTCATAATGCTGCTTCCATGCCGCTTTTATAGCTTCCTCATCAAGAGAAAGTTCGCCCTCATCATTCCGTAAAACTCTGCTTTTGTGGCTGCATTCTTAAGTTTCCACAGCTTTATGCGTGGGGTAATTTTATATCTACGTTTGCGGGGTGACTCAGTTTTAAGGTCGCAAACAACTAGCTTGTGTTGAGACGCACATTTTTCGCTGAGGATGACTTAAGCATTTCAGTTTCACATGTTTTCGGAAGCTTCAACGGTACAGAATGTAGGTAGTCAAGCGGTGTGCAAACATCACCAGATTGGTATGTGACCAGGTGTTTAGGATGCTTCTTGATCATTGAGTTGCCCATCACTAAGTCATTTCCTACAGCAAATTCAAGTATCCTGTCGACTTCTGCATTGCGCTGGCCTATGGCGTGGCCTCCATGATTTCCCAGATACCCATCTGGTTTGCAGTCTATGTGACCATTCCAGTCACCACAAACACACAGTTCTTCCGAGGCTGGAATAGTTGCAACAAGGCTATGCAGCTGCTCGTAGAAATTATTCCTCACATCATCACTAAGGCCAATCTGGGGGTCAAAGATTCACATAACAGAGAAAACTACCTTTCCCACCACTATCCGTACCAGCATTATCCTGCCAGATAACCGCTTCATCTCAAACACCTTATCCCACCATTTCTCAGCAAACAGGACTCCTACACCTCTTGTGCCTTAATCATTTCCAGACCAGAAGAACTTGCACTTGGTGTCTACCAGAAATTTCTGTACCAGAAATTCGAGTGCCTTCGTTTCTCCATCTGGTCTCCTGGAGGCAAAGGAGGTATATTCTCCTACGGGACATGGTCTCCACAACATAATTTCTTTACCACGCATCGTGCCTACATTTAATGACCCAATGCGAGATTCTTTGGGCGTTCGTAGGATTTGCCATGTTGACCGGACCCTGCAGACCCACGCACCCTGAGGTCCGCCAAGCCCGAGACAATATCAGCTGCACTATTGCTGCTGACACTGCTTGGTTTGGTTCCTTGTAGACTAGACATGTTAAATATAATGCGGTTTTTACAGCGGGACACTTATGGCAGTCCAAGGCCTCCTCCGGTCCCAACTGACTAGGGCTAGTGTGCTCTTGAGATTTCTCCACGACCACTGCTGATACACCGTGGTATCATTCAGATTTAAGCTCGCTGCATCAGCTACTGCCACCCTGGTTGTGACAGGCTAATTAAAAGTAATCACCTCAATGGCTTGGAGTCTGTTCATAGGCATCAGGGCATTATCACACACATGTGGGTTTGGCATGCCTTATGTTTTGGGGCAGACCTCCCCCAAGTCCCTTACAGTTTAGCCTGAGGATAAGAGATGTTCAGTTACCATGTGTCACCACGAAGAGGCACTGCATAGGGCTTTGTCATAGAGAGGCTATATACTGAAAAGGAAGACTTACTCACTCGGCTTCCTTTTCACTTAAACTAGCTAGCAAGCAATGAGAGCTGAAAGCGAGGGGTGTCAAGCATACAGACACTACGCACAACACACTAGACTCATGACGGCACACACAGAGGACACAAAAAAGTTTCAATGTAAGAATGTGAGAAAAAAGTGCAGCCAGACCAGAACTGAAACCCGGGACCACTTACAAAAGTCTCTTACTGATAACCGGTTATATATTCCCTGCCGAAATGGTATTCATTACAGAATTTACAGACATCAAATTGATAATGTTCCTGACAAACAAAAAGGCAGTTTACGTGGGAGATACTATAATGATCCCTTGTTTGGTGCAAAATAACCAAGTAAAATGTGCAGACAGACCAAGACTTCAGCCTAGGACCCCTTGTTCAAAGGGCGATTGTTCTACTGGCTAAGTTACTGGACTGCTTACAACAGTCTCTCACCAATAAGTGTTACTTATTAGCACAACATAGTTTTCAGAAAAAAAAATAGTTGCTGATTGGAAGGTTTTATAGTTTTAAGTTTAAAAATTTTAAATTTAAAAATTATTTTTTGTATTTTTTTTAATTTTAAAAAAAAAGGAAAAAATTTGTTTTCAAGATGCTTCAGATATATATACCATTTTAGTATCACATTCATAAAATACTTTATTTTAAGTATGGTGCTGAATATTTGAATTAAATTATCACAAATTCAAATAATGAGAAAAAAATCTTGTTTTCGTGAACTAAAACAGATTACTATCCTTCAGTGGGAGCTGTCCGTAAGACAACACACCGACTTTTTGAATGTTTGTCAATAAAAATAAATATTGCAGTTAAAGGAAAGTCGAGAATCTCTGTATTATCAAAATATACACAAGAACATTAAACATGTGCTCCAAGATTTAAAGCAAAATCTCAAAGATTTAAGTGAAAATGTAAGTTAGTATAAAAAGATGAATCAAGTCAGAAAGGGTGCATAATTATGTCAAATCAAAGACAGAGTTATGTACTCTTGCCATGTACAAATAGAGGTGATGGTCATAAACAGGTTTATCAAAGTTTCAGATCAATACCTCAAAGGGTTAAGTGACAAAAGAGGTGGTGCGAAACCAAATTTCTTTTTAAAAAAAGGCATAACTATTTTAAAATTCATGACGGAGTCTGGCCTCCAACACAGGCATGCAACTTCATGTGTGAATTATGAGGGACATCCATGGTAAGAAATTTGAGATAATAGCAATGTTAAACAAAAGTTTAATATTTTTTCTAAGTACAAAAATGACCATTTATATATAAAAAAAAAACACTTTTAAAAGAGTTTTTGTTCCTGTTTCTACTTGGTATTTGAGGGACATACATTGCTGTTTCTACTGGTTGGTCTGATGTTGATTAACACATGTGTAAAGCTTTATAGACTTCCATTGAGTGAAAGTGGAGATAATAGCAATGTTAAACAAACCTTTAAAAAAAGGTTTTAAAAAGGGCCATACATTTGCAAAACATATTTTAAGAGTTTCTGTCACTGTTACTACTAGTTAGTCTGATGGTGATCAAGGCATGTGTGGAGTTTATGGGACATCCATTGAGTTAAAGTGGAGATAATGGCATTATTATACAAAAGTCCATAGAGGGCTTTAAATTTAGAAGAAAAAAAATGGAAGAGTTGCAGTATTTTTTCTTCTGGTTGATCTCATGATGATCAATCCTATGTGAAGTTTGGAGGACAGGACATCCATCCAGTAAAGCTGGAGAAATAGCAATGTTAAACGAACGTAAAACGTTTTTCTAAGTCCAAAATGGGCTATATATATGCTAAAATATTTGGAAGAGTTACTGTTCCTGTTTCTGCTTGTTGGTCTGATGATGATAAACATAGGTGTGAAGTTTGAGAGACATCCATTGAGTAAAACTGGAGATAATAACAATGTTAAACTATATCAAAACTTAACTAAAATATATTGAGAATTATGTTTTAACAAAGAGAAATAACACAGGATTTCCATGTTATTGATACATGAATCGTAGTCCGCCTCGGGAGCGGGAGGTCGTGGTTTCGTTCCCCGGCCGCGACATACCAAAGTCGTAAAAAATTGTACTGTTATAGCTCCCTTGCTTGGCGCTCTTGCAGGACTGGTTGGCCCGGTGTCAGGGTAATGTGACTAGGTGTGGTATCATGCCACATGTCTACGGCGTGATACTGCAGTGTGGCAGCACTATATCTGTCTCAAGTAGACATCATCTCATAATGACTGAAATACTGTCGGTGGACGTTAAACCCATCAAACAAACAAACATGAATCGTATATCATCAGCCTATCTTAAATTTTAAGAGATTTTAGCTGAACACAAAGGTAAATGACTAAGAAAATATAGGGCTATTCTCCAAATAACATCCTTTACAAGTCGTCAATACATTTAGCATATACAATCAAACATGTTAAGCATAGTAAACCACAACATCTCCTTTTGATTACCCTTTATTTCATCTTTATATAGTTTTGTATATTTCTCCTAACATGTTTTTTCTGTTGTTGTTGTTTTGTCTATTTGTATTAATCATTGTTTATTTTTTTTTATTTCAAAGTGTATTTCTTTCTTTTTGGTTTATGTTTTTTGTGTGTTTTGTTTTTCTCTCACATTATAAATATCAATAGACATGGGACATCAGTTGATGTAGTGTAATG
>CM037780.1:3966645-3989503 GCA_021229015.1 Solen grandis | reverse complement strand
GTAACAGATTAGGTAAAAAAAAAATCCCATTTATTTTTCCATAATTTCCATTTTGGTCCCAGGTGAGGAAGACAAAAGACTTGTGTGACATGTTTAAAGATGTGACTCCACCAGAGAAGAAAACCAAGGGTGCTTACAAGACACAGAGGTATGTCCCTGTCCCATATTGCCTCATTTTGAAACAATGCATATTTAAAGTTACTGTCAGAACTGTCTGAACACATTTCATATTAAAATTACATTGGTCAGACAAATGAAATTACACTCAAAGGAATTTCTAAACGTCTTATAGATTTTCATAATTTTACAGAATCATGGTTATGCATTTAATTCAAGCAAAATAATTTATTTTAACAATGTATAAGTTATAATGTGGTACAATATTTTAGGTGTACATACGCATTTGTTTAAATGTTGAAATGTCAGCAGTAAAAGAAACACCCTAAAAATAAGTCACACACTGTGGTTGTAAACTGTGCACCAAAAATCTAGGTGGACGTTTAGAAATTCTTTTGAGTGTAAAGAATAAAGAATAATGTAATGAAAAGAATAATGCAAATGCATACTGATAATAGTAGAAAAAAACTTTACATCATAATTATTAAATATTTATTATAAATTATTATACAGCAGAACCTTGCCAAACCGAACATCATTAAACCGAATTCCTCACCATTTCGAAGTTTATTTTCGGTCCCGATTTCTTCCCTTCTTATTTTAACTAAAAATAAAATGTTTATCCGAATTTCACTATTTCCATTTTTTAACTATTTCGATGTAAAATCCCAGTCCCGAGGTCGCAATTTGTGTATATTTTTAAATTTTTATTAAGAAGTCAATTTTCATAAATTTTCGGGAACCAGTTATTGTCCTTCTCTTCATTCGTATTCGGTCAGTAACCTAGTTTATTTTGCGGCTGCACCTGGAGTGATGGCTCAGACAATTTTTTCACACCTCTTTTTGAGATTGGATTGGGCAATGTGTGTCCGACCGGAAATGTTGATTAATGCTAATCAATATCTGATAGGTTACATAATATGCACATGCCTGCATATAAACCCAGGTGTCAGATCTTGAATACATTCCATATCATCGCGTTCGTCACCAGCATGCGACGCTTACATGAAGCAGCAGATCGACGGTAAAATATGTATCATTACGTTGACATGTTTGAACGATTATGTTAATCAGTAACACCGCAGTAGATTATGAAATATTTTTATTACCGTACTTTTCATAACATGCAAATAGTATTTAGATCTATATACGTAACGATCTGCACCGGTAATGAAAACGCAGACATGCACGCACAGAAACTATAATTTCCATCGGATTTTTAATCCGAATAATCGTTATTTCGAAGTTTTCAGCTTGGTCCCAAGGACTTCGGTTTAACAAGGTTCTACTGCATGTGTAACCACCGTCCAGCAAAGATAATGTTCAAGATCAATGTAAAACTAGAAACATGTTAACACAATTCATAAACAGGATGAAGCATCAGTTCTTGTTTTAGACTTTTCTGACTTTGTTTCCCAGGGTACTTACCAGCAGTTCTGCAGATATCAACCAGAACGTGAAATCCTTGTTTCAGGATGGTAGTGACTTCATCTTTGCATGAACATCCGGTGTCATCACTAGGCGTATAACTACCATTTTCAGTTGTAATGTTTTATTTTTTGCTTCAAATATTATGTTTATATTCGTTTTGACTTTATATTTTATCCTCAGTTTTACCCAGTATATCTGATTTGTAACATGCTGATAACAGCTGACTTGTAGTTTGTTAAATCTTATTATTTTACCATGGTGTGATACAAGTTGGATTGGTTTTAAATATTTGGATGTGTTACAGGTTTTTCTTTTTTTAAGCTCATTTGAGCACAAATTTCCAAGGTTGGGCCATCAATAAAATTGTATGGTACCTTTTCTGTCTTGAAAGTATTCTCTCTTATTATGAATAACATTGTAAATGCCATATATTTTTTGCTGTATGTTTATGTTCTTAAAATTAACAAACTCATTTTTGCCTAATATAAATTGAATTCTGACCCCAATAATGTGCATTAAGATTTTCAAATTGATTTCAAAAGTTTATCAGTGAAATTAACCCTTATACAAAGAATTCTTCTGGTAGAGAAGTTTCAAAATTGGTTTGAAAATGACAAATGAGTTTTTAAGGGAATGAACATTCAATGATTAAAATTTATTTCACAAAGACTGTTCTGTGTTATGGAATGTTCTAATCAATTAAGCTAGTTTGATGCCATTAGTATATTTTATCATTGATGAAATACTGATTTAATTGAAAATTATAACATAGTTAATTTTCATAGTTTAAAAACAGCTGAATCAATGCTTCATATAATTATAACATTTTTACGAAAACATACCCTCATTATGATAACAGCTTAAGAACCATGGGCCCGTTTCATTTTAACTTTGTACACATAAATTCACAAAAAAATTTATTATTATAATTTTTAGAAAACATACCCTCAAACAACACTTTCCTATTATTACTGCAGATGTTGCTGCTGAGAGGTTCCGCTGTAGATGAAATGGGTTGTGTCATTTTTCAGATAAGAAATAAGTTGTCACTTTGTAGGACAACTTTCTTACGGCTAAGATCAAATTTGTTCAGTGAAACAGGACCCATACCTGTAGAAAGGTAAGACTGATTCAGCCGATGCAGGTACCAGCTGTTTGTGAAGATAAACGCTTGACAACTCAGATACACCATCATACATCATGTGAAACCATCAATAAGTTTGATCAGACAAACCAAAATACCCAATCTAAACCAGTGTCACAGTGTTACCGCTGCATCTTAAAGCTTCAGTACACATAAAACCTGACAAATCTGTGATTTACTTGCTGGCTCATCTAGTTTATAATGGTTGTATAGGTCATTTCTTCATGAATTAATAAAGAGAAATTGCAGAACATTCCATATTTTTTTGAAAGTTTCTTTTGTTTTGGCATATGCAAGGGAAGCAATATACTAGTATAGTATATATATATATATAGTATAGGAAAGATTTTTCAATTATTGAGTGCATTATATAAACCTGCAAAGGTTAGGATGCAGTGTATCACATTAGTTTCCTGAAGTGATACCAAACCTGCTGATAGACGGGGAGTAAGTCCTGTAAATAAACTGAATATCAGAATTAACTGATGCATCATTGTAAAAGCATGATAAATATTCATATATATCCAGCTTCCCTGTATTTTGCATTTCATTCATCACTCAATTTAAAGTATCCATCCAGTTTGTCCCAGGAGTATCACGTTTCTCCAGGATTATTGATTTCTCTTGACTGTAGCCTGTTTGTTACATATTAATTAACAAATTGATACAATTGGCACTGAAAATGTAACCTTTATGCAATGCAGATCAGGGTATAATGCTAAATTTGAGTCAAGCCAGATACTGTGTTTTATTAAACTATGTTGTATGGATAAATATAGACAAAAAACTAATTAATGGGTCATTGTTTTTAACTGTACATTGTGATTGATCTGTCATGTCTTTTCTTTCAACTAGGTCAGTAAACATAGAGGTGGAAGAGTGTTTGTCTCACTTTTTTTTTCATGAGGGCTAGGATAAACCTGTAACCAACACTGCTGGACATATATGAACCATTATCAAAGTGCAACAAAGAAAACAACCTATACAACCAGTATAAAACTAGGCCCTGTGTTCTCGAAAAAACTTAAGTACAATCTCAGGCTCAAATTTGAATACCAAACTCAAATCCCTACTGGAACAAGTATGAAAATCATACTTAAGTATCATTTTCAATTTCAAAAATATGGGGCCTAGAGCAGCCTTGTTAGGTTATACATTTATGTAATACCAAGTGCTTGTGCAAATGATGAAAGCCTTCAGTCTGATCTGGTTTTTCAGTGGCTTTTCATGAAGTACCTTAACATGGTATGGTAAAGTGTTAACGCTTGTTGAAAAATTACCTTAGTTATCTTTCTAATAGCAAGATGGTTGTCAAAACAGTATGCTAGTGTTTATATCTGTTTAATGCAATAGAAGAAAAACTGTCCAATTACACTACTTAAATATGTTTAGAATATTGTTTAAGTCAGTTGTGTTGTTAAGAGTGAAAATGCAAATAAATACAGTAAAATGAAAACTTCTTTATTTTTTAATTACTTTTCCCTACGAATTTCCAAGCTGTCAGCTGTTTTTATACCCACTATATTCCTAATACCAGAGAGAGTATATTTTTCTGGACAGTATTCAGTACTGTATATATATATTACTGTTATTAAGTCAAGGGTATATATTAATGCGTCCAATTAAAATGGGTTTGAACTTTAACATTTTGTTTTAATCTTTTCTTCTAATTTACTAATAGCGTAACTTCGTTTAATAGGAACTCCTTTTCTGGTCCCAAATAAGCGATTTAAACCGTAATTTAGACGTTCATAGTGAACTGAGAAAATCGATTTCATCCTCACCAAGAGGAACAAGCTTGAATGGCATATAATACATGTTGATACCGCTCAAATCAAGTAATATTAATAATAATTTTTGTGTGTCCAAAGAAAAGAAGTCTCCATTTTTATTTTCAAAAAGAACAATTTGTATTTTACATGTACTGATCTGAGTGTGTGCACACGTTCATGTAACTGTTTGACCATGTTGTTATTATGTAGTCGCTGTGAGTGAACTTATTCCATACAATACTGTCTGTTCAATGCAACTTATAGATCTGATGTGCTTCTTGTATTTCTGTCCACATAAAACCAAGTATCAAATTGGGATATTTTTTCTGTCCATATTTGCGACATTTAATTCAAAACAAGAAATGATGCGTACAGTTTTACAGCAAAAGAAGTGATTTCTTCACAATAGATCATTAGATGAAGGGCTATTGAAAATGCATATGGAATTCTAATAAATGAAAATAAATCATCAAAATCTATATACATTAGACTTCATGAGTATACGCTTAAGATTAATTAAAAATATGATTATAAAATATGATTATAAGAATAAATTATAATCTATATCCACATGTCGAGCATTTAAACTGTTCACTATGGAAATATTTTTGCCACATATAGATTGTTTATAAGATACTATTTCCTTATCTATATATAAGCCTATTACCTATTTTTACTGTAGATAGATATAAAACAAGAGAATGAATTTAAATTCTTCAAATTTTATTCAATTCAGCAAATACTGCACCTTAAATAACCAACAAAATATCTAGAATACATTTTAAGGTGGGCTTATCCATATCAATTTTCAATTAACAAAAACCTTATTTTTTTTATAGAACCCACAAATAAACTAACTATAAAGATTTACAAGTAAAACATTTAATAAATGTCAATTAGAATAAATAGGCTTCATTATCAGCATTTCTAAACGTGACCTGATAATGCACCATCCAAATGTCATGAATAAGTCACATAAAGTGCATATAACCAAAACCAGGTGGTATAAATTTCTAAAAAGCTTTTTCCCTATCCCATTCTAAACTTGTTGCATGGAAGAACTGTCATTGCCATCAATATTTATTGTTGCTAAACAGATTTGCATCCTAAAGACAGGCAAGAGGAATGTTCAGATTTTTCACACAAAAAATTTAAGATCATTCAACAACAATCAGGAAATTTACATAATCTATTAGAACACTAAGGGTTCTCACTATTTTCAAAGTTGTGAGTCCGTAACTGTTTTCCTAAGCAGATACTTTACGGGAGGACTTTCAACTTTTTCTAAAATCTTTGTCTTTCCAGTTTTCAGAATCAGAGTTGAAACCCTGGAAAATTAAATGATCTTTTGATCTCGATCACCATTCATAAAACAGTAAATGGTGTAGTTTAAAAACAGTTGTACAGGGTATCCATGATGAATCACATGCCAGTATGACTCTACACGGAACAACAGACCGATGTGATTTTCCCTGTACTAACTCGACACTTGTGAGGTATAGTCTGTACAATCACTGTCCTCACTTTTTTGATCCTCCGAACCCTGAGAATCCCATCATGGCCGCCATATCTGGATCAACATCGTCATCTATGTCACCCTCTGCCTTGCGCTTTCTCTCCTTCCTCTTCTCTTTTCTGTATGCTTTCTGCTTTTCCTCCTTTGAAAGAAAGAGAAGAAAATAAAATATGAAAAGAATATACTGAGAAAATCTCAATAAGTTTTTAGCTTTTGATTTCAACCTATTTTGTATGACCTGTATATGAATTGTATAACAGGTATTACCACATCTTTTATCAAAACATGTTGAGACTAAACTTGTTTTATTCTCACTATTGATAGAAATCGGTTGATACTGGTCACAATCAATTATCGATTCAATCGGATTGGGTATAATCAATAACTTTCAGGTTAATAATGTAAATTTCAAGCAAGGTGCTTAATTATACACAGTTACATGAAGTACAGTAGTTTTCAACACAATTTTATCTTTATAAAGCGGGAGCAGCTAATAGGTTATATTTAGTTCTGGGCCTTATTGTTTAAAAAGGGATATTTAAAGATTTTCCTATGGAACATGGGTAAAATCAAGAGGTTCCAGATAGATGAACAGTGTAAATAAGAAAGACAACACATGATATGGTATGGTATAAAATTTTACGACGACATCACGGAGCGGATATATGTAAATTGATTATTGTTGGTCTCCAGTAAAGTAACTGATTGTTGGCGACTAGCAACAAACGTAGCATCACTAATTCTCACCTCTTCTTTAAGTTCCTTTATACGTTCTTCAACATCATACTCCTTCTTCTTTTCATCTTGTTTTCGTTTGTTCATTTCAAATCTTTTTCTTACTTGCTCAAGTGATGATCTTTCAATTTTCATTGACATTCCAAGATTACGTTGATCTGAAGTTAAACAACAGAAGCATATTTGATTTTTATGTTCAATGTATGTATGTAATACCCTTCATTTTATAAGATACATACATCACTTTCTTGTGTAATCAAAATTTGGAAATGTTAATATGAAAACCAAACAGTATCATCTCTGCTTTCTCTTAAGAAAAAGGTTTAAAAATTATTGCCATATCAGACATTCACATTGTCTATGAAAGATTTAAAAACCAAAATATGATTGTTGGTTGTGCCTTTTAATTCAAAGATGATAATGGCTATGTTTTTTAAGAGTGCCAGCAGGCCCAGTCTGAATTAGTGGCATTTCGGGCACTGCAAGTCTGTAGTTACAACAGGGTTTGATACAACTCTTTGGCATCACCCTTATACACAGCCTACACATCTTCACTGAAGAAATACACTTATAGTATCTCCTTAATCTTAATCAGTTCATTCCTTTGTAATTATGTTTATTAAAACATTGTAAAATCAAAAGATATTGAAACTTTTCTTACAAAAAAAATGCACTTACGTTTCTTTCCATTGATGTGGTCAAGGAAGTTGATTGAATCTTTTACTACACAATCACAAACATTACAGAAGTACCTGAAGTAAAAATACCAGTTGTAAACATTGTTAAGTTAAATGGTTATAATAAAGAAGAGACAAAACATAGTATGCCTCCAATCAATGTATCAGGTCAATCATTTGGAAACTATATGAGACGGATATAATCATAGTGCTGCCTCATTGCAATATCATACCATAGACAAGTGGCATGATGCCACATTCAGTCACATTATCCTGACATGGACATCTAAGTCCTGGCACAAAGTCAACCAACCATACTTAGCACTAAGTAATACTTAAATACTTAGGGGCAAATTGAATCTTTCTTGTTTCTCTAATGAAAATGCCAAAATATATCCTTTTTAACAAGTATTGTTAATTATACAGGTAATAAATATAATTATGATTTATCATTCGGTTTAAATGACAGCATGATACCTACAGGCAGGATGTCATCTTAATAAATTTTCAAATGAGACTCTTGTAGAGATCTGAAAGTCATTCTTTTTCACAAACAAAAGATCATATGATAGAATACTAACCCTCCTTGCTGACTTGCTGGGGTTGTTTTTGTGATAACCTGAGATTTTCCAAGTTTTGAATCTAAGTCAACCTGAAATAAGAAAAATACATTTGTATCATTGTGTGCAACTTGTACTGGTTCAAGCTGCACCAAAATAAAATCTATGAAATCTAGGAATTTTTCATAACAAATAGTAATTGTTAATATACAGTTCAGTAAATATAACATTTGTCAAACAAGAGGGCCATGATGGCCCTGGATCACTCACCTGGTATCATTAGGCTATGTAAAATCAAGTGACCCCTGGGGTAGAGCCAATTTTGACCTGAAGGTGATGATTTGAACAAACTTGGTAAAGGGTCTATGAGCCCATGTTACATACCAAATATATAAACTCCAGACCTTGTGGTTTTTGAGAAGAAGATTTTTCTAGTTTTTTTCCCAAATTAGCCTATGTTAAATCAAGTGACCCCTGGGGCGGGGCATATTTTGACCCCAGGGTCATGATTTGAACAAACTTGGTAGAGATCCACTTGACAATGCTACACACCAAATATCTTAACTCTATGCCTTGTGGTTTCTGAGAAGAAGATTTTTCAAGTTTTTTTCCTATATCAGCCTATGTTAAATCAAGTGACCCCTGGGGCGGGGCCAATTCTGACCCCAGGGTTATTATTTGAACAATCTTGGTAGAGAAACATAAGACCATGCAACATACCAAATATCTTAACTCCAGGCCTTGTGGTGTCTGAGAAGAAGATTTTTCAATTTTTTTCCTATTAGCCTATGTTAAATCAAGTGACCCCTGAGGCGGGGCAAATTTTGACCCCAGGGTCATGATTTGAACAAACTTGGTAGAGATCCACTAGACAATGCTACACACCAAATATCTTAACTCCATGCCTTGTGGTTTCTGAGAAGAAGATTTTTCAAGTTTTTTTCCTATATTAGCCTATGTTAAATCAAGTGACCCCTGGGGTGGGGCCAATTTTGACCTCAGGGTCATAATTTGAACAATCTTGTTAGAGAGTCTTAAGATCATGCTACATACCAAAAATCAAAAGGCTAGGCCTTGTGGTTTCGGAGAAGAAGATTTTTTTGAAGTTTATCCTATATTAGCCTATGTTAAATCAAGTGACCCCTGGGGCGGAGCCAATTTTGACCCCAGGGTCATAATTTGTACAATCTTGGTAGAGAGTCATAAGATCATGCTACATACCAAAAATCAAAAGGCTAGGCCTTGTGATTTCGGAGAAGAAGATTTTTTAAATTTTCATTTTTAAAATCTATTTTTAGCGTCTGTGACCTAGATTTTTGACCAATCAAAATAATTTTAACAACTTTGGTAAAGGGCCCCATAATGAACATTCCTGTGAATTTTTATCAAAATCCATCCAGTGGTTTAGGAGGAGAAGTTGTTTAAAGGAAAAGTTGACGCAAGACGCACGCACGGACGGACGCCGGACAAAAGGCGATCACAAAAGCTCACCATGAGCACGTTGTGCTCAGGTGAGCTAAAAAGGAATGCTGAAATGTACAATCATAAAAACAAGTGCTGGTAGAACCATAGGTTGCTCCCCAAACTGCACTTTGTCACTTGATGAGTACTTTATTATACTATATGAGCTCCAGAAAAAAAATAAGTGATAAAAATAACATAGGGCAATAACTCTAATAATTATGCAAAACAGAGTTAAGGTTCTTGAACAATGCACTTCATCTCATTGAGATCTATCTACCTACTAAGTTTCATGTTCATACCTCATAGTTTTTGTGTTATGCTCCGGCAAAATTATGACAGATGGGTAGATAGGATGGACAGATGGACAAAGCGGCAACTATATACTAGCTTTTCCTTTAGGGAGCATAAAAAACCCTATAGATTCATGGATGAAAATACATAATGGTTATGTACATAGTACAGGACTTTTGTTAGGATGACATAAATAATGCATGTTTATTCATGATAACTTATTGGTATTTTAAAGTCTTTAAATTCTAAAATATATTGAACAAATATTTCTGTTAGATTTGGTACATATGCCATACTGACATAGGGTTTACTAATAACATCAGCACATAACTGCTACCACTTTTTGTTTTATTTGTTCCTGGGCAATAGGGACAATGGATTTGCCACACCTGCTTTAGCATTTACCTTGTAATCTCTGGGTTTAAGTAATTCTCTTTTGACCGGTTTTTCTCTGAGTTCTCGCTCCAAAGCTTTCCTTTCCTCCTCTTCCAATTTAGCTGCTGCAAGTTTTTCATATTCATCTTTATCCCACTTTCTTCTGTGGTCTGGAACAGGTTTCTGAAGGAAAAGACATAAGCTTTTATAGTTCCCTAATGATTATGAGGAATGTCTGATGAACAAACTTTTTTATAGTTACTTCATCTTATTTGGTCATTATTCTAATGGCCTATAAGAAACTCATCTCTGTGAGAGATCTGTCTAAATGGTTTAGTAGCTCAGTCAGTAGAGCACTGTAAGTGAGAATCCCCGGCTCGAGTCCCAGTCTGGCTGCATATTCTTCTCAGTTCTTACCGGATTACATTTGATGCCAAACATCGGACCTTTCTAAATATAATTCACCAACATAATTATACAGCCTATGGGTTTGTCAAGGAGTTTAGGACATAGCAAATTATTCTTGGGGACAAATTCTAAATAGGCATGAAAGTATGTTACAGCTTATATAAAGTAACTGGATTCGGATTGTATTGCGAGAGAGATTTGTGTAAATGGTCCGATAGCTCAATCAATTGAGCACTCACCAAGGGGTCCCCGGTTAGAATCCAAGTGTATCTCCATATTTTTCTCACCTGGAATTAAGGTATAACCCCCCTAATACCCATATTCCATATCTTGCCACTGGATGGAAATATTTCTATGAAACTTTGTCACTTTGAAGAGATCCAAAAATAAAACTGTTTCACCGAGAGTTTTTCCAGGTTTCATTAGATGTAGGGGAGATAATCTGTATTTAAGTTAACATTGAAGTCTAATGGAAATATACAATTTCTGTGAATATGAAAAACTGAATTTGATTTTCAAGGTAAACTCACGGTAGATAGATGATTCTAATTCAAATTTCATGAACAATTAAAAAAATTTTTTTTTTATATATGTATAAAAAAAATCAGGGGAGGTAATAAAAGAATTTCTGTCATGTCATAACATGTCAATTTGCCTTTAAGATTTCCATGGATTGACATTTTAAAAGTTTATATTGTGGAAGTTATATGCATGGCTTTAATGGTTATCATGGGGCATATACCTTAACTAGAAGTGAATTACAGGGCATAAACCTTAAAGACTCAGTCATGTGTTAGAATGTCTGCACTAAACTGTAACATAAGAATCACCCCAGGATGGTTTAATAAAAAGAAAAAAAATTCTTTTACAATTTTTTTAATGTATGAATATATCCCTCATAATAAATTGATCCAGACTTCAACAGCTTATCTTAACCAAAATGGTCTGGCATGAAAGGCGAGTCATATATCACTATCATTACATAAAACAAGGGATGTTACTCCAGATTGATCAAGATGCATACCCTCATTAAAAAAAATGCCATCATCTCAGTCATTTATGATGGTATATTCAAATTCTTTCCACCTTTCGCAAGCCTATACATTTAAGTAACAGAAAAAATCAAAACTGTTTCACCCAAGCAAGTGCAATTATCAAGCAATGAAACCCGCTTTGAGAAACTAAGATCAATTTTTAGAATATCGACACACCTTCGTACACCTAGTCTCCCAGTGTAAATAGTCATTTCTGTGAGAAGACAAGATTAACTGATGTTATAATACCACTAAAAATATTAATTACTCATATTGGAATGAATAATGTCTCTTCAGCCACAAGGAATTCGGTAGATATCACCAATTTCGTCTGTTAGCGATCTTTCACTTCTATTATGAGTCATTTTGTGAATCACATAACTATGAATTCGATTTGTTGTAGAGGCTTGAAACAGCCAAACAAAACATTTCTTTCTTCTGAAAGTCAACTGATTTGTAGAACTGCTAAATGCCAAATGAAAGTAGGCAAATAGTTAAAATGGCGATTTCTACTGTATTTCTTGCGCTTGAAAAAGATTATGCATGCCTATGAGCATTTCATTTTTGCGTCGGTTTACCTTGCCCTTTTGCAAAAACAAATGTTTACACTTCGAGGCAGGGTGTACGAACGCATGTCAATATTCTTAAAATTGAGGTTTAGTTTCTCAAAACGGGTTTCATTGCTTGATAATTGCATTTCCATGAGTGAAACAGTTGTGATTTTCTGTTGCATAAATGTTTAAGCTTGTGAGAGGTGCAAAGAATTTGAATATACCAACATAATTGACAGATATTGCCATTTTTTCAAGGAGCGTATGAATCTTGCACTTTAGCATTATATTTAAGACTGTACACACTGTATTCATGACTCTCCTGAGTTGACACGGGTGAAAATGTTTTGATATTCTAAAAATCATTTAAAAAATAATCAGCAGCATGTTGTGTAAACCCCAGTATTGGAATCAATCGGACAATTGTTAACTTGGTCAAGCCTGTATCTGCGAAAACACATGAAATTAAACCTTGCAATATTCATTAAATATTTAGTATAAAATATACGTATCTTTTCAGTAGGAACAATCAATAGAAAGTCAAGAAATACAAAAATATCGACTAAAAGACAAAAGAATCAGCGAAACAGTTCATTTATTGCCATTGTGTATGGTATTTACCTCGTACGCCATTTTTTTTGTTTGTACTAATTCGTCCCTGATAATTTTATACTTAAGACACAGTTTGGGAAGATCCGTTTTGGGAAAGTTCGAGGGGGTTCCAAAGATTAATTCATTGTGTTAAGAATTATATTTCGCTATTTTATGAGACTAAATACAGGAGCATTGTAGCTTTATTTGGTTTATTTGACTATCAAATGTTTAATATTTGATGTTGATCTGTGTAAGCCCAATATATATTGACGCATGCGCTGTATTATTGTTGACAAAATTACAGACAATTCTGTCAAAAGTGACGTGGCTAAACAAAAAGGTATATATTTGTCCAAAAGTAATATAACATACTCTGTCAGTTATATATTTGAATAAAGTGAAGTAACGATTCTTTGAATTTTTTATGCATCTAAGTGTTGTTGCATTGACATTACTTGCTGGTAAGTGAACATGCTTGAGTTAACAAAATGTTAGATTTTTCGGATATTACAGATTTCGGGTACAAATTATAATTAACACATTATGATATCAGGTATCTAAAGTGCAGTGATTTTTTTCAACATGTGAAATGATTGGTATGTAGAATGCATGTTGTTGAGTAAATAATCATTCTCAACTTATAGTTAAGTGTTGTAAATCAATGAAGATTATTTTATCATGTCATTTAAAATTTAAAAAAAAGCTATATCTCTTACTTTTGCCTACAGACTTTAAGGTGAGTGTTTTATTGGTAGTGTGCACTTCGGAATAAGAATGTTTGTGATTAATTGAAGAAGACAATAGTCAGCTATGTAATGATTTAATATGGACCAACAATTCTAAGTGTGTGATTTGTGCATATTAAAATGTCAGTATGTGTAGAATGTATGGTTGAAATTTTTATAAAAAAACATGATTTGCATAACTGGTGGTTAAATCTGACAACTGCTGCCCTGAAAGTGTCAGGATCAAGCAGTGTGGTGTTGTAGACTGTTCCAGAGAGTGAGGAAAAATATTTATAGTAGTTATTGATAGTAAGATTTTTTGTGAGGCAAGTGTAACTTACAAAGTCTGTTGGTATACTGTAGGTATGATAGGAGTTGTAGGTTCTGTTAAATTTTATGGAACATTTTTAATCTTGCATTTATCAAAAAGACCTAAACCAAGAGATAAGCTACTTTGTGAAATATTGTATATTCTCGGCATGAATTCTCGGAGATGCATGCCAGAACAAGAGTACAGCGATGAGCAAAACAACAATAAATAGCATTTAATATGTTTGATGGGAATATATTGCTGTATTTGGAAATATATATAATAATATATGTCAAAGGGTGAGAAAAATGTGCATCCTGACGGGGACACAACCCGGGGCCTTTTGCCTACAGGGCGAATGCTCTACTGACTGGGCTACTTGGCAACATACACACCTAAGTGGATAAAATAGCCAGAAAGTTTCAATCACAGCTCCATGCAGTTGTTGTTTCCCTTATTCGAAAGTACTGGATTTTTCTCACAAAAAGAGTTGATGAGATTTCCTTCACATGCTTATATGAGTAGTGAATCTGTTGGTTTAGGTCTTTGCATGTATGCATCTATATTCTAAGGATCTCAAGTTAAGATTTTTTTTGCATTTGACAGACCCAGGTCTGTAGTTCAATGGTCAAGGCCACAGTCATTGGTCATAAAGGAGGACATTTGGTTGTGTCTGGGGTTCTAACTCCATCATGATTTTGAAATAACTTGGCACAAATGTTCTTCAGAGAAGATGATGTCTCATGGTGCACAAGACCCAGGTCTGTATCATGAAGGTCAAGGTCACAATCAAAGATCAAAGGTTGAAAAGGAGCACTTTTTTCTGTGCCCCAGGCTCTTAAAGTTGTTTTACATATAACAATTTTGAAATAACTTGGCACAAATAGGCTTCCAGGTCTAAAGTACTTGCAAGATACACAAATGTAGCCTAAAAATGTCAAGGCTACTATTAGTGAAAAAGAGAAGATGGTCCTATCATACACATGTCACAGGTTTTAATGTAGATGATATCCTTTTTCATAACTTTGATTAACCCTTTCCCTCATATAGACTCATTTTGACGCACTCATTAGGTACCACATAAAGCCTGATCTGCAGAAAACCACAGTTAAACCTTATCAAATTTAATTATAAAGTCCTCATTTCCAGACCACTGAGGAACAGCGAACAGCATAAAACCTGATCAGCCTGCGAGTTACTCGCAGACTCTGACTGATCTGGTTTTATGCTGTTCGCATAGGTCTTTTCATGGTTTCCTCTATGAGGGAAAGGGTTAACATAGCACATGGAGAATAGCAAGGTGCATCATCATATTAAAGTCATTTTTACTTAAAAGTCTGATCTATCAAATTTCTTAATATTTCAGTAACTTTGTATATAAGATCACAATTTTCAAAAGGAAATAATTGCAATTCTATGAAAAATAACATTTTTTTCACAATTTTTATGTTTTAGTTATGCTGATTTCAAGTTTGAGGACAGAAAAATAATAATTTTTAATTAAATGCTTTGAAACTAAGAGTGATTTCTGTTTTCATAATGTGATGCAAGTTATTTATATGTAGTTCATAGTTTTTAATAGCATGATTAGTTTTTGAAGCAAAATTTTAGATACATAACGAGGAATTTTAATTATTTAATTATGACATGAATTGTGAAAAGAATCTATTTGAGATTCAGCCTTTATTCATGGTATGAGGTGTAAATCTGTTTGAAGTGAATTATTTCTAACCATGATAAATACTGTAATACCGGTACTTGGTATGCTAGACTCAAACTACAAGTTTTTTTCAGCAGCAGTACAGTAGGCATAATGTCAGATTCAGAGGAAGAATTTGCTAGTGCTGATGAAGGGGATGCCCCAAGTCCAGATGGTAAGAGAAAGAAAAACAAAGATTTATTAGAATTTTGAAATTGAACATTGCTAAATTTTATTCTCTTGTTTTGACAGTTTTCAAAAGAAATTGGTTGATTGATGTGTAATAAACTTATGTGACTTATAGTGCTTGATGAGAATCAGTCCATTATTTGATTAAAAATATGCATCAACTTCTTCTTGATCTTTCTTATACATGGAAAAAGGTCCTGCAATACAATAGAAAAAAAGAAAATCACACACACACACACACACACACACACACACACACACACTAATTGTTTTATTTCATTAAAAGTACATAAAAGGATGTTGCATATTAGAATTTGGCCCCAAGAATGATATTCATTCTGTGGAAATATAGTGTCCTGATAAATATTTTCATTATATTTATATTTACAATTTCTTATTTTATTGTAGTGTATCAACCCTTTACCTCATGAATATATGTGTGAACATTAATGAATTTATGAATTGTATTTGACTGAAGTTTAAATAGTTTATGATGCATTGGAATTTTCTTTGCCATGCAGACTATAGAATACTGTATAGGCAAACAGAAGAGACCACAGATGGAGCTTTTGTGTCACCTGCAGCAGTGCTGTAAGCAGAGCTGACACTTTTTCCGTCATCTGTCCATCTGTCCATCTGTCTGTCCATCACACTTTTTCCGTCACACTTCAACAGGTGACGCACATGTTCCTGAGAGCACTCTTGTTTTATCTGGGTCTGCTCTATTTGCCAATGTGTCAAATACATCTAAATGAGTCAGAGGGTTTATTTCAAAATTTAGTCATTATTTTAAGTGAAAAATGATTCCTGACTTGAACTTGGCCCTTCAAAAAAAAAACACTAAAAAAAACAACTACTAAATGATTATTTGATTTAATATACACAGGTGCTAAAGCAAGTGCTAATGAAGTAAAAGCAACCAAGAAAAGTGAAGAACCAGCAAGTACTGGAAAACAGAATAAGAAGAAAGGAAAAGGTGCAAAAGGTGGAGAACCTAAATCTGTAAATAAACCAACGGAAAGTAATCAGCAGAGTAAAAAGCAGGAGGCTGGTGGGTCTAAAAACAAGAAAAATAATGGGAAGAAGAAGGGAAAACAAACATCTTCAGTATCTGCAAAAGATGAAAATGTAAAGGAAGATCTTCCCTCTGAATCTGTTAATGTAGCAGATGAAAAAGGTGATTCTGCTGTAACTGAAAGTGGAGAGGTTGTGACTGATGGTGATGTAGGTAAAGAGAGAGTAGATGACACTAATGGCTCAAGTGAAATCAGTTCAGCTACTACAGAAAAGTCAGAAACTGTAAAAGCAGATACCTCTTCTGAAAGAACTGAGTCTGAGGATTCTTCAAAAGTTAATGATAAAGTGACTACACCTGCTAAAGACAGTTCACCAGCAGATGTGAAGCCTGATGCCAGTTCAGTAGAAGAGAAAGCAGATTTGATTAAATCTCCCTCATCTCAGAGCATCTCAAGGCCAGAGCCTGACCACACAGAGAAACAGGAAGAAGTCCTTGGTAAACTAGCAGATGCAGCAACAGAGAAAAAGGTACTCTACTGATAATTGTTTTCTTCATATTACTTAAAATGCCTTGATTTTGACAACTTATAAGGTTAATATATCAACGTATATAAGGAGAATATGTGAAAGCCATCTGTATTTCCCTAAACCTCTAACTTTTATAGACTATCTTTTTAATGGTGAAATTCTTATTGAGGATGTGAAAAGGAGGCAATGCTTGCATATACTACCAGTACATGTATAAATTTTTAGAAAGGTAAGATCACCATTAAAAAAGTACTGGTTTGAAGTTGTATTACAAACAATTTTTCCAAAGGATAGATTGACAGTTTTTTTTATTTGTTTTGTTAGTTCTTACATAATAAGTAAAACTACCAGAAGGAAAGAAAAAAACAATCCTCCACAGAGGATTAAACAAAAATGAAGTACCCGGTATGGGCTTTTTTGGTGAGTGTGTTGTGCAACTACAAACCAGCATAATTTTAAGGCTGTCCTGATAAAGTGATATGATGAAATCATTTTTCTGAAATGTAAAACTAAGAGAGAAAAAAATGATCAAGATATAGCCATTTTGTCATTGCATGGTATATAAGTAAGCAAAATCTTCATTGAATTGAGCAACTTATTTGGCAGAAATCAAATTCAATCTTTCATTTGGATGTGATGGTCTACATGTTGTGGACTCACAGAACCAATAATTTAATTGATCACATTATGTTTCCTGTTTCCAGTCAGGCTGGGGGTGGGGCTGGGGATCCTCCCTGCTAGAGGTGGCCTCTACCTCAGTTAACACCTTCACAAGTCATGTGGGTATGTATTGAATACACTAAGTCTTGTTCTTTTTTATTTTACCCCCTCCATCCAACGTTTAGTGCAAATATAGGGGTGGCAACTCACACATACATAAATATTAGAATATATCTTGTTAGTACAAAGGAATGCATTTTTAAAAAACAATTTCGAATGTGATTCCTAAGTTTTCTTAAGTAGAAGTCCAGGGCTCTTGCTTTCAAATTCTAGTTAGAACTCTAGCTCAATATGGATCACTTGAGACAAGTATTTATTAAGTTAAGGAGATGTAGTTGAAACTTGATTCGACCTTATATGTTTCAGCTTTTAAGAAAAAGATAGATGCAGCAATTGCTAGCAGTATTTAACCTTAAGTTTTGTGTGTATGATTTTGTCTATTAGACATGTTTTTACTGTTGAGATTTCCTTACTTGTTTGTGCAGGTGAAGGGTTCCATACAGTGATTGAGACTGTAGAATCTACACTGAATGTCCCATCACCAGAGGAAATGGCCAACCTGAGGAGTCAGGAGACTGAGAAACAACAACAAGAGAAGCAAGAAGGTGAGGGATTGCATACTAGAGTCAGTGCTCAGTATATAAAAGCAACACTCTCTTTCATTCCTATAATTTTCTCTTAAGATTTTGTATATGATCCTTCATATTGTTAATCTACCATTATTGCAAAAATAAATTCTGATGTATTGTGTGTACCCCTTTGCCAAAATTGAAATGAAAGTTTAATAAAGGAATGCCCACTATACATACTCATGTATTATGTGCACCCTTATAGAATAAGATATGCGCACTAAATATAGGTAGTTATGGTAAATACAGGTGTCATCCATATTAACTATGATGAAATGCATAATGCTTATACGAGGATGGGTCAATAATTAGTGTCATCCCTCAGTTTATTTCACGAATACTGCATGGAGGACGTGCAAAGTTATACTATGATACGCACAAACTCTTTAGCTTTCCAATGGTGTATCATACATGTATATCTATACACAAGGACAGTGAGAAAATAAGTACTGAAAGAGGTACATACGATCAACTGTGTATAAAAATGTCTGCCAAACGTTCAGTGAACTCTTTAGAAATACGGTCTTATATTAAAACGCGTATGGGTTTAGGATTAAGCACAACAGTAATTCACAATGAACTCTGTACTGTTTTTGGGTCTTCTGTTGTTAGTTTAAGAACAGTTCAAAGATGGATTGTTATGTGTAAGAACAGCAGAGAGAGGTTGGAGGATGCCAGTGTTAAAGGCAGGAAACCTTCAGTTATCACCAGAAACAACATTAAAAAAGTAAACGATCTCATTGGTAAAGAAGCTCGATATACGATTTCTTAGATAGCTAGGTATGCTGGCTTGTCAAAAGGGTCAGCTTTTACCATTCTGAAGAAGCATCTTCGAGTTAGGAAGATCGCTGCTAGGTGGATACCACATTTGTTAAGTCCTGAACAAAAGCAAGAGCGTGTGAAATGTGCCAGAAAATTATTAAAGATGTTTCCAAAATATGACAGTAGGAAATTTTCTAACATTGTTACTGGTGGTGAAAGCTGGTTCCACTTTTTTGAGCCTACTTGCAAAATGAATGATAAAATATGGGCAATAAAACATGCCCGTAGGCCTTGTATAGCCAAAAGAGTGACAAGCTCCAAGAAAGTAATGTATGCTATGTTCTTCGGAATTCACGGATTAGTTTCACAAGTTGCTGTTCCAAAGAAATGCTCTGTCAATGCGAAGTTTTACAGAAGGAAAGTGCTAACTGAAGTTGACAAATATTATTGTAAGCTTCGTCCTAGTACTGGAATGAGGGGCATGTACCTTTTGCATGATAATGCTACACCACACAAAGCGGAGATTGTGAAGAAATTTCTTGAAAGTAAAACATGTGACTGTTCTAAACCACCCACCATACTCGCCAGATTTGGCACCCTGTGACTTTTTTCTGTTCCCAAAGTTAAAGAAACACCTTCAGGGTCGCCGCTACGGAAGCCGGAATGGACTTGGATCCGCATTGTATCAGTTATGTAAAGGTATACCTAAAGAAGACTATAGAAAAGCATTTGAAAATTGGATTAAACGACTGAAACTCTGTGTATAACATAAAGGTGATTACTTTGAAGGAATGACAAAGAAATTGATATTTGCGTCAGTGGTTTTCATTTTTATACGCCGCCGGAGGCGGTCGTATATTGGCGTCATCTTCTCCGTCTGTCCGTCCGTCCGTCCGTCCGACGTCCGTACGTCCATATCTTGTGAACGCAACTCCTCCGACATTTCTGAATGAATTTTTTCAAAACTTGGTCAATGTCATTACTATAATGGGTAGATGTGCATGAAGTGGCGATTTTCCGGTTCATTGATTTTTAGCTCACCAGAGCACGAAGTGCTCAGGGTGAGCTATTGGGATCACCCTTCGTCCGTCGTCGTCCGTCGTCTGTCGTCCGTCGTCCGTCGTCAACAATTTGCTTTAAAAGACATCTCCTCTGAAACCGCTGGACAGAATTTGATAAAACTTGGCATGTGTGATCCTTGGGTGGGCCTCTACAAAAATTGCTCAAATAAAGTTGATCCATGAAGAACTCTGGTTGCCATGGCAACAAATAGAAAAACTAATTGAAAACTTTGAAAATCATCTCCTCTGAAACCGCTGACAGAATTTGATAAAACTTGGCATGTATGATCCTTGGGTGGGCCTCTACAAAAATTGCTCAAATAAAGTCGATCCATGAAGAACTCTGGTTGCCATGGCAACAAATAGAAAAACTAATTGAAAACTTTGAAAATCATCTCCTCTGAAACCGCTGGACAGAATTTGATAAAACTTGGCATGTATGATCCTTGGGTGGGCGTCTACAAAAATTGCTCAAATAAAGTTGATCCATGAAGAACTCTGGTTGCCATGGCAACAAATAGAAAAACTAATTGAAAACTTTGAAAATCATCTCCTCTGAAACCGCTAGACAGAATTTGATAAAACTTGGCATGTATGATCCTTGGGTGGGCTCTACAAAAATTGCTCAAATAAAGTTGATCCATGAAGAACTCTGGTTGCCATGGCAACAAATAGAAAAAATAATTGAAAACTCTGGTTTGTCATTTGATTTCCTTATAGAAAAAATCATCTTGAATATGCTGATTTACACTGGTGAGCGTTTATGGCCCTTGGGCCTCTTGTTACAAGATTTGTGTCCCTTGAAACTTAGTCTCTGTAGCTGATTGATACTGCAGCCTTGTGAACGCAACTCCTCCTACATTTCTGAATGAATCTTTTCAAAACTTGTTCAATGTCATTACTATAATGGGTAGATGTGCATGAAGTGGCGATTTTCCGGTCCATTGATTTTTACAAGATTTGTGTCCTTTGAAACTTAGTCTCTGTAGCTGATTGATATTGCAGCCTTGTGAACGCAACTCCTCCTACATTTCTGAATGAATCTTTTCAAAACTTGGTCAAAGTTATTTCTATAATGGGTAGATGTGCATAAAGTGGCGATTTTCTGGTCCATTGATTTTAACAAGATTTGTGTCCCTTGAAACTTAGTCTCTGTAGCTGATTGATATTGCAGCCTTGTGAACGCAACTCCTCCTACATTTCTGAATGAATCTTTTCAAAACTTGGTCAATGTCATTTCTATAATGGGTAGATGTGCATGAAGTGGCGATTTTCCGGTCCATTGATTTTTACAAGATTTGTGTCCCTTGAAACTTAGTCTCTGTAGCTGATTGATACTGCAGCCTTGTGAACGCAACTCCTCCTACATTTCTGAATGAATCTTTTCAAAACTTGGTCAATGTCATTACTATAATGGGTAGATGTGCACGAAGTGGCGATTTTCCGGTCCATTGATTTTTAAAAGATTTGTGTCCCTTGAAACTTAGTCTCTGTAGCTGATTGATATTGCAGCCTTGTGAACGCAACTCCTCCTTCATTTCTGAATGAATCTTTTCAAAACTTGGTCAATGTCATTTCTATAATGGGTAGATGTGCATGAAGTGGCGATTTTCCGGTTCATTGATTTTTATACTACCCAGGCAACCACAATCTCAGGCCCCTGTCTTTTCATCATCTTTAGTGATTGCCTCACTTTGAGAAAAGTATATTTGTGAATATACTGCTCTTTCAGCTAAATTAATTAGTCTCATATACTTCATTATGAGCATATGCTTACAGAAATGTTAAAAGCAATAATTAAAAGGACCCTCTTGGTCTTTATATTTTGTGGCGGCGTATATTGTGGCAGCACTGACACTCTTGTACTATGGTAACGACACTAATTATTGACCCGCCCCCGTACAAGAAAATTTGATAGAAATGTCACATATTGTGAACTTTTTAATTAAGCTGACAAGGATGGCTCCCCATCTGAGGCAGCAGACAAGGAAGACAAACTAGAACCAGAAGTACCAGCAGAGGCTGGTGCCAGTGCAGAATCTCAGGCTGATGCTGGGGACCAGTCTAGCAAATCCAGCCAGTCAGACAGCTGGTTCTCCTCCTGGGGGGTCTCCAATATTACCAAGATGGTTGAGAGTACTGTAAGTTTATAGCCAGTATTCAGCTTTATTCCCATTGCCTTAAGTATTTATTTTTCTCAGTTTGAATGTAAAAGAGGGAAAAATTCCTTGTGGTGTCTGTATGGGAATTTGTTGTGTGACTTTTGATCAGGGTTGTGTAATAGGAGAATTAATCACTTTAAGTGATAGCTCTAGATTTAGTTTTTAAGATAGTTTTAATTTTCCTTTAAAAGATTGTTTATTAAAAACAAGAATTATTAGAGCTTTCTGTCCTATTGTTTGTTTGGACAAACAGAATCTAGTATTCATATTGTTTGGCTTATTTGATTGAAAACTGAAACTGTCCATTTTAAAAAATGTAATACATTGAACCAGACATAATAGGAATTTGGTCCTGAGAGATATTTATTCAAGTGGTGTATGGTTAAG
>CM037780.1:3916545-3966545 GCA_021229015.1 Solen grandis | reverse complement strand
TAAAACCTTACCCATGAAAGGCATTTTCAGAAGTACTACAGCTATCCTTAACAAATGCAGTTACAACTTCTACCACCGTGAAGTTATAAAATAGTTTCAATATTTTGCAGTAATCCACTGAAACATAGAATAAATGACTGCTACCATACTTTTCTTTGCATTAGTTTTATGGTTTAATCAGTCAACAAGTTAAGGAACCCGAGTGTTAGTAGATTTTAAGTAAAAGTGGCTATTCTATAAATGTCAGATACATAGTAAGATGTGATATTTTTCGAATCTAAAATCTGGCTTCTTAAAACAGGATAGAAACTTAACATTTATGATTACTTAAACAAGTTACACTATATGTCAAGTATCACAATCTGAATTATTTAATATCTACATTTTCAATGTATCTTGCTTCATAAGATGCACAAGACGACGCATAGAATGATTCCTGATTCCAATATGATTGAAAATATCTTAATAAACTTTCCAATTTTTAACATTTCCTATCTGCATACTTAAAATTCCAACAACTGTTTCACTTAGCTCTTTTTTATTCTAACCTGAATAACTCTGTTATTTGCTCCGAAATATATTGTTATTTTAGAAAATATGGGAATTCAGATATTATTATGCAGTTTTCCATAATCATTTTGGCCTCAGTGAAATACATCGGAAGAAGAAAAAATATGAAAATTACAGACACATTCTGCTGTTTTGTGAGAAAATTACATAGAAAGGGAATGAGCTTTAAAGGGAATAAATAATTTGATGAATTGTTATCTTTATGTAAGGAAAAGAGAAATTAAAAGCAACTGAGGCTAACAGGTAATAGACGAGGACTGTATAGAACAACCTTCATATCAGGTTCAACCTGTTCTAAAATTATGGCATACATGCAAAAACACATGTACAATGTAATAAGTGTATACAGACCCTTATCTTTAGCTTCTTGTGAACAATTTGTTCAACTCTTAAGAGACATACTTCCTCAATATTTTAATTTCTTATGTATTGGATGATTTCAAATATTCATACCTAGGTCAAGTGCTCACAAACAATATCACAAACAACAAAAAATTGAATAAGCTGGTTTATGTACAAACAGACATGATTGATAGTTTTCAAAAATTGATTCTTACGCAACTGTTACCCAGTCATTCAATTGAGTGATGTACATAAATAGAAATACAAATATTTATGAACTCTTTAATAAGCAGTTATGGCATGAAGTCATTTTTACACATATTTTCTAAACCAAGTATTTAACTTAATGCAATAAAACTATTTTTGCATGTTACATGTAGGTCACAACAACAGTAAGTAGACAGATGATTTTGAAATCCTTGTTTATGAACATCACCCCACCTGCAGACAAGTGTGGATAGCTCTGTCATGGGTTTGGCCAAATTATTAACCGTTTTCGACCTTGAATCTTGGTTAAGGGTTTTCGTTCTACCGAATTTCACTGAACCCTTTGGTGAATTGATTTGAAAGATGGTATACGTGTTTATAACCATTACTTCACCTGTAAGCAAGAGTACATAAATCTGTGATGGATTTTTAATTTAAAAAAATGCCACTTTTTCGACTTAGAATTTTGGTTAAAATTTGCATAACACCTTAATTTTTCACTGAACCTATTGAGATAATGCTTTGAAACTTGGGATACATATTTATTACTCTTGTTTACTTTTTTTAGTAATACAGCGACTAATATTTTTGCCTTTTACTGCATTTTTAGCACTGAAATAGTCGAGCGCGCTGTCTTACGGACAACTCTTGTCAGCTGTCCTATACCCAGAAATCTAGAATGTTTTTCATGTTACCCTTGAGAACTTTGAAAACGTTTATCAAGTTCCTCTATTTAACATCATATAAATTCAATTTAGTAAAATCAAATGTACAATGTATGTTATACTTGCTAACGACGATTTTTGGAAGAAGATTACACACATGACAAAACCCATGCTTGTTTTATCACAATTATATAATCACATTATTTGACTGTGAAATTTTAATGGAAAATAATTCTATATACAGTATAAATCCAGGACTGTATCATAAGAACCAGAGGTCGGATTATATTTTGAATAATGAGCTTAGATTAGGTATGATGAAATTGAATCAATACTAAAGTCTTCTATTATACATACCAAATCAAATTGCTATATTGTAAATACTAAATCATGGTCAATTGAATGTGGTATATGTGGTAACGGTTCAATATACTATACTATTTCCTTTCTAAAGGAAGGCATCTGTTGCTTAAATACTAACTGTTTTTGTTCAAGTCTTGGTCCCACTGTGATATCAAAGTATCGTCAAATGAATTTATCGGAAAAGTTTGAATTCAGCTTTTAAGAATTGACCATTTCACCAAGGGAACGTCTATACCAAGTATATTTCGCTGATTTAAACTAACCAATCAGTGACTGGGGAAAAACTAAAATCTTTGTTTATTTCTCATTGAACAATGCGTGAAATTGTACACCAGCATGTAGATATTGTGTTCGGGAAGTGCTTGTTGATGTACTTAGGTTTACGACTTTTTCGGGGTGAAATGTTCTATTGTTTGCACATGCTTGCAGGTGTTGTTTTATTTTGGGTGTCATATATGAACAAATTCTATGAAAAGTTTTATGCAGATTTTTTCCAATGACTTTTGTGTAGATTGTCGCATCTATTAAATTACAAACGGAATTGTGAATGCCAATATAGTAATAGGGCTAATAATGATAAATGGTTTCTAGTTGTGTATTTTGTTAAAAATCAAAGCAGATTACCAGAATGAGCAGTCGTATGCTGATCACAGTTCAAACACATTGATCTTCACTACAGATACAGACTTACTACGCGAAAACCTGACGGTATCCATGTCAACCCCGGTGTATCTGGGTATGAACGCCAGCCTGGCTATAGACGGCTCGGAAGGCACGCTGCCGGACAGTTGTCAATGCTGCAGTGTCACAAATGCCAGCCAATCCTGGTGGAGACTGGAGCTCGGTCAGATGTATCCAATACGTGGTGTCAAACTCATCGGGAGAAGTGGTAGGGATTAACAGCATTTTTCACTTAATGCCTTAAAGCACACAAGAAGGCTAACCACTTTACAGTAAAAAAAGTTATTAACTTGTTCATACAGTAATAAAGAATGACAAGAAGCAAGATGCGGGTCTAATAGAAAATAAACATACAATATACTTTAGAAATCATTTAGTAAAATGTGAAGTAAACTTCAACTTATGTAATTAGTATGTTTTAAAGAAGTTATTGAATTATTTGCACTTCTCCAGGCATCAAAAAATGCCAAGTTCAGGTTATGAAATATACATATCGATTCTGTACTCTTATTCATAAATATTGTTTGTTTGAGTGTATGAACGTTTGCTTCTGTGCAGACTCTGACAATACCCAGAATGGTAATTACACTCTCTACCTATCAAACACGTCATTTCCACGTCCGCTTGATTTGAAGCCGTACGTCTTCTACTGGAACCTATCAGACATGTTAGCGTCAACAATCACTATCGAAAGGAAAAACTTACTTGTGATTTGTGAGATTAAAGTGTATGAAGGAGGTAAGTTAACTCACAGAACACATTTTAATATTTTATTTCCGAAATTTTATGTCCGATTTAGTTTTTTTAAGAATATCAAAATTTATAGAAATACATGAGTAAACAGATTGTAACATGCATATCAAACTTGAATATTTAGTGAAATAACCCTTATAATACCTCTGTTACTTTTCGGATTACTTTTACTTTCATGAAGGGTCAATGCTTTGCGCCTAGGGACCATTTAAATAATCGTTTCACACGATGAATAAAAACGGTGTCGGTGACAGAGTTTATTCATTTCTTATTGACAATGTTTTTTCTCTCTTCCTTTTTTGCGAGAGGAGGTAAGTCATTTAGACAGACACCACATAGGGAGGGTAGCCTTTCATGGATGTTGAACTCCCTTTAACTTATAACGATGGATTAACGTCTCTTGTTTTCTAAAAAGACTTGTAAATGGCCCCTCATATCTGAACAGTATTGGTCTTATCCCGAAATGAGAAATAAGTACATAATATATATGTATAATTATAACAACGTGTTTATGCTACGTTTACATTAATTTCTCGACGGCCACGGCAACCTCGTTTTCAAGAAACGTAGTGTGCCGTGGGACTTTGGTCATTTTTATTTCTGTATAACAGTTGTGTTAAGTCATGCCAAGTTTTCTCACATTTACTTTTAATATCCGTTTATTGAACATGTTATTTCCAGCGTAAAGTGTTTGCACATTTCAATTCGGTTTCGACTTCTATAATCAAACTGTACTCAAATAATATACATTTGTATAAAAATTAACATCACCAGGTGAAAATAAATCAGACCTATATCTCTGCGTAGTAAAAGTTTATCTATATATAACCCCGAAATATGTTCGATGCAGAATGCGTGCTTCCATAGAACTGCCATCAAAGGAAAAAACAACATAACGAATGCTCCCCGTCCCGCTACGGACCCCCTCTACGTTATATTACGGCCTATTACGTTATGTTACGTCTTGTTGCGTTCACTCTGATTTACTACGGCCTACTAGGTTTCTAATCCGCACAGTGACTGCCGTGGCGAAATTTTGACAGTTTCAAAATCTGACCTGGCGTCAACGGTGATCACGTCCTCTCACGTTTGCCCACCCCGTTCCCCCACGTTCTCTCACGACCACCCCGTTTTGTCCACGTTGGCCTGAAACGTGGTCGCCGTGGCCGCCAGGAACATAGTGTAAACGCAGCATTACAAGTCAAATTAAAATCAGTTACTTCTTAAAAATATGGTTGTGTTATCCATAGTAAATATGAGTAGCATTTGTTTCAACCGCTTTAATCACTTTTTCTGGTTCTGTAAGCAGATCTCATGTATATTTACAGACTGTGGAGTTGGACACTACGGCACCAGTTGTGATCACGAGTGTCACTGTGTCGACAATAAACCCTGTAACAGAACCTCGGGCACCTGCTCCACACCCGGATGTAAACCTGGCTGGAGGGAGCAGGATTGCAGTGAAGGTAACATACTGATATATCTATCGCTAAAGACAATTTCACTATTAAATTGGACAAAATACATTAAAATACACAAGGGCTGGCCGAATATCTATATACTGCGACCAATGAAATACTGGTGTAACATACACGGTATTAGAGACAGGAAATACACCATTTTTAAAAAGATATGCGGTGTTCACGAGGATTAAAGAACGGTGTAAATGTTATTGAAAATTCCAAATTCCAAATTTAAAGAAAAACAATAATTTTATGACAATAGTTTAAAGTTGTGGATACATGAGGATACATATTTCTTACATGTTTGAGTGATTAACAAAGTCCTTTATATACTGAAGGAAATAGAAACTCGGATAATATTTGTTGGCTCACTGTATTAAGTGGTATGTTGATTAGTGTGTATAAAGATACAATAAATGCCTTTATAAGAATGAGAGGAGCTATTCATATGGCGTGAACAACAGATGATAAAATTTTGTATTATTGAGGTTAATATTACATACATATTGTTATGCTATATTTCGTGTTCCCTTCTGTCTTTATCCAACAGGTCGATTTGAAACGGAATTTGCGTTTAAAAAAAAATATCAATGCATCTGTCAAAAACATACAGATGTGTCATTTTCTTTTATATTTTGATTTTTTATATTTCTCTAGGGTCAGATCAAGCATTTGGAATCAGAAGTCTGTATACATTTTTTGTAAGGATTGTCTACTAGTTAAAATTTGATTACAGGCTTCTAGCCACACAAACGCAAATTATTTCTATATTGGGTTTTAGCGACCGGTTTACTTAATTTCAAAAGGTAGGAAACTCGGCATTTTGGTTGGCGTGTGTGTTTGTTAAGAAACGCATCAGATAAAATCAATTGCCATTCAAAAATAAAATCAAAAATATTTTACGCTTTCGCTTTTAAAAAAAAATGGTATTTATCTTTTTTGTACAGGCTTTTATGAAAAAGCAATCAGTGACCTTTACATAGATATAAGAACAATCTAAATAGGCAAATATATAAAGAAGTTATGTCCAACGTGCAAAGTAAGTCATGGCTCAGAACAATAAACATAATTCAACATGTAATGTTTCCTAAAATATATGTTTTAGCATTTTTCAGCGCAAAATTACAAAACACATATATAAATGAATGTAGACATAAAATAATTCTACTCGAAAAGTTATATGAAGGAGGTAAGTGAATTGTAACAACAAGTTACATTTTATATTTGACAAAAGAATACAGTCAACTCATAAAACTTTTATTAAACTTAACTGTTCTAACATTTGAACAGTAGAACATGGGAGCCACCTAATAACTGCAAAATCATAAGCGTTTCATATCTGTCGGTGGTTATCTATGAAAAAAATATTCGTACATTTTTCTCTTGATTATTTAAAGTAGCCTTTTCACAATTGATCTGTACAAATTAAAAAAAAAATGTTTTCTACTATCCCTCGTTAACGTTGGTGAAGCCTTTGTTTTCTGACAAATATACTCGTACAAGTGTATGTCACATTACACGGGAAAACGCTATTTTCGTTACCGCACTTTTGGGCTTTCCTGTTTAATATAGAATACGGTATCCATGAAGCTGGTGTTTGCTGTACCACGTGACACATTCTGCAACACTCTGCGTCTTCACCGGTCCCAGGTGAAGAATTCGTAAGTGTTGTTCAAATGTTCAGCCTGTTGCGAAGAGTGAATGTGATCAGTCAGGACGTGACGGTACATCGACATACAAATTCTAAATATGGACTTTATATGTGTAGCGTTATACCGTTCGTAACGCATTAGCATGTGCGGATGGAGGAACTCCTTTTTTAAATCACGGAATGCGTCTGGAGATGAATATTGATAGAGATAAAGCACATAGATAGTTTTAGTTCAAATTCTTAGTCAATTACCATCCGTGAACGAGCTGCTTTAATTCCTTTCTTCGGGTGTGTCAGTAAGAACTGAACTTTCTCGCTACTTTCGTCTCTCTGTATTTTTTCTTTGGGGATATTTAGGGAATGGGTGTATTCTTTCTGAAAAGAACAACGTATCAGGCTATCGTGAAAGGCACTAGTTACAGCATGTGCATTTAAGGTTTCACAGACTTATGGCGTCTCCAATGGCGCATTTCTTAAACCCTTTGTTGATGAACCGAAATAATATTTGCGTACCTTAAGATATAGATCTAGTTTTGTTAGACATTCTTCTGGCCCGTTCTGTTGAAAATACCCATTGAGATTACCAATATCGTATTCGTTAATCATGTGGACCCATTACTTGCATAACAGTTGAACACATATGGTTCATATCAATTCGAAAAGAGATTTAACGAATATATTTTCGTTCACTCTCTGTTGGATCAAGTCGCGCGCAAAATGTCTTCCAAAATGTAGTTTCTCAAACTCTTGGAATAAAAGGAATCATCTTATATTGTTTGTTTGTTTGTTTGTTTGTTTGTTTGTTTGTTGGATTTAACGTCCCACCGACAATATTTCAGTCATTTGGAGACGATGTCTACTTGAGACAAATATAGTGCTGTTCAATATAACAATTTGATCCGACAGTACCACACTAATACCTTAAGGCAGACAACTTATGTATGATGTTTCGAAAAACATAGATTTAAACGCAAATCATTACTGAGTTAGAATACATTAATAAATTACCAGATATATTAAATACGTGAGAGTGAAACGAAAAGGTTTAAGTGACATCAAAATTGAATTAGGTGACTCAAAATTGAAATTTTACATCTTAAAACAATGGTTTGCGTTAAAGATGGTCATAGGCTGAATTAAAAATTGCGAATGTCAATGCCGTCTTATATGTGTCTTGCATGATTTCATACATGCCACCTTAAAGTTATTATTTGCATTGTAATAACTAACCCCATATAACATCTATCCCGGGTCTCCCGTATAGGCGATTTTCTTCTGAGTTTATAAGTGTAAAACATATTTTCAATAAAAATTGGAGCACACTGGAAGTTGTGCGATAGCTTTATCAAACATTTTAGAACAATTTTATCTTTAACTAACAAATCTATATTGTTACTTAATCTAAGATACAGTTGAGGTGATAATGCTAACGGAACGGTCCCGAAATAATTGGTCCCCATATGCTAAATCGTTCTACTCTTGAAATAATATATAATTTCTAAGGAAATCATCAGGAGGCACGTTACCTATTTTTGATTAATGTAAAAACACCCTTCATAATTCTAAACTTTTCAAATGTCTACAGTGTTATTTATAATTGTTCTGATTGATTGAAATGTAAGTTGTTCTACAATGTGTGACAGCTGCTTCCACAAGCTGACTTCATTATATACGTGCACAATCTACTATTCATTAAATAGTAATACTAGTTCAACGAATTAGGATATAATTTTGTTTTCCAATATTCAAAACTATAGAATATATAGTCTAAATGAAAGCGTTTGACCAAACGTATATATACGGTGCAGGCCCGAATTCCCCGGGGGCCTTGCCCCAGACTCCCCCGCCCCCATCCCCCAGCTGCCCTGATCATACATTTTTTTCTAGGCTATGAAATTCCTTGATTACATGATGCTTGTGCTGTTTAGATGAAATCTCCATTGTGGGCCCTATACTGAAATACTGAACCATCTGAATATGAACCACCTGACTAGCCAGCTCATGGTCCCCTGCTGTTCCGAATCGGCAGTCGTCCATATTGTGATAAGCATATGTTTAGAGTACTGCGTATGTAAATTGAGTGACACGTTTCACGGATTAAGAGACATTTGCTGAGTGATACCAAGGTAACACCAGACTTACAACATGTCGTTTGCCGAGCGATCTTTAAAAACGATCTTTAATTACAAGAACTTTATCTCAATCTAAACTATTCTTGGCGGATGCAGTTTAAGAAATAGCATAAAAATAGATGAGTATAAAATTAGCCGCTGAAACAACTAATGTGGACATTAAAATGTAATTGGCATAGACATTTTTTTTTAAAAAAAAAAGGTTTTCAGGAGTTTAAAATTGGAATTTGGGGTTTTTTTTTGGGGGGGGGCTATTGGCTTCTTTTTTTTTCTTAATATTCTGCAGAGTAGATGCATGCCTTCATGCCTATCTTTAGCCATTTAAATTAAATTTAATCAGGAATGGGTTGTTAAATGGCATCATTTTTTTTACCATCAATGTCACTTTTTTAAAAACTTACGACTATAAAAATCTAAGCGTATTTCAAATTTATAAAAATGAATACTAGATGAAAGAATTTGACAATTTTGATCTGCCATATATCGGGACAATGTATATTTAGATTATGATCACTAACTCAAATCAAATCCACGCAAACAGTCACTGAGAAATGTTACTGATAAGTCAATGAATATGAACTACTAATGCACAGAAAACAAAATAAAACGGATATTAAAGATTTTGTATTAAATATCAACATCTGTCTTTACTGAATATAGTTTATTTTGTCACCGATTAAAATTAAAAATACACAAAAAATCGACACACAGAAGGGCCCCACCCCTTTTGCCACCGTCCCACACTATAATGTGCGCCTGATATTTTTCTTTCTGAGAAATCTTTGTGTGAAGACTGCTTCCAAATCGACAGTTAGAAATTCAAGGTTAACAAGTTCGAACCTAATATCAGCACAAATAAATTATATTCCTTTCCCCATTTTGGACAAAATATGTTTTTCCCGATGTGTTCCCGGCGTTTTATTGGGAAAACAGGCGGGGGAAACATCCACGGAGATATTTTTTTCTCCGAGGAACCTCCGAAGCTTCGGTGATGTCCCGAAGTATCGGGACGGGGTGGGTTTTCAGAGATATTCGAATGTTCGGCACATTCCTGATCTCCTGGTTGAATCCCAGAACATTCCCCAAAATTTCGGCGAGGGTTGAAAAGCGCACTCTGAGATAGTCAAAAAGGCCATGACACATTGCTGTGGTCATCCTCATAAACCCCAAAAGTCATCCCCTGATTTTGTCTCTTAAGGTGAGGTTTCAAATTCGGGGCACCTTCGCTGCCCATCGAGAACCATCCCTATAATTCAAGGTCATCGTTGGGAGACATTCCTAGAAGCTTTGCGACCATAGCCGAAACATCAGTGAAGTTCAACGGAACAGTCCTAAAGCATAATTAATGCCTTTCTCATGGAACTGCTTCGTCTTTTCTGGATAGAACGTCGGGAGTATCGGCAGAAAATGTGTGTATTTACACATCGTCAATGATTTTTCCCCAGTAGAACGTAGGGATTAGATACATGGCCTTCAAGTTTCAAAAACATATCGGATGTGAAAAAAATCAAAACAACAAAAAACGTCCACTTTTATTCCCAGATACCCTTCAGAATACATCCCCATCATACTAAAAGCATTTTTTCGGGGTGGACACGCCCCCAAAAACAAGCTCATTTAATCATTTGAAAGCTTTGACGTTTTGTAAATATTACCGTGGTGGCAATTTTGAGTTGTTTGCATGATAGAGTATCGTAATTATACTTTTATTTTGTTGAAGATAAAGAAGATTAAGAAGTCGTACACCTTATAGTTGAGGAATATCAATGAGCCATAAACTTGGGGTTTATTTATAAAATATACATGTAGGCATTATGCCCATTTTATACACATATTTAACACATGTCATGCTCAAATAAACATGACATTTTTTGTTTTATAAATGGTCAAAGTTCAGTGGCATCATTATCAAATTTTCATATATCTAAATGGTCTTATGCAAAATTTCATAAATATAACACATAAAATGCATTTATGTATATTTTTCTTCTTAAAGTAGTATATAAAGGACATTCTAAAATAAAATGAAATTCATCCTCTAAACAAAAACAAGACTGGTATTTTCTTTCTCTAAAAGAAATTACTTTTGATTAATTCCATTTCCCAGCTTCTACTGACAATTTGTGAGATGAAACTCTGCTGAGTGAAATTCTGATTTTTTTTAATATTAACAAAGTTTAAATACAGCTGAAATCTGAAATCAGCACAGAAGACATAAGTTTTTGCACGGGAAGATTCTATTATCTCAGATATACAATGCTGTATAATAATCTTTGACTCCTTGATTAAATATATATAATCAATTTTACATTACCAACTCCTTGCTGTAATCAAACATTATTAAAACCTAATATTTGTAACAAATGTCTTACTGATTTCGCCCATGCACTTTTACCTAGTCTGATTTCTAAATCGTTACACATCATAGCATAAACAATTTTAACATTTTAACGTTTTAATATGTGCATGTTTTTTATAAAGTTGTTAATATTTTGAAATTTTATTGTTTCATATAATTCATAATCAGCAGATTTATTTTCAGTTTCAGAAGGAACTTTGCGGTTCATGTTTAGTGTGAATTATTGCATGTTTTAGTTAATATCTTAAGTTAAGTACCTCCGGATGGTAATGACCCTCGTGTCATCTAGGTATTGAACAAGGATACCGTTAAAAGCTTCATAGTACTTAAGGTTTTAGTGATAATGATGATTGCAACATTTTTACTTTTGATAATTTCTAGCCTGGTATTCTTGGATAAATAACTAAGGCGTGTGTTCCTGGGAATTTACGTTTTTAGTCCAAGTTCCCTGTTCTATTAATCATTTTCTATTCAGAATGTGACAGCCCCTACTTCGGACCCAACTGTTCCAACACTTGTCACTGTATTAATGACAGTCATTGTGACCACAGAAACGGCACGTGTGACCTTGAGATGTGTAACTCCGGATGGCAAGGACCCTCATGTGACCAAGGTAATGAATTTGGCAACTGTTAGAAGATTCATAGTTGTTGTTTTTTTCCGTGATTATGATGTCTTCAACATGTTAAGTTATGATTATGACTAGCCTGGTATTCTTGATATAATAACCGAGGCGTATAATCTTGGGATATCCATTTAGGCTTAGTACCCCTATATTTACACAAGTTCTATTCCGAATGTGACAATCCATCGTTCGGACACAACTGTTCCCACACCTGTTTTAATGACAGTCATTGTGACCACATGGTAGGCAGCTGTGACCTTGAGATGTGTAACTCCGGAAGGCAAGTGGCGTCATGTGACCAAGGTTATAAACAGGACAATTGTTAGAAGTTTCATGAGAGTTAAGGTTCCATTATAATGATGTTTGCAACATTTTAACCTTAGATAATGTCTACCCTGGTATTCTTGATTTAATTATTAAATCGTATGTTCTTGGGATTTCACTTTTTAGTCTAAGTTTCCTCTTCTATTGGCCATTTCCTATTCAGATTGTGACAGCCCCTATTTCGGACCCAACTGTTCTCACACCTGTCACTGTATCAATGACAGTAATTGTGACCACGTAAACGGCACCTGTTACCTTGAGATGTGTAACTCTGGATGGCAAGGACCCTCATGTGACCAAGGTAATAGGGCAACTATTAGAAGCTTCATAGTAGTTTTTGTTTTCGTGATAAGATAATGATGCACCTAACATTTTAACCTTTGATTTATAACTTAAGCCTATGTTCTTTGTGTTTCACTTTTTTAGTCAAAGTTCCATCTTCTGTTATTTATTCCCTATTCAGAATGTGACAGCCCCTATTTCGGACCCAACTGTTCCCACACCTGTCACTGTTTCAATGACAGTAATTATGACCACGTAAACGGCACGTGTGACTTTGAGATGTGTAACTCTGGATGGCAAGGACCCTCATGTAATCAAGGTAACAAGGCTACTGTTAGAAGCTTCAAAGTAGTTTTTGATTTCGTGATAAGATAATGATGCACCTAACATTTTAACCTTTGATAGTGTCTAGCCTGGTATTCTTTAATTTATAACTTAAGCATATGTTCTTTGTATTTCACTTTTAAAGTCCAAGTTCCATCTTCTGTTATTTATTCTTATTCAGAATGTGACAGCCCCTATTTCGGACCCAACTGTTCCCACACCTGCCACTGTATCAATGACAGTCATTGTGACCACGTAAACGGCACGTGTGACTTTGAGATGTGTAACTCTGGATGGCAAGGACCCTCATGTGACCAAGGTAACAGGGCAACTATAAGAAGCTTCATAGTAGTTTTTGATTTCGTGATAAGATAATGATGCACCTAACATTTTAACCTTTGATAGTGTCTAGCCTGGTATTCATTGATTTATAACTTAAGCGTATGTTCATGGTTTTTCACTTTTTTAGTCCAAATTCCGTCTTTTATTAATCATTTCCTATTCAGATTGTGACAGCCCCTATTTCGGACCCAACTGTTCCTACACCTGTCACTGTATCAATGACAGTAATTGTGACCACGTAAACGGCACGTGTGACCTTGAGATGTGTAACTCCGGATGGCAAGGACCCTCATGTGACCAAGGTAACAGGACAATTGTTAGAAGCTTCAGAGTAGTTTTTATTTTCGTTATAATGATGTCTTTTACATTTTATGTTTTGATATTATTTAGTTTTAAAATTTGGATTTATTAACCGAGGAGTATATTCATTGGGTTTCAAATTTTAGTCGAGATACCCCTAACTTTTACACAAGTTCTATTCAAGATGTGACAGTCCTTCATTCGGACCAAATTGTTCACACACCTGTCACTGTATCCTTAACAGTCATTGCTACCACGTGGTCGGCAAGTGTGATCTGAAGATATATAATTCCGGATAACAAGAATATTTTGTGACCAAGGTAATGAAAAGGACAACTACTAGAAGCTTTATAGGAGTTGAGGTTCCGTTATAAAGATGATTGCAACATTTTTAATTTTGATTATGTTTAGTTTGGTATTCTTGAATTAATAACTAAAGGGTGGGTACCTGGGATTTTTTTTAGTCCAAGTACCATCTTCTGTTAATCCTTTCCTATTCAGAATGTGACAGCCCTATTTCGGACCCAACTGTTCCCAAACCTGTCACTGCATCAAAGACAGTAACTGTGACCACGTAAACGGCACGTGTGACCTTGAGATGTGTAACTCTGGATGGCAAGGACCCTCATGTAATCAAGGTAACAGGGCAACTATTAGAAGCTTCAAAGTAGTTTTTGATTTCGTGATAAGATACTGATGCACCTAACATTTTAACCTTTGATAGTGTCTAGCCTGGTATTCTTGAATTTATAACTTAAGCCTATGTTCTTTGTATTTCACTTTTTAAGTCCAAGTTCCATCTTCTGTTATTTATTCTTATTCAGAATGTGACAGCCCCTATTTCGGACCCAACTGTTCCCACACCTGTCACTGTATCAATGACAGTAATTGTGACCACGTAAACGGCACCTGTTACCTTGAGATGTGTAACTCTGGATGGCAAGGACCCTCATGTGACCAAGGTAATAGGGCAACTATTAGAAGCTTCATAGTGGTTTTTGTTTTCGTGATAAGATACTGATGCACCTAACATTTTAACCTTTGATAGTGTCTAGCCTGGTAGTCATTGATTTATAACTTAAGCGTATGTTCATGGTATTTTACTTTTTTAGTCCAAATTCCGTCTTTTATTAATCATTTCCTATTCAGATTGTGACAGCCCCTATTTCGGACCCAACTGTTCCTACACCTGTCACTGTATCAATGACAGTAATTGTGACCACGTAAACGGCACGTGTGACCTTGAGATGTGTAACTCTGGATGGCAAGGACCCTCATGTGACCAAGGTAACAGGGCAACCGTTTGAAGCTTCATTGTAGTTTTTGTTTACGTTATAATGATGTCTTAAACATTTTAAGTCTTGATATCATAAGTCCAGGTACCCCTATCTGTTACACAAGTACTATTCAGAATGTGACAGTCCTTCATTCGGACCAAATTGTTCACACACCTGTCACTGTATCCTTAACAGTCATTGTGACCACTTGGTCGGCAAGTGTGATCTGAAGATATATAATTCCGGATGACAAGAACTATTTTGTGACCAAGGTAATGAAAAGGACAACTGCTAGAAGCTTTATAGGAGTTCAGGTTCCGTTATAAAGATGATTGCAACATTTTTAATATTGATTATGTTTAGCCTGGTATTCTTGAATTAATAACTGAAAGGTGGGTACACGGGATTTTGTATTTTTAGTCCAAGTTCCATCTTCTGTTAATTATTGCCTATTCAGAATGTGACAGTCCCTATTTCGGACCCAACTGTTCCCACACCTGCCACTGTATCAATGACAGTAATTGTGACCACGTAAACGGCACGTGTGACCTTGAGATGTGTAATTCCGGATGGCAAGGACCCTCATGTGACCAAGGTAATGAACTGGGCAACTGTTAGAAGTTTCATGAGAGTTAAGGTTCCATTATAATGATGTTTGCAACATTTTAACCTAAGATAATGTCTACCCTGGTATTCTTGATTTTATTATCAAATCGATTTTTCTCTGAATTTAACATACTTAGTCTAAGTTTCTTCTTCTATTGACCATTTGCTATTCAGAATGTGACGACACCTTATTCGGACCCAACTGTTCCCACACCTGTCACTGTTTCAATGACAGTCATTGTGACCACGTTAAACGGCACGTGTGACTTTGAGATGTGTAACTCTGGATGGCAAGGACCCTCATGTGACCAAGGTAACAGGGCTACTGTTAGAAGCTTCATAGTAGTTATTTTTTTCGTGATAATGATGCACCTAACATTTTAACCTTTGATAGTGTCTAGCCTGGTATTCTTTGATTTATAACTTAAGCGTATGTTCATGGTATTTCACTTCTTTAGTCCAAATCCCGTCTTTTATTAATTATTTCCTATTCAGATTGTGACAGCCCCTATTTCGGACCCAATTGTTCCTACACCTGTCACTGTATCAATGACAGTAATTGTGACCACGTAAACGGCACGTGTGACCTTGAGATGTGTAACTCCGGATGGCAAGGACCCTCATGTGACCAAGGTAACAGGACAATTGTTAGAAGCTTCAGAGTAGTTTTTATTTTCGTTATAATGATGTCTTTTACATTTTATGTTTTGATATTATTTAGTTTTAAAATTTGGATTTATTAACCGAGGAGTATATTCATTGGGTTTCAAATTTTAGTCGAGATACCCCTAACTTTTACACAAGTTCTATTCAAGATGTGACAGTCCTTCATTCGGACCAAATTGTTCACACACCTGTCACTGTATCCTTAACAGTCATTGCTACCACGTGGTCGGCAAGTGTGATCTGAAGATATATAATTCCGGATAACAAGAATATTTTGTGACCAAGGTAATGAAAAGGACAACTACTAGAAGCTTTATAGGAGTTGAGGTTCCGTTATAAAGATGATTGCAACATTTTTAATTTTGATTATGTTTAGTTTGGTATTCTTGAATTAATAACTAAAGGGTGGGTACCTGGGATTTTTTTTAGTCCAAGTACCATCTTCTGTTAATCCTTTCCTATTCAGAATGTGACAGCCCCTATTTCGGACCCAACTGTTCCCAAACCTGTCACTGCATCAAAGACAGTAACTGTGACCACGTAAACGGCACGTGTGACCTTGAGATGTGTAACTCCGGATGGCAAGGACCCTCATGTAATCAAGGTAACAGGGCAACTATTAGAAGCTTCAAAGTAGTTTTTGATTTCGTGATAAGATACTGATGCACCTAACATTTTAACCTTTGATAGTGTCTAGCCTGGTATTCTTGAATTTATAACTTAAGCCTATGTTCTTTGTATTTCACTTTTTAAGTCCAAGTTCCATCTTCTGTTATTTATTCTTATTCAGAATGTGACAGCCCCTATTTCGGACCCAACTGTTCCCACACCTGTCACTGTATCAATGACAGTAATTGTGACCACGTAAACGGCACCTGTTACCTTGAGATGTGTAACTCTGGATGGCAAGGACCCTCATGTGACCAAGGTAATAGGGCAACTATTAGAAGCTTCATAGTGGTTTTTGTTTTCGTGATAAGATACTGATGCACCTAACATTTTAACCTTTGATAGTGTCTAGCCTGGTAGTCATTGATTTATAACTTAAGCGTATGTTCATGGTATTTCACTTTTTTAGTCCAAATTCCGTCTTTTATTAATCATTTCCTATTCAGATTGTGACAGCCCCTATTTCGGACCCAACTGTTCCTACACCTGTCACTGTATCAATGACAGTAATTGTGACCACGTAAACGGCACGTGTGACCTTGAGATGTGTAACTCTGGATGGCAAGGACCCTCATGTGACCAAGGTAACAGGGCAACCGTTTGAAGCTTCATTGTAGTTTTTGTTTACGTTATAATGATGTCTTAAACATTTTAAGTCTTGATATCATAAGACCAGGTACCCCTATCTGTTACACAAGTACTATTCAGAATGTGACAGTCCTTCATTCGGACCAAATTGTTCACACACCTGTCACTGTATCCTTAACAGTCATTGTGACCACTTGGTCGGCAAGTGTGATCTGAAGATATATAATTCCGGATGACAAGAACTATTTTGTGACCAAGGTAATGAAAAGGACAACTGCTAGAAGCTTTATAGGAGTTCAGGTTCCGTTATAAAGATGATTGCAACATTTTTAATATTGATTATGTTTAGCCTGGTATTCTTGAATTAATAACTGATAGGTGGGTACACGGGATTTTGTATTTTTAGTCCAAGTTCCATCTTCTGTTAATTATTGCCTATTCAGAATGTGACAGTCCCTATTTCGGACCCAACTGTTCCCACACCTGCCACTGTATCAATGACAGTAATTGTGACCACGTAAACGGCACGTGTGACCTTGAGATGTGTAATTCCGGATGGCAAGGACCCTCATGTGACCAAGGTAATGAACTGGGCAACTGTTAGAAGTTTCATGAGAGTTAAGGTTCCATTATAATGATGTTTGCAACATTTTAACCTAAGATAATGTCTACCCTGGTATTCTTGATTTTATTATCAAATCGATTTTTCTCTGAATTTAACATACTTAGTCTAAGTTTCTTCTTCTATTGACCATTTGCTATTCAGAATGTGACGACACCTTATTCGGACCCAACTGTTCCCACACCTGTCACTGTTTCAATGACAGTCATTGTGACCACGTAAACGGCACGTGTGACTTTGAGATGTGTAACTCTGGATGGCAAGGACCCTCATGTGACCAAGGTAACAGGGCTACTGTTAGAAGCTTCATAGTAGTTATTTTTTTCGTGATAATGATGCACCTAACATTTTAACCTTTGATAGTGTCTAGCCTGGTATTCTTTGATTTATAACTTAAGCGTATGTTCATGGTATTTCACTTCTTTAGTCCAAATCCCGTCTTTTATTAATTATTTCCTATTCAGATTGTGACAGCCCCTATTTCGGACCCAATTGTTCCTACACCTGTCACTGTATCAATGACAGTAATTGTGACCACGTAAACGGCACGTGTGACCTTGAGATGTGTAACTCCGGATGGCAAGGACCCTCATGTGACCAAGGTAACAGGACAATTGTTAGAAGCTTCAGAGTAGTTTTTATTTTCGTTATAATGATGTCTTTTACATTTTATGTTTTGATATTATTTAGTTTTAAAATTTGGATTTATTAACCGAGGAGTATATTCATTGGGTTTCAAATTTTAGTCGAGATACCCCTAACTTTTACACAAGTTCTATTCAAGATGTGACAGTCCTTCATTCGGACCAAATTGTTCACACACCTGTCACTGTATTCTTAACAGTCATTGCTACCACGTGGTCGGCAAGTGTGATCTGAAGATATATAATTCCGGATAACAAGAATATTTTGTGACCAAGGTAATGAAAAGGACAACTACTAGAAGCTTTATAGGAGTTGAGGTTCCGTTATAAAGATGATTGCAACATTTTTAATTTTGATTATGTTTAGTTTGGTATTCTTGAATTAATAACTAAAGGGTGGGTACCTGGGATTTTTTTTAGTCCAAGTACCATCTTCTGTTAATCCTTTCCTATTCAGAATGTGACAGCCCCTATTTCGGACCCAACTGTTCCCAAACCTGTCACTGCATCAAAGACAGTAACTGTGACCACGTAAACGGCACGTGTGACCTTGAGATGTGTAACTCTGGATGGCAAGGACCCTCATGTAATCAAGGTAACAGGGCAACTATTAGAAGCTTCAAAGTAGTTTTTGATTTCGTGATAAGATACTGATGCACCTAACATTTTAACCTTTGATAGTGTCTAGCCTGGTATTCTTGAATTTATAACTTAAGCCTATGTTCTTTGTATTTCACTTTTTAAGTCCAAGTTCCATCTTCTGTTATTTATTCTTATTCAGAATGTGACAGCCCCTATTTCGGACCCAACTGTTCCCACACCTGTCACTGTATCAATGACAGTAATTGTGACCACGTAAACGGCACCTGTTACCTTGAGATGTGTAACTCTGGATGGCAAGGACCCTCATGTGACCAAGGTAATAGGGCAACTATTAGAAGCTTCATAGTGGTTTTTGTTTTCGTGATAAGATACTGATGCACCTAACATTTTAACCTTTGATAGTGTCTAGCCTGGTAGTCATTGATTTATAACTTAAGCGTATGTTCATGGTATTTCACTTTTTTAGTCCAAATTCCGTCTTTTATTAATCATTTCCTATTCAGATTGTGACAGCCCCTATTTCGGACCCAACTGTTCCTACACCTGTCACTGTATCAATGACAGTAATTGTGACCACGTAAACGGCACGTGTGACCTTGAGATGTGTAACTCTGGATGGCAAGGACCCTCATGTAATCAAGGTAATAGGGCAACTATTAGAAGCTTCATAGTAATTTTAACCTTTGATCGTGTCTAGCATGTTTTTTTTATTAACAACTAAAGCGTATGATCTTTGGATTTCACTTTTTTAGTCCAAGTTTCCTCTTCTATTGGCCATTTCCTATTCAGAATATGTCGATCCCTGTTTCGGACCCAACTGTTCGAGCTTGAGATGTGTAAGTATGGATGGAAAGGGCCCTCATGTGACCAAGGTAACAGGGCTACAGTTAGAAGCTTCATAGTATTTCACTTTTTTAGTCAAAGTTCCATCTTCTGTTAATCATTTCCTATTCAGAATGTGACAGCCCCTATTTCGGACACAACTGTTCCCACACCTGTCACTGTATTAATGACAGCCATTGTGACCACGTAAACGGCACCTGCGACCTTAAGATGTGTAATTCCGGATGGAAAGGGCCCTCATGTGACAAAGGTAACAGGGCTACTTTTAGAAGTTTTATAGTAGTTTTTCTTTTCGTGATAAAGATGCCTTGAACATATTTATTTGGGATTTTAAATTTTGTCTAAGTACGCCTAACTTTTACACAATTTCTGTTCAGAATGTGACAGTCCGTCATTCGGACCAAACTATTTCCACACCTTTTTTTTTTTTTAAAAGTCCCTCATTCGGACTCAACTGTTCCCAAATATGTCACTGTATGAATGCCAGCCAGTGTGACCACGTGGTCGGCACTTGTGGGCCGGGACTGTGCGCCCTAGGATGGAATGGACCCTCATGCGACCAAGGTATTTGTAAATGCTCACTTCAATACTGTTTATTATTTTGCTCTACTTCTTAGTTTCTTTTATTTTGTTTTTGTTTTAAGAAGCACAGCGTGCTCATGGTGAGTTTTTGTGATCGCCTTTTGTCTGTCGTCCGTCGTCCGTGCGTCCGTCCGTGCGACCGCGTCAATAATTTCCTTTAAACAACAACTCCACCTAAACAGCTAAATGGATTTTGACCAAACTTCACAGGAATCATCCTTAGATGCTCTCTATCAAGATTATTCAAAGTATTTTGATTGGTTAAAAAAGTAGGTCAAAAGCGCTAAAATAGATTTTAAAAATACAAACTTTGAAAATATTCTTCTGCAAAACTGCAAGGCCTAGAGTTTAGATAGTTGATGTGTAGCATTATCTTATCTAGTGCACCTCTACCAAGTTTGTTCAAATCATCATCCTAGGGTCAAAATTAGCCCCGCCCCAGGGTCACTTGAATTTACATAGGCACTAAAGGGGAAAAAACTAGAAAGAATCTTCTTCTCACAATGCCTGGAGTAAAGATATTTGGTGTGTAGCATTGTCTAGTGGATTTCTTCCATATTTGTTCAAATCATAACAATGGGGTTTGAATTGGCCCCGCCCAAGGGGTCACTTGAATTAAGATAGGCTTATATTAGAAACAATAGAAAAATATATTCCTTTCAGAAACCACAAGACCTGGAGTTTAGATATTTGATGTGTTATATTGCCTTATGGAAATCTACCAGGTTTGTTCAAATCATGGCCCTGGGGCTAAAATTGGTCCCTCCCCATGGGTCACTTGATTTTCCAAAGACTTAAATAGGAAAAAAAACTAGAAAAATCTTCTCAGAAACCACAAGGCCAGGAATACAATATTTGGTGTGTAACATTTCCCTTATGGGTGGGCATCTACCAGGTTTGTTCAAATCATGGCCCTAGAGTCAAAATTGGTCCCGCTCTAAGGGTCACTTGATTAAACATAGACTTATAATAATAAAAAAAAAATAAAAAAAAAAAATAGAAAAATCTTCTTACCAGAAACCACAAGGCCTGGAGTTTAGATATTTGGTGTGTATCATTGCCTTATGAACATCTACCAGTTTTGTTCAAATCATGGCCCTTGGGTCAAAATTGGCCCAGCCCCAGGGGTCACTTGATTTTACATAGGCATATAAATAGAAAAATCTTGAAAAATCCAAAAACGAAAAGGCCTGGAGTTAAGATATTTGGTGTGTATATTGCCTTATGACATCTACCAGTTTGTTCAAATAATGGCCCTGGGGTCAAAATTGGCCCCACCCCAGGGGCATAAATAATGAAATATTTTTAAAAAGACATCCTTGTCAGAAACCACAAGATCATGGGTTTAGATGTTTGGTATGTAACCTGGCCTTGTGGACCTGAACCAAGTTTTCATATCATGGCCCTGGTGTCAAAATTGGTCCCACGCTAGGGTTAACTTTGTTTTTGGACCACATGTAAACTTTTCGCGTGGAATTAAAATTATATTGCTGTTCTTCTGCATGGATTTTGTATTCAGTATGACTGTGTTGTAAAAGGCAATGAAAGCAGTATTTCTCAGGTGAGCGATTCAGGGCCATCTTGGCCCTCTTGTCATTTAGTTTTCAATCACTGTATTGTTGATAGAAGTACATATCTTATTTTTCTGACAGCTTTGGAATACTTTAATTTAGGTTTTAAAACGAATATATTAGATCTAAATGGAAAAGAAACTAAGGGTTAGAAAAAAGGATATGTGTTTATTTTGAGTTGATATGGAATATATTCCATCCAGAAGTGAAGAGTAGCGCCATAAACATACCCTTTATAGGTAAAAATGTTCGGCAGATCAATATCACTCACACTGTGGGATATGGATTTTATCTTACAGGTAAACTCAATATTTCATCAGTTAGCATAAAATAAAAGGAATTGTTTTAATGTATGAACCTCAATCACAAAATTCCAGATTAGACCATCCGACAGTATTGTTAATGATCACCAACCCAACTTTCTAGAATCCTCATGTAAAAAGCGACCATTGTTTTAAAAAAAATGTTTCTTTATACTTTATATAATAATAAGAGCATTCCTTAAACCAAATCAAAATTCCTATTTGTTCACTTTTTCCTTCCGTATCAGGTATAAAATAGAGTGTTTTCGGAGGTTTATTGCAGCTCTCTACTAGCATACGTCTGACAAAAATGTCTTTCAAATGCCACTTGTTATTGTTATATCTCTGTAACTATGCGCACCATTAAGGTCCTGTAGAAGTTATTTTCTGGTTTAATTATGTTTTACTACAATAATACAGAATGTAACAGAACTTCATTCGGACCTAGCTGTTCTGAAACCTGTCACTGTAAAAAAGGCAGTCACTGTGATCCAAAGGTCGGCACTTATGACCTTAAGTGTGAGCCCAGGTGGCTCGGACAGTCCTGTAACCAATGTATAGTACTGCAAATATTTCATCAGATATTTCGACGGCGTATTTTTGAGAGAAAAAAATATTCTAAAAACGTCTAGAGTCATGTTATGTTATTAACATTAATCCGAATTACGTACGGATATTAGCATACAAATATTTAAACTATGCAATGATTTCTATTGTCTTTAGTAACGAACAACAGACGTAGTAATTCTTATAGTATACTCTGAGTATGCATGGTGAATTCTTCAGTGTTAAGTTTTATACCGGAATATTGGAATCATTCGTTTCTGAAACTAAACATGAAATGAAATGTAAAACCTGTGACTATACTATACATTATATTTTCACTTGCAAATCGCTATAGGTCACTTGCAAATGAATAATATGCGTTTCAGTATAATAAAACTAAACAAAATGTTTTCGAAGAATGTAATGATTCAACGTATGGCTAGGACTACAATGGGAGGTGCTATTGTGTTGATAACAACGCGTGTGATAACTTGTACGGAAAATATCCTCAAGGATTAGGTGCTGACGGCTTTGAGGGAGACACATGCTCTTCCCCTGGTACCGAGATTTAATAAAAGTGCTAGATACATGTATTTAATAAAATGATGCTTTTTCAGTCTTAGGAATAAGGTTATTCAAAAATTTGTTCAACACGTTTAAACATGTATAATGTAAGTATCCTATTCAATAATGTAAATATCGTCTTCAGCGAATTCAAATATTCTTGACAATAGTCAATTAATTTAGCACGCTGATTATGTTTTAAATTGGAAATTAAAATGAAATAAGGTAACAGCACTGATTGTTTTGTTCATTGATCGGAATTAAAATATGTACTGTATTGGATTGAAATATATATATATTGTATGTAGAGACCAATGCTTGCTAACCTACTTGACTGGTGAGAGTATATATGTAATTAATTTATGCCAGAAATACCAAATATAATTGTGAGATCTTAACTTCTTCTCTGTGTTCGTTAAACTGATCATGCTAATAAATTCAGTCAAGGAGGAAGAAAAGAGTCCTATTGGGCCAGCAGTTGGCGGGGCGTCAGCAGCATTCATTGTGGTGGTGGTGGGCGTTTTAATCATACTGGTGCTGAGGAGAAAAGGGTAGGTTTGCACCTTCATTTGTGTGTTTATTTATTTATTTGTCTCAAAAATGTTTGCCACTTATATCTCTTTTCTTTTAACATAAGCGCACAAAACAAATTATGAATGACACAAGCTTCTTCCTGTGAAACAGTTCTAGAAATATATAACTGACGTGTCGATATTATATGCTGCCGTTTACACAATTAGGTGCTGCTTGTTATGTATACATTGTGGTATAGACAGTGGCCCCAACATCAGATACATCAGTCCCCCTTATGTCCAAAAGGTGCATCAAGCAACATCTAGACTATTTCAAAATATATTTTCGAAAAGACTTTGGAATAATTTTCATCTGTATGCAATATGCTCATTAGTATCTTGTTGAGTGCCGACAAGAGGGACGATTTTGATGACATGACTGCTTCTACAAATCACGGTATCAGGAAAAACTTTGATGACATTCCGGTAGGAGCAAAAGCAAATCCCTTTGTACGCCGCTGAGAATGAATCGTTCCAAGGTAATCTGATGTAGAAACTTATGTTCAGTTATTCTGATCCTAATAGTAACATTTAAACGAGACTTATGGAAACTACCCAAAGTTAATCATTTGGCCTTTGCGAGACGAATTACTAAAAATTATTATATACAATTTAAGTATTTTCCATACGTGAATATGAGATATGAATTTAAGTGAAATCATACTGCAACTGTAAGTAGACGTGTTGCTAATTCCGTCTGTAAATTTTGTTTGATTGTCAACTCAATCTTAACTGTAGTTAAAAGTTGATATGTTACTTGTCTCATTGTCGTGTAGAATATCTAAACAATATTTTGATGCTCATCAGTTTTGTGATTCTTTAACGATGTTTTCATGTTCTTTGAAATTCGCATCATCAATAATGTTAATATCTTAACTATGGTTCCATGGAATGTGAATTCCATGCTCATCGGTAATATAAATATCTTTGCGATGTCTTCATGCACGCGAGTAACATGAACTTTATATAATTGCTATTTACTGTCTGAATTTGGAGTTTCAGCTATACGAAAAAGAAGGTAATCAAGTCGTGATCATTTTCACATTTCAGATGCTGGTGACCAACTTGTGCTCGGAAAGGAGTACTACAATCTAAATGCAAAGGGAACCTGCATCAAAATACCAGAATTGTGGCACTTCATAAAGTCGAATGAGGCTGACGACTTTAAGAAACTATTTTATGAATATGCGGTATTGAAATTAACACGATCCAGAGAGTCAAAATAGTTCGCTAATTTAGTGGTTTAATATATTGTTAAAATACGCTCCTGTATTGTTCTATACTATGCTATCTATCACACTTTTTAAAAAGAAATATTGAGTCAAAGTGAAAGATAGAGACATTGGTCAATAACAAAATCTAAACAGGCGTTTTACAAACGTGACTATATTTCCTTAATAATAAAAACAACTCTCCCCCCCCCTCTCTCTCTCACCCTCGTTCAGGCATAACATTCTGATTTCATTTGCCATCTAGTTAATTAAGACCACAGAAAGGTTATGAGATAACATCGAAAACGTCGTTTAGCAAAAATATATTTGTTTTCTTGCATTTTGGGGATGAAAACACGGACATTTTCAAGAACAAAGATAAACAAGGATGCTCTTTCCATTTTCTTTTGTTATTTTTACTTGTAATGAAAATATGACATGTCAAAAACTGAAGTATCACGTTGAATTCATCATCATTTCCGACTCAAATGAATATTGAAACAGAAAATGATTAAGTTAAAAAGAATACAAGTATAACTGTTTTATTGAATGTAATTGTAAATTATACATTCCTGTTTATATCAGTTCACGCTGCCAAATGAAATATGCACAATCTGTTTTTTTTTTGTTTTTTTTTCGTGGGGTATATTAATTCCAAATTCCATGTATTTTGTATGGTGGCCGTATGTATGTTTAACAGACCGTACCCCGGGGACTACAACATGGGTGTGAGGCTGCATCAGATCCAATCAATAGACTCAAGAACAGATACAAGCAGATGTATGCATGTTAGTATCAGGCTTCCAGTTGAATTGCAATGCTAAGCTTACATTAAATACGTAATTATTTAAATCATGCAAGCATAATGTTGTACTCAAGCAAACGTAATGTTCATATTTTCTCACTGCCAACTCTTCAATGTTTTCTTTTGCTAACTTATTGAAATTGATTGTAAAAATGTTTACTTCACGTGTATATAAAATATTAACAAACATTGAAACCTTTCTAACAACGATAGGACAGACAGGCAACGATCACCATTTCATTTGTATCCTCTTTTTCACGTTGTCATTGGTGATATAGGAAACTGGAGTAATAAGGAATAAAGCACACATCCGAACGGGCAACCGAATACCATGTAACAAACCACTGGCACTAAAGCTGTGTAGGGCCGATAATCAATGGAACCTGTCCAAGTCACATAATTATTAAACATATTCTAAGGCGTTATGTCGTTTTATTTTTGCATCCATTCCTTGGCTCCACACTGCCGAATTATACAGTGCGTCAGGCCGACTCAGAGAGGAATCCTATTCCATTTGCCAGTGTTTTAACTATTGCGTTATCTAGACCCACTATAAGTGTCACACAGGATTTTTCACATAATTGATATCCTTGAAACTTTTCTATCATATACGTCTTTCAGTATTAAGCACACTAAAGTGAAATTTATGTAAATGCTTATCTTTTTATAGATGACCATTCCAGAGTTCGTCTCTTAGATTGTGACCCGGGACAGACGGACTACATAAATGCGTGTTATATAAACGTATGTCATTCTGATGTAGCTTATACTTCTCAAATATGTATGCATATTAAATATGTAGCACTTAATTTGGTTGTTATAAGGTTGTTAAAAAGAATCTTGCGAATGATGGTTGTGGAAAAGGCACAATTATGTACAAGTAACCAAGACTGTTTGATCTAGTTAACATCACTTGTTTCTTGCACGGGCATATATTGTGATATAGAAATGGAATTAAGGTTTTAAAATTCTGTTTAGTAAACTTGTTTAGTAAACTGGTGGTAATTATTTCATGATATATTTTTGTATTGATATATACATATTAATTATTATGTCGCGATCAATAATTTTTACGTGTTTTTTAGGGCTATGAAAAGCAAAAGAAATTTATCGCTTCTCAAGGTAGGTAAAACAATGCCATTTTTCTTTCTTCTTTCATCAAATATAACCAATATTTAATACAGAATACGTATGTAAACATTGCACTGTTATTTATTTGGAGTTAATATCAGACGATTAACCCTATTTATCGTCATATAATATCTTTAACTTTTCTAAAGAATATACATGTATTATAAATGTTTACCACACGCCTTTCTATGTGTTTCACCAGGACCACAGGATGAAATGATCGGAGACTTCTGGGACATGGTGGCACAGCAGAAGGCGACAACCATTGTCATGTTGACCAACCTTATAGAGCATGGCTCGGTACAGACAATGTTCAGCAGCATAACATGTCCTTATGTTCTCAAGTTAGATTAAACATATTCTTATACGTCAATTTGAAAATATGTTCTTACCCTTCATACTATGCTGACACTTTATCCCTTGCAAGGACAGTTCCTTTATTTTTGTTGTTGTTTTATGTCCGCACATACACACATGCGCGCGCATGCGCGAGGATTAATTGCAGAAACTTCGGTTTTAGTGTTTGGCATGATATTATATAAATGTAAAAGGTATCTAATTCAAGGTACTGTAATCACCCTCCGTTTTATCCATGATATCTAGAATATGTAAAGACATTTTTACTAAGAGGGGGGAAGCCGCGAAAATATTCCTTTAGGTGATTCCTGTGTACTTTCATGTAATCTTACACTAAAATGAACGTGTTTAAATCATAACGGTAGGTAATATGTTATTTTCGAAAAGCGATCCCAAATTTCAGATAAAATGCGTGAAGTACTGGGAAGAGGATGAGATCGAAACATTCGGTCACGTGACTGTAGAGGTCAAGAAGACGGAAACCTTTGACAATTATGTCGTGCGCCATCTAAAGACGACCTATGTAAATATAAATTTAACCATTCTTGTTTTCAAAAACGAATGCTGCTTTTTAAATGAAGAAACACAGCATGCATTTTGACACCAAGATCCCATTGTAAACTATCTCAGCCTTTTGTTAAAGGTGTTAATCTCTCATCCAAAGGGAACTGACAAAAAGCGAACTTGATAAATGGCAGACTGCTCTTGTTTTATATTGGTCGGTTTGTAATTGTCCTATTATTTCTCATGTGGTTATGACGGTGTTTGCTTCCAGAGACAGCGGCAGCCCAGAATGGTGACGCAGTACCACTTCACGGTATGGCCCGACAAGGACGTCCCCGCCACCTGCCGCTCTCTGGTTGGCTTCTGGACGGAGGTCATGGAGAAACAGACCTCTCCTGACGGACCACCCATTGTGGTTCACTGCAGGTAGGGTCCGTCTGACCTTTGTGTATTTCCCGTTATATTATATAACTTTAGCTATATACATTGACCACAAAAACTAAACATCTAGCTACATATATCCAGAACAGATACGGTACTGACTACGTTATCAATCTTTAGACAAGTGACATTATACTACACTTATTTACATTATTCTGACACGGAGCAGACCAGTCCTAGAGCTTCCCCAATGTGCTGAGCGCCAGGCGCAAGGGAGCTTTGCAAGAACCTCTGGGCAAATAACTCAGAAAGTAGGACGGTTACCCCCATTTTTTTCATAAAATGTTTCTTTTATGATTTTCTATAATCAAGCAAAGTTTAAAAAATCTATTGAACAGTTTAAATTTTCCTTCTTTGTCTATAAAGAAAATGTAGCAAACCGTCACGCCCTTAAACCAAATAAAATGGCCGTGTAGAACCGATGTTTTCATCAGAATATGCCTAAGCCATTTAATTATGGAACAGTTTATTGTGTTGTTGTATTTTTAACACCCCTCTCTTGTTCTCCTTTATACTGAAAATAAAAGTACAAGATTCCTTAAACATATTAATAGCTTTGTGACCTAGACATATTTCAATGACATTTGACCACAGACGGCCAAAGTATGCGGTTTTAGTACCAGTACCTTTTAAAGACTGAGGCATATCGCAACCAAGGATCAAAGGAAAGACCTCCCGCCCATTGATAATTATAACAGTTTGAATACACTATTTACCCTTCATAAATTCTTACTATTAATCCTAACCCCATGTTGCCAGTGCCGGGGTAGGTCGGACAGGGACGTTCATCGCGCTAGACTACCTGTACAACCAGGGCAGGAAGGAGGGCGCCATACACCCACTGGACACCCTGAGGCTGCTGCGTGACCAGAGGGTGCTCATGATCCAGACTAAGGTATCTTGGGCTCTCTGATTTATCGTGTTGCCGTGGTTCAGTGTTGGTGCCTGATTATAGTCATGTTATAATTATATAAAAATGACTGTCGGGATTAATCCAGTAATCCAGTAATCCTGTTTTAGACTTACATCTTTTCATTTGATTTATGTTTTCCATCTATATTAGTTTCTTACTGAATTTTATCATATAAGTAAAGCATTTTTTCTTATATGAGTTTGTTCTATACGTAAATACAAAATTAAGGCTATCACTGAGACCACCATCAGCTAGTCTTAACATTGATCAAGTTAAATCAACTATAGACAAGGAAAAACTCTTGATAATAGTCGTACCAATGCAAAAATGAAATACGTACTAATATTGTAAGAGTCTTGATATGTTGTTTATTTTACAAATAAAAGTTTTAAAATTTGACTTTGTCTATATAATGCCACCATAAGACCACGTGACCGCACAGTACCACAGTACAATGTTTTTATTTCAACACCAGCTGCAATACGTGTACCTCCACAAGACCGTGGCGGAAGCTCTGTACCTGGGCACTGAGAGCATCCCGGCCGACATCTTCCAGGACATCTTCAACAGTCTCTCACAGACCGACCCAACCACCAAGAAAAGCAAGCTCCTCATGCAGTACGAGGTGAGTATAGATATACAAATGTTGTTGTTGTTGTTGTTGTTGTTGTTGTTGTTGTTGTATGCAGTGAAAATATGTAGGGCTTTGTGTTGTTTTAAAACATTTACAAATTGTACAATACTAAAATTAGGTTCAACTTAAGTGTTCAAGTTGGAACTATGCAAGTGATTAAAGAATTGTTCTTTTATTCAGATTTGTCAACCTTTTTTTTTCAGTTGGTGCAGAAGTTTGGAGAATCTTGTTGTGACCAGTCGGAGTCCGTCTATCAAAATGCTACCGTCACAAATTTGGAGGGTCGGCTTATTGATATTTTAAAATAATCATATTAAACGTTATTTTTCAAATTTAACTAGCCTTTTAGATTCAGTAATAGATGATGTGATCGACACTTTCAAATTGAACAAAAATCAATAATGTTTTATAAAATGCCACAAAATTAATAAACTCATAAAAATCACTTTTAACTTATCTTCAGCATTTGAACTAATAAACTGTTGTTTTTCATCGTAAAAGTGAGAGTTATTTTTAATGGTTTGATGACCGAGATTCTGTATGATTATGTAAGGCATTTACTGCATGTTATATAAGGACTTGCCTTTCGGGTTTTCAGTAGATGAGTACAAACCAAAGAACAGTAAGAGAAATTCACAGAACATCCATGATTACGGCGCCATAAAGTTACCGGTGTGTTTTATCACTAAAATGATTTCTTACAGTTTCTTTCATTACTTTAGACATATTCATTAGGTGTAGGTTTGATTCTGTTTGTTTTTCAAATGGTTTTAGGTATTCAACAAAATATTTTAACTAAATTAAATTACTTCTATTGGACTGAATTATTAATGGTGAATAAATGTTATTACATTTTTTTAAAGAACTACGCCAATGTGAACACGTTCATGGTGACTGCATCCCCAGTCGAGAACAAGCTGAGCGACTTCTGGTCACTGATATACGAGCAGAACGTTAAAACTGTCGTCATGGTGACAGAGCCGTCGTCCCCTAGCTTTAAGGTAAGGTGTTTAAGGTTTTAATGATTGGTATCAATGTCATACACGTACATATTTGGTAACACTGTATATTCAGTTTAATTAAAACTAGTAGAGGTTGACCTATAATTGCCAAGATTTATAAATAGATTATTGCATCAAGCTCTCTTTAGGGCAGTATGTGTCCAAATGATTTCGCCAATAGATCTAATACATACTGAGAAATAACACTGCCGGAAACAAGTAAGAAAGACAGAAAGTATTCTTTTATTAGTGACATGTGTTTTACACAATGACAGTATACAGAAGTTATTTCTTGTTTGATAAAATGGTCAACACCGGCATTATATTGAAGTTCGACTTTTGTATGCATCACATTATATTTGTGAGAAACTATGTGCGAAATACAAATTGCAGATATTTCTTGTTTTAACAAATATTAGACCTGACAAATCATATTTAATTAGAGTATTCGTACGAAAGTTTGGCCACAAAAAGGGAATGAAATGGGGTAAATGATTAACAAAGGCTTGACATGTGCATATGAGTCACACTCAGTGATTCATCAAACACTATTTTTGTTGCAGACCAGCTGTACTTTAGGAGGAGGCAAGGTGAAGGACAGTGTGTTGAATATTGCCGTGGTTGAACAGAAGAAGTGCTCATTTGGCAACGAAATGACGTTTACTATAACACAAGTAAAGCATGAATTAATTTTATTTCAAGATACATAACATCCAATTATATTTCACACGTTCATACTTATCATAGGTTTAAGACTATAGAAACATCATAAATCAATCTCGTTTAAACACTTACAAATATTTACTGAACACTGTTCAAATTACATGATATTAATAAAAGAAATATGTGACACTGATTATCAATGCAAAACACTATAAAGAAATAAAGTCGACTCAACTCTTGTTATATTGCAGGGCGAGGACGTGCGACACACGGTGAAACAGTTCCAGTATACGGCCTGGAAGGACCGTAGCGAGGTCCCGGGGGACATCCCGTCCGTGCTTGAGTTCCTGGAGCAGGTCCAGGGCTGGCAGCCCCACCTGTCAAAGGGTCAACCCATCCTGATCCACTGTGGGTACGTGGCAAACCCTTGTCCTTTCCACTCTCACCATAACCATTATATATTCAGTTGCACTTAGGTTTTCGTTAATTTGTGTGTATGTTTTTGTTGTTGTTATTGTTGTTGTCTTTTGTTTTTTTCAGAAATATTTTTTGTTTCATATATGAAAAGGGGCCGCCGTGGCCGAGAGGTTACAGTCGTGGACTACAAATCTCTCAGCCCCTCACCGCTGTGGGTTCGAATCCCGGCAGGGACTTCGGATTTTTCATGTGAGGAAGCCTTCCAGCTGGCTTGCGGTAGGTCGGTGGTTCTACCCGGGTACCTCTGTGTAATCGGGGTCTTCCTCCACCTGTAATTAGCTGGGCGTCGCTATATGATTGAAATACTATCGCAGCGACGGTAAACCCCAATACAACAACAACAACAACATATATGAAAAGGAGTTTTGCATTGCCAATGCCAATTTTTAATGAGAAAGAATATGCAGATTTTTATATTTTGTCATGTATTCCAGTAGGCCAATGACCCAAGTGGACATACAATTTTGGTTGACATGCTTATTCATATATGTAAAGCAAAATAATTAAGCAGTCACAAACGTAAGATATTAACTGTAGCTTATGGAATTATCTGCTAACAGTATTAAATTGACTTTATGTACTCGTATGTACTCGTATATTGACTTATATATCATATTGTAAGTACATTCACAATTGCAAAATGATAAAGCTCTATATTTATCAGAAATATTTTACCCTAACATTTCATTACATCTCAATATTATTTTTCAATTGAATTTAGAATTCCATTATTCAAGTTTGTGCATTAATAATAATAATAACTTATCATGATAAATTAACATTTAAGGTGATAGCAATGAGCCATTTTCTATTATTTTAGTGTATATAGGAAGATTGAATTATCGATGAATTCTACAATGTGTCTTAAGCCTCCAATACTTCTTGTTACTCAACTTACTTGTTAAAATCTCCGAAAATCCACGAGGACCTGTCGCATTATTAACCTAATCTTGCACGTTGCAAGAAAATACGAATAATAACGAGTGTTGCCGAAACCCCGGTCAGTCTATCAAATAATTCTCGATAATTGTTAAATCCGATTTTATGAGCCATGAATGTAGACATGTATTTGTGTTTTGAACTTCAGTAACGGACTGTTCCGTAGCGCCGTGATCTGTGTGTTGTTGAATGAACTACAGCGACTGAGGCGAGACAACGAACACGTGAACATTCTGGAGTCTGTCATGATGATGAAGAAAAGGAACGCTGGACTTATCCAAAGTTTCGTAAGTTATTTATTTTCTTACAAAAAATGTGATGATTAGTAGTTTATAATGGCATATTTTTTCATATTCATATTTCTTAAATATTCGACCTGAGTCAATTCTACATCATGATCATGTAAGAAAATAAGACAATATATCAGGCGTGCGTTTTGTATGCCGAACCGTATGCAACCGTACGCTTACAGTCAGCTATGAAGCTGCCTCAGTGTCATAAACCACGATGTTCACGTATACCCATGTACAGCATAAGATGCACGTGAACAGCATGTATATGGTCCTAAAACAACTTCTTAGCTGACTGTAAGCGACCGGTTGCATACGGTTCAGTATACTGAACGCACGTTTGGTATTATATTATTAAAGCCATCCCCTTTGCTTTTCTATGCAATAAAAATATTATTTAATTACATGTCTCTAACACCCATTTCAATTTAACTAACCACTGATTCAAAATATGTATGTCTTTTCTGGGACTACTATACGTGCCCGTATAATTGTTAATATGAAATCGATTGTACCATCCTCGAATTTGTTCGATAAGTACATATCGTATACAGTGAAAATGCGGTTATCCGAGGGAAATAGGGAAAAAATGAAATGATCGGATTATCACAAAGCTCAGACAACCCAGGGTATTTCCCTGTTTCTGTCTATACCTTAGTACAGGGACTGGGAATAATCCTTGAATTAGGCACGACGCTCGAATAATCGATTTTCATTGATCGCAATTTCACTGTGTATATTTTTACAAAGAACATGTTCCTTGAAATTCCACACACAAAACGACATCCCGAGTCATTTTTCTTCAACTAATGCAGCAGTCTACACTTTTTATACTGTCTTAACCCTTTCCCTCATAGAGGAAACCATGAAAAGACCTATGCGAACAGCATAAAACCAGATCAGTCTGCGAGTAACTCGCAGGCTGATCAGGTTTTATGCTGTTCGCTGCTCCTCAGTGGTCTGGAAATGAGGATTTTGTAATTAAATTTGGTAAGGTTTAACTGTGGTTTTCTGCAGATCAGGCTTTATGTGGTACCTATTGAGTGCGTCAAAATGAGTCTATATGAGGGAAAGAGTTAAGCTACAAATTAGGAGCTACTAATATATTTGAATATTACGGTTACTTCAGGCCCAGTATCGCTTCTGCTATGACGCTATCAACTCCCATCTCAACAGCTCCGCCGTATATCAAAACGTGTAATTCCGCCAATGTAAAAATACCGGAAGTGATGTCATGGAGCCGTCTTAGACACCTGCATAATAGTTTCCTGCTTGCTTTAGAATATGTACAATAATAATAGAGTTTTCTTATGGTAAATGTTGCAATTTTTTATTTTGGGGTGTGTGTGTGTGTGTGTGTGTGTGTGTGTGTGTGTTATTTTATAAATAAAAGCATTGTTCAAATTTTTAATCACGGAAACTGGTTTTGCCCTTTCGACAAACTGCTTTTCATAGTTCAGATTTCAGGGAGACAACTGACAAAAATATGCAAACATATGTATTCTATCAATTACCCAATAATAGACATAATAAATGATTGTGTGAACACGAATGACAATATTTTCTTTTTGAAATATTTATTAAAATTATATTAAAATTATATTAATTGTGTATATTTATGGTCTCGTTCGACTGTCTTTATATTTAATCATGGATGCTAAATATAGTTTCCAACTATATCATTTATCGGTTTGTTTACATATTATGTTCATACTTTACTTAAAATAATTGAGATAGCACGTGATATCCATCTGGGCCTTACTCTAATCAAGTTTGCATGCAATACTTTATCTTATGTAGAAACGTAGAATCATTAATCTCCTGACAATTTCACCACACACAAAAAAGTGATTGTGATTTTATTATGTAATATAAAGTTTTTTTATTTCAAATTTTAATGTTTCAAGGAAAAATTACAAGAAACTTACTATGATTTTTATAATTATATCAAATTCATTTTTTCGGAGTTTGGAGAAGGCAGCCTAAGGCCTGCGTTTTACAAAAGAAAAGTTAAATTGAGTATTTCCTCAACGCAACATTTTAAAGAACTAGAACTCCCCGATTCATTGCCCTAAAGCATAGATACAATAAATAACAATTTTATTAGCACGCTGATGCAGAAAATGACATTAAATCTTTCTAACGTTTATATTTGTGGTGATACAGAAGTTGGCATTTATCCCAGTTATAGACATTTCATGATTCATACTAGCAGTGGTTGAACGCTCATCGCACGATCTTCGTATTGAAACTGGAAGATATGGACATTCAATTCCATGGATTAAGGCATATTGTACTATAATTACGTAACTCCGGAGACCTAGAGTATGTATGTATTTTTGTGTATAATTTTGTATATACACGTGTACATGTATTTGTACAGGAAAATACGTAAGAAGTACATTAAAATATTTGATGAGAGGTAGAAAATTCGTACCTCGGTTTGTCGTTTTCAATATTTGGGTTAGGCTAAGGGTAAAGGGTTAGTGTTTGTTTGGTTTTATGTGGTTTTGTTTTGGGGTTGAAATAATGGTTAGTTTCAAAGTTGAATTTCATACCGTGGTACGAAAACGTATACCTCGGAAAATTTACTTCGGTATGACATTTTGCATATACAGACCGAGGTAGAAACCGTCCTGGTGAGGTATGAGGCACACATGCAAAACCTCGATAAGACCAAGTTTATGTGTGTGTGTGTTACTTTTATCGCTATATGTACTTTTCTTATGCGTGTGTGTTTCTCATGATGATAAATACATGTATTTGAATATTGTCTCAAGTTTACGTTACTGAAAAATCTAATATGGCTATTGAACAAAACACGCATTTGCAAAGTTTGATGTGACGGCATAACTTACAGCGATACTTTGTCTGGACGAGTCATGCTTTATTTATAATTAGATGATTTTTTTATATCCCCCGATTCCTAATAAAGATAAAGAGGCCAGCTTGTGTTTTGTTGATGTCAATGACAAGGCCATCCTAGTTTGTCTTGCTATTGATAATATTATCCATTCATTGGCAGATTAAGAGGGATGGAGCCGTCAAATCTGGCAAACATTTGAAATCTACAAAATCTCTATGTAGTGTTTTGTTGTTGTTGTTGTTGTTTTTCTAATTTTATCTATTTAACGTTGCAAACGTTGTTTTGTCCTTTTTCACTTTTTTTTCTTTTACATCAGTTGGGACCTAAGCTATTGCAACTTAAACTAATCCCCCTGAAAGGCCCTTCACATTAACATACGTACCTATTAATACTTCTAAGCGTCTTATCAAATATGCTTCAAAGGCTATATAGTTTCTTTTTTCTGAAGGTAAATTTAATGTACAATACCTTAATTAATGGCGTTCTGTCAACAGGCCATGTACTAGTATATTATTATTACAATAGTCGCTTCCGATCGCTTTCAAGTGGACAAAATAAAAAGAAATCTGACGAACAATTATTGATGTGTATTGACCAATTCATCGACTGAACACAGAAATCACTACTACGTGTATCTATAAAATGCAATGTTTAAATGATTGTACATGTATATATATATTGTCAGACAAATAAGAAATATCTTCATTTAATCATGTATATATAGAATGTAAGTAGTTCTTTTGGATGCTGTGAATAGATAAAGAATAATGTTGTCGAATCGCTATCGTAGCCAGAAACATTAGATGATTTATTCAGTCAAAAAATCCACAGGAAAGTCCCCTATTCCCTATTCAGCACTTTGCCAGATCCGGGATAGGCACGAAGTAGTACATACACACCAGTATTATGTATATTGCTGTCAGGGCTGAACCTGGAAACATACACACCAGTATAATGTATATAGCTGTCAGGGCTGACATGGAAACATACACACCAGTATAATGAATATAGCTGTCAGGGCTGAACCTGGAAACACACACACCCATATAATGTATATAGCTGTCAGGGCTGAACATGGAAACATACACACCAGTATAATGTATATTGCTGTCAGGGCTGAACCTGGAAACATACACACCAGTATAATGTATATAGCTGTCAGGGCTGACATGGAAACATACACACCAGTATAATGAATATAGCTGTCAGAGCTGAACCTGGAAACACACACACCCATATAATGTATATAGTTGTCAGGGCTGAACTGGAAACATACACACCAGTATTATGTATATAGCTGTCAGAGCTGAACCTGGAAACATACACACCAGTATAATGTATATAGCTGTCAGGGCTGAACCTGGAAACATACACACCAGTATAATGTATATAGCTGTCAGAACTGAACCTGGAAACACACACACCAGTATAATGTATATAGCTGTGTGGGCTGAACCTGGAAATATACACACTAGTATAATGTATATAGCTGTCAGAACTGAACCTGGAAACACACAAACCAGTATAATGTATATAGCTGTGTGGGCTGAACCTGGAAACATACACACTAGTATAATGTATATAGCTGTCAGGGCTGAACCTGGAAACATACACACCAGTATAATGTATATAGCTGCCAGGGCTGAACCTGGAAACATACACACCAGTATAATGTATATAGCTGTCAGGGCTGAACCTGGAAACATACACACCAGTATAATGTATATAGCTGTCAGGGCTGAACCTGGAAACATACACACCAGTATAATGTATATAGCTGTCAGTGCTGAACTTGGAAACATACACACCAGTATAATGTATATAGCTGTCAGGGCTGAACCTGGAAACATACACACCAGTATAATGTATATAGCTGCCAGGGCTGAACCTGGAAACATACACACCAGTATAATGTATATAGCTGTCAGGGCTGAACCTGGAAACATACACACCAGTATAATGTATATTGCTGCCAGGGCTGAACCTGGAAACATTCACACCCGTATAATGTATATAGTTGTCAGTGCTGAACCTGGAAACATGCACAAAATAAACATAGTCTACATAGACTACATATATTCTCAAAGGCTCAAATAGTATTCGGTTAATAAATTGATTTGGACTTTGGTATTTGACATAAAAGTCAACTCAGTTAGATAATGTTCTCTCCATAATTGTATATTTTCTACAGGAATTCGAGTATGTTTCGGGCTGCAAACAATCAAGTAAAAACACCAAACACTTTATATTGATTATATAATAATTAAAATATTTTATACCAGACAAGTATCGAAAAAAAAATATCGTAAATCTGCGATATCCGAGGACTGGGGGTGGATAAAATACTCGGTAAATCGCAAAATTAAAAAAAAAACTGGAAGAGTTTTTCTTTCAGAGCTTACCATTTTTCATCACAGAAAATGAGAATATATCTCGAATAATGCATGGTTCTCAGATAATCGCTACTCGGTATTCCGGAGTGTTTTCGTAATTCTACTGTACTTTATTGTAATGAACACAAGCCTGAATTCAACTGAAAATATTAAGCTGTGCCTGAGGCTGTAATATTTATGCTGGTCGTGAAAGAAATAGATGTTAAAACACAAAAGAAACTGCATGTTTGTTTTTCGCATAACGATAGTTATATGGATCCAAACCGTTTAACTTGTACACCTTGTGATGCCCGGATGTCTGTCTGTCAAACAATGGGTACATTCGACCACTGCTTGCTTTAATTTTATGTAACGCCTCAAAAGAAGCATTTTACACGATTTGTTCGTGCACTGTCTCAATAAATGTGAAATTGGTCAAAATGTCTCATTACTTAATTCCAAGTCCTAAGAGAAAGAAAAACACTGCTGAGTACATAAATCAAGTTTTGAGACCAGTAGCTGTTACATTTATTCACCAGCATGCTACCGCCACACTGATGCATGATAATTAACGCACGTCCGCACACTACATGGTTTACTCGGCAATATTTGAATGCAAACAGCGTTGCCGTCTTGCCTTGGCCTGTCATTTCTCCAGATCGGAACCCAAAAGAGCATATTTTGGACCTGCTTGGGCGTTGAGTAAGGTCCAGGCATTTTGTCAATAACTTTTAGGATTTAACAAATGCTCTACGGGCGGAATGGAACAACATTCCTCCAAGTGTCGTGCAACGTTACGCCGATTCCGTGAGACGTCGTATTTTACAGGTGATTCGACAAGCCGTGGTCATTCTCGATACTAATGACAAAATCACAAAATAATCATAAAGAGAGTCAAAATCGTAATTTAATCACAAGTATATTCCATTAGCACAGTTTGCGTATTTTTCATTTTGACCCCTACCACTTTAATTCGATTTACACGTCTCTACAGAAACCGATATTGTTTAATTAAATACAATGTACGTCACTTTGTAGGAAATTGAATAATTTAATAAAATGGTACCAAATATAAAGAACTTTCTGTGAAGAAAATCTGACAAAATTAATCTAAACCCTGTGTACAGTTTCTTTTGCGTTTTGGGGTATATTTAGATGAGACATATTCTTCACGCATACCTTGGAAGTAATCTGATTTCCCATCCTGGAAGATGTAGTTAATGACGATCACAGAAAATATCATGGCCCATAGATGTACGTCATGGAATACTAGGATAAAGTTCATCGGCTGGAAAAAATAGATTTAAAAAAGTTCATAAGAGAAATCAGAAGACTTAAAGCGGTACATGTTCAGAGAAAAAGAAGTGTGTTTGTTTGTTGCTGAGTTTAAAGTTTCAGTCATTCGGAGACCTATGTCTACATGGGACAGATTAAGTGCTGTCTCATTACGATACCGCGCCGTAAACAATTAACACCCAGTCACATTATCCTGACATTAAGCCAACTAGTCCGTTAAATGCATTTATGTGGTGAGTAACAAGCACAAGTACTACTTTAGCGACGTTGGTATGTTTGGGGCAGGGAGTCGGACTAACGGCCTCCCGGGTACAGGATTGACGCTAAAACCACTCGACTAACAGGACCGATTGAAAGAAAACAGAAGTAAACTATATTCAGTCCATAATGTATCTTATCTAAGGATGATCATTAATGCAACAGTTTTGCTAAATGATTTGCTATATATAAAAAACACACATGCATTGTTGAAATATTAAAAAAAAATAGACACAGGAGTAACAAACATGACGAACAAGGAAATTAAGCTCACATAGATAAGGTTGATTAGCACCAAGGCTGGCACCTGGATCAGGCAGACTTGTATGGCTGTGTTGGTTCCGATCTCGATCCTGTGTTAGGAAGAGCATCAGTTTTGATAAAGATTTTCAGTCTTGGACAAACATTAATTTATCTCTCTGTAATAAATAGTAGGTTTACTTAATGTTTGTATTCATGTTGTACACATCTGACTTCAGCGCACTGGCTAGAATGAAACAAGACTAGAACAGTCGTGCCAGGTGCTCTATTTTTAATAGACAGCGTATTGCACTTTAATAATATCGCACATTTTTAATAGAAACTAAATGCCATTTTCTCTTTACTTTGATGAGGTTTTATCTATATTTCAGTTGTGAACAAACAGCAATGTCGCAAATGAACATTACTTTCACGAAGATGTAAAATAATGATCAACAGAAGATGGCGACTCACCCCAGGTTGACGTTGTTCTGCAAGGCGAACTGGATACCGTTCACAATCTCGGGCAGTTCCGGTACCATGGCCAGCAGAGTAACTCCGATAAAATACTGTGGGGCAAACAGTGCACGTCAAAATATCGCCTGAGATATATTTATTTTGGTTTCATACAAATATGTTTTAGAGCTTTGTTTTTATACAAATATTTTTAGAGCTGAAAACCCCATACAATTTATTCAGATTCTTGATATGAAACGTGAAAGCCACAGTCATCCAATTAGAAAATCTCTGTAACATCCTCATAGTTATCTGTTCGAAAAGTTCAAAAACATTTTTTTAAACTGTATGGAAAATTTTCTAGACTAGCGACGGAACCGCAGTCTTGCGTAGCGGTAAATCAAAAACAGGCATTGCTGATTTGCATAATTAGCACAGTCGTTTAACTCGGCGCAACAACAAATATAATGAATTTCTAAAGTAAAATCATGACCTGATTTGGTGTGAAACTTATAAACAGAATCAGAATCATGACCCTTACTCAGGATTATTATGAAACAAATCAAAACGTTAAGGCACTGAGAGACTGCCAGTGGGGTTAATCAAATAAAGAGCGAGTTCAGCTGACTTACTAATAACTTGAACTTCAAGGAAACACTGGATTTAGAATTAAGCTACATTTTTTTCATTTAAATCCTGCCAACAGTATCTCAGTGTCTTAGCGCTTTGATTAAGATGGATTCTCTAGTGAATGTCGAAAGGGGGCTGAAAGTATTCTACAGCCTGGTCTTACCTCGGATATGCCGAGGTAGCCAGAAGATGCTGTATATTCTCGGCCACGATGTCGGAGGCGAGGGCAATCAAGGTGGCACAAGCCAGTAGGATCAACACGCTCTTCAACCGCGACCACTGCGGGGCTCCATGGTGGTCTAGGAGGAAAAGCAATGTGTTGTTTTTAAAGGCATCGTTTTCAAATACTGACTTATAACTTGATACTAACTTTCAAAAAGAGGGTCAAGTTGATTATATGTTGCTCCCCTGACTACTATTTATCTTACAAATTTGTCATCAAAAATCAAGACTCCTGACCTTAATGACCTAATGTCAGCCATATTCGAACACATTATGAGCAAAAAATTTCTAACTCAAATTACTATGATCAAGTTTGCTTCGTAATCGCAATAAATCAAGATTCCAATATCTCAGTGGCTTGATCGGTCCCGGTGGCCGAGTGATTAGAGCGTCCGCCCCGGAATCGGGAGGTCGTGGGTTCGATCCCCGGCCGCGACATACCAAAGTCGTAAAAATGGTACTGGTATAACTCCCTTGCTTGGCGCTCAGCATATAAGGATAGTTCCAGGACTGGTTGGCCCGGTGTCAGGATAATATGACTGGTTGTGGTATCATGCCACATGTCTACGGCGTGATACTGCAGTGTGGCAGCACTACATCTGTCTCAAGTAGACATCGTCTCCAAATCACTGAAATACTGTCGGTGGGACGTTAAATCCAATAAACAAACATTAACATCTCATAGGCTCGATGTCAATCATGATTGACCTTTTCCGAGCCGAGTAATTATGGTCATCAAGTTAAATCAAGAATCTTTGCCAAAATATTATGGTCATGAATTGTCTCCAAGCTCCTGTAATCAAGTACAGCATACCACTGTGTTTGACGCCGTCTTCATTCATCTGTGCGTAGAATTCATCATACACGTAGGAATGTGTGGGTCTTCAGCGTGAACACGACCCCGATGATGTACGCCAGGGGCAGGATCAGGGCGACGGCGTACACCAGGGGCTCTATGTGCTTCTCATACAGGGAATGGTCACCCGTTTGAACTAGCTAAAATAAAAGAATAACACTACCTGGACTGAGTGTTGTTATTTCTAATAATATCACTAAGATTTCGCTATTGGCTGTAATTCATCAAGACTAAGACTCAAGAAGTGCACATTGTGATGTGTTACTTATTTTGTATATATGTTAGTGACTATAATTATGTTTCTTAATAAACTACATGGTTGTTTGTTGACAACATATGTCTCCACATGATGCATATGACTTCACATGCTGATATACCTTCCTGTAAAATTCCAGGACCACATCTGAAATACTTAGTGAGAAATAGGTGGCACATTGTAAAGGGTCCGTAATTCTGCCGTACATGGATGATAGCGCAGTCAGAACTCCTAGAGCACAATGTGAAATGCAGATATACTTTCCTATGAAAATTTCAAAGATCTAACTAAAGTACTAAATATGTGCGACACAACGTGTTGAGCTTATTTGAAGTAAATGGCCCATAACTCTATTTATAATTGGACTACAGCGGAGTTAAAACCACTTGTACACAAGTACACAAGCTGATATACCTTCACTGAAATATTTGAGAGATTGCAATAAGTGAAGGGTCAATAACTTTGCAGTAACTGGACGACATCGGAGAAAAAAACTTATTGCAAAAGTGACTTTGCTGATACACCTTCCTGTTAAATGTTAAGACTACAACGGAAATACTTTGGGAGATATGCGCGACACAACATTTTGTGACAGACAGACATCTGTTGTTGTTGTCGTCGTTGTTGTTGTTGTCGTCGTCGTCGTCGTCGTCGTCGTCGTTTGTTGTTGTTGTTGTTGTTGTTGTTGTTGTTGTTGTTGTTGTTGTTGTTGTTGTTGTTGTTGTTGTTGTTGTTGTTGTTGTTGTTGTTGTTGTTGTTGTTGTTGTTGTTGTTGTTGTTGTTGTTGTTGTTGTTGTTGTTGTTGTTGTTGTTGTTGTTGCTGCTGCTGCTGCTGCTGCTGCTGCTGCTGCTATAGTATTTCAATCATATAGCGACGTCCAGCTAATTACAGGTGGAGGAAAACCCCGAGTACACAGAGGTGCCCGGGTAGAACCACCGACCTACCGCAAGCCATCTGGAAGGCTTCCTCACATGAAAAATCCGAAGTCCCTACCGGGATTCGAACCCACAGCGGTGAGGGGCTGAGAGATTTGTAGTCCACGACTGTAACCGCTCGGCCACGGCGGCCCAGACATCAATATGTCTCTTCCCTGTGTGTGTTGTATTGCATAATAAAGGGAACCCCTTCCAAATGCTACTGGGTTTTCGTAAATTCATTTATCATGTAAGATGAAAATGAATATTTGGAATTTTGAAATTTGAGTCTGAGTCTAAGCTTTAGACTGAGGAGACTGATGAATTGCGACACAGGACTAATAGTTTCATTCATCATCTTATTTGACACTGATTGCGAAAGCCAGTGTTTGCAACTTATACAAAACACTATTGATAGTGATGGTCATTATCAAAGTATTCTAGATATCTGGACGGACGACCACTGTAGTCTCTCAAGCGGGTGACCAGGGATAGAATCTAAAACAAATTGGTGTGATTACTGCATTATATTTAAGGCGATGATTATTTTCACTTTTTATTGGTTCCTCTTGCGCTCGAAGATATAGTCATGACATGCCCAATTTTTCCATGCGTACTTGTGCATCACTTTATTCTATATGAAGCAATGTAGGAATATGGAAGGCACTCAGTCTGAGATTATTAATCAAAGATTATCAAAACATTAAGTGCTTATGGACCGTCTGCAAACAAAGGGAGGTAAATGTGAACATATAATCACCATCAGTGAGGAACACCCGGTACACCTCAGTCCACCTGTATAGTTTACATGAACATTCCGGGGGTGGTGGGCTGACATCTCCGGGATGGAGGTGTTCAACAGTGTGTTGTTTCCTTCACATCTCCTGCACTGCATGTCACCCAACAATTTGGAGAACAGGGTAGGGGCAAACACACCTTTAAGCAGCAGTGAAAAAAGATCTTATGTCAAAGAAAATTATGTCATTCATAAATTAATGTTAAATACATATACATGTATTCACTTTCGATTTGTATTAAACAAGTCTGGACTGCATTATGACAGTACTTCCAGAACGTAATTAATTGTATACCAAAGTTCTGAATAGAATATTTTTAACCACGCGCTGATCACTGGCACTAGAACCGCATAGTTGGACGGAATGTCAAAAGAATATACCTAGGTCACAGTTATCAAACATATCCTTATATTTTGTACCCCCACCTGTTTGATGTACAGAAGAACAATTTCCATGATTCTAATTCCAGTGTTTAAGCAAGGTTGAACTCAATAGCGGCAAAGATCATTTGACGCTAAAAACTCAATATGTTTTCCAGCAACTCTAGTTACTAGTAGTAAGTCAGCTGAACTCGCTCTATGTTTCATGATAACCCCGCCGACAGTATCTCGGTGCCTTGGGCGCTTTGATTTGTTTCATAATGATCCGGGGTTAGGTTCCATTCATAAATTATCTACCTAAGGAGGTCATGACCTTACCATCGCATTGAATCGATTCGATACTAAGCGCGGAGTGATACAGTGCGGTGAAAACGGTTGTGGTAAATATGCAAATCAACAATGCCTGCTTTGTTTATCGTACGTATAAGACTGGCGGTCTATAAACATTACACTTCATCAGAATACGTTTAATCACTTTAAGACTCAGGTCTGTTTCAGTGACTTTCGGTCCTACGCGGCAAAATTTCTATGGTTTTAGTGCCAGCTCTCCTGAATCAATCTCGTTTGCTGTGGCTATTCGTTATCTGATATACTTAAATCGAAAGAAATAAATATATATAATAAATATCATAAAATATGTAGGTGAGTACTGATTTCCAGGTAATTTCGCAAAATTAAGGGTATGAATCACTACACTTGTAAAGTTATTAACCCTCACCTACAATAATACAACCTACCTCCAACCGCTACAAACAGCAGCAGGGCCGTCACACTGGCAGACTTGGGGTTGAAGTTCTGTGACCGGTACTTGATCCCTCCCACTATCATACACAAGCCCTGATGTGGGAATCATTTTTTCTAGTTGATATCACCATTATACAAATAAATTAAGGTTACACTTTTAAAATAGAAAATCCTCGAAAACAATCAAGTACCATCTTAGACTCAAAGTTAGTTATTCATACTGTGTAATTATATATATTCCATTAAAAAAAACTGTACCTAATGATAATGATTTGCTTTAATCAGATATATGCCACTATAATTATTATAGAAAATAAAGCCCAAGAAAATGAAAATCTAAAGTGGAAAATATGCTTAAAGCTCCTGAAAAAGGGCCAAACTAAAAACTAGCACTATTTTTAACAAACATATTTCAAGAAACTTACTGGTATAAACAAGATACTGCCTACTATTGTGCCTGAAACATGAAGGGATTTAAATATTTGTTAAACAGTAACAGATTTTATTGTACTTCAAATATTTTATCTGCAATGTCTGTTATAACAGCTTAAATATGTAGAATTATGTTTCAGTCAGGGAATCAGGAGATTTAATATGAAAGGCACATCCAGTGATTTTATGATCTTTTTATGGCTTAATTGGCTTGACATGTTAATTGACCAACAATTCAACAATTATACTTAGGTTTTGACTATCAACAGTTTCCATGGTATAAAAGCTACTTGGCGAGTTGATTTATATCAAAGACCTCTCTCTCTATCTCTCTCTCTCTCTCTCTCCAATGTAAGGACATGTCGGTTACCTGTGAGGGCGGACCTGACCAGCTCGGCGTAACACAAGGAGTCGTGCCTCATCCCCTTCACCAGGGACACTGTGTACAGGATCAGTTCCACCACCGACCCGAATGTCGCGTTCAACACCGCGCCAATGGCGAAACTGCTCTGGGCTGAAATACTACATGAGATTGACAATATAACTACGTGCTATAGAAATGTACAAACATGGGGAACTGGCTTTTTTTTTAGTGCACAAGTACAATACAAGAACTGTCCCGAGTCTGAAATATATTAGTGCTATTTACCTTTCTTGTCAATTTATTTTATGCTTACTGGTGAAGATAAAATCCATATCTCACAGTGTGGGTGATATAGATCTGCACAAAATAGTTCCATTCTTTCACCAGCCGTAAGCTACGCGCTCGTAAAAATGTTAAAATTGTATCACTACTCGATCATTACATTCCATATCCACTCAAATCAAACACATATCATCTATACATTATACTTTTGCCCGATTCTGAAATTGATCAGTAGTGTCGATTTATCTAAATTGTCCGTCCAAGTCATATAAGACGATTTATCTAAATTGTCCGTCCAAGTCATATAAGACGATTTATCTAAATTGTCCGTCTAAGTCATATAAGACGATTTATCTAAATTGTCCGTCCAAATCATATAAGACGATTTATTTAAATTGTCCGTCTAAGTCATATAAGACGATTTATCTAAATTGTCCGTCTAAGTCATATAATAACGATTTATCTGAATTGTCGTAGGATGGAAAAGTATCTTTGTTGCGTCAGTCTGAAATATGTAAGTACGATTTGTTTAAATCACTGGCACTAGAACTGAAGAATTACGATTTTTGTCCCTCTATGTCAATATACAGTGAAGGAGAACGAAACTTTTTTTTTTAATTCGTACAGATCTTTATTATTAATCAAAATTCCAATGCGTGTGGTAATTCTGCGGTTCTAGCTCAACAACACTCACCTAATGGTCCTACCGATATAGTATGTGAGAGGAACAATAGCCAGCACTGCCAGGATACATTTCTAGAAACAATACAATTAATACAAGAAATGTTTGTGAAACATATATGCCCCCCTCATATGCCATAATATGTATATAGCTATATTACATGCAAGGAGTTTGCCTTCATAATGTTGGCTTATCACAAAAAATTCTCAAACTTCAAAAATTGGAGTGAAAATATAATGTGCTAAAATGTGGAACTAAACATTTACTGAAATAAATCGGCTGGAGAAATATTTACACAAGTCCACAAAGGTTTAAGTGAAAGAACATTGTCAGTTATAAACAAACAAAACATTAAGACTTAGTGCTCTAGGTTTATTATAAAAATTAACAAATCAGCCTTGCTAACCATAAGCACAAACATCCACAATAATGAAAGAAAATGATACATCATCCTTCAAATATCTCAAACTTTAAAACAAAACAACATTACAACATAAATTATGTTATCTTGATCTAAGTAATAACAAGGCCAAGTCATCAAACATATATACAAATGCAACCTTGTGACCTTGACCTTTGAGGTATTGACACCAAAATTGATAGGGGTCATCTACTAATCATAAGCAACAACCACATTTTGAGACTTAAATGTCAAATAAACTTCAAGTTATCGGACAAGGTCTGGTATTATACATACACAACATGTGACCTTGTGACCTGACCTTTGAGGTATGACACCAAAATGATAGGGGTCATCACTAATCTAGCAACAACCACAAGAAGTTTGAGACTTAAAGGTCAAATAGAACTTAAGTTATCACTCGGACAAGGTCTGGAATTATACATACACAACATGTGACCTTGTGACCTTGACCTTTGAGGTAATGACACCAAAATCAATAGGGGTCATCTACTAATCATGAACAACAACCACATGAAGTTTGAGACTTAAAGGTCAAATAGAACTTAAGTTATCACTCGGACAAGGTCTGGTCTACCGACAGACCGACGGACCTACGGACCGACCTACGGACCGACCGACCGACATGAGCAAAGCAATATACCCCCTCTTCTTCGAAGGGGGGCATAAAAATAATAACTGATTAATTCAAACATCGAACATATCATAAGTATAATTTGTACTAACTGCACAATTTATGACACATTGATGTATATGTAATAATAAGAGATAAAATATAATCACAAAGGAAATGCTTTTAATTGCCGTGTTTTATTTTAGACTTTTTCAAGAAACCTGGGTCTAATCGTACTTGATATTGATCATTTGTATAAAACTTTCTTACTATATGTTAAGTATTTTATTAGAATCATTTTGACGATTGAGTTTGAATCCTTCGACATACTGCTTAAACTTGAGAAATAAACTGCAAATTGAGTCATGGAAAACAGTTTGATTTGTTTAAGTGATATTTAGCAGATGGTGCTTACAGTGACGCCGTCTGTGTATATATCCTCGGAGTCTACATAGCCGAGCACCAGAGCCAGCACCACAAACACCATCAGGTCTTGGCTATGGTTAAGGAAGAATAGAGAACACACCTATAGCTACTTACAAAGACACACATTAGAGTTGTTGGGGTTTTTGTTGTCGCTGCGAAAGTATTTCAGTCATATAGCGACGCCCAACTAAAAACAGGTCTAAGAAGAACCTACGGCACCCGAGGGAACCATAGGCTTGCTGCAAGCAAGCTAGAAGGCTTCCTCACATGAAAAATCTGAGTGACCCTGCTGGGACGCTTCAGACATTGGTGAGAAGCTAAGTGATTATAAGTCAACGATATGTTTGTTATACACACACGACATTCACCACCAGGCGGTTCTGAAAGATGTTTGTTTGTTTCTGTATTAGGTTTAACATCCCATCAACAGTATTTCAGTCATTTGAATACTATGTATACTTGAGACAGATATAGTGATGACACAGTGCAGTTTCACGCTGCAGACATGTAGCATGGTACCACACCCAGTCATATTATCCTGACACAGGGCCAACCAGTCCTGGAACTATCCTTATATGCTGAGCGCCAAGCAAGGGAGCTTTACCAATACCATTTTTACGATTTTGGTATGTCGCGACCGGGGATTGAACCCACGACATCCCAAATCTGGGGCGGACACGCTAACCACAGACCCACCGGAACCTGTTCTACACGATGTAAAGGATACTGCAGAGGATGACGTTCATGCCGTCCACAGTGTACTTGTAGTAGTAGATGTTGACAAACTGATGAGGTGTACATGATAATCTCACGGTGGGGCTGCCCCGCCAACTAAAATATACAGGCTACATTTGGAATACTATGCACACAGTAAAAAATCATCTAATTTAGACTTACTTTCTATGTATTTCTTGTTATGAGAATACAAATCAGCTTATTTAAGTTAATAATACCTATCGAATATATCTACATGGTTATAAAACTGAAACTAACATGTACCTGTATTCCTATCTAGCGTAATAAAAAAAAAGCTTATTTCACGTTTCCAGCTGGTCAAAAGTACCTCATGTCCTGGTCCGGAGACTGCG
>CM037780.1:3886302-3916445 GCA_021229015.1 Solen grandis | reverse complement strand
TTTTGAAAGGGATCTTAAGACGATTGATATTACCCTGGCATTATACCTCTCTGTGGCAAATGGTTAGTTTGGCAACTGGCCCTGGCAACACCTCAAATATCATAGTACCATAAACCTATAGCCAAAACTTGAAAAAGGTGCCTGCAAAAAAATGTTACAATGAATTTGCGGTTACAATGAATTTGAGGGGACATTCAAAAATAATACAAAGAAATTCTAAAACATCAATACCGCTAAGCATGATTTATAAAACATTACTCAACACCCATTTAAACCCCCGAAATATGGTAGTTAATGATTAATGTGGGATAATGAACATGTATTTAAAGGGATGGTCCAGAAATTTGCAGAAAAAATAAATAAAATGTTTATTACTGTAGCACTATCTTTAAATTTCATGAATAGAAAATTTAAAAGCATTGTGAAAATGCATACATGAAATCCTTCCAAAGTAATGACATATTTTAAAGATACAATTTATTTTATTATGCATATAGCATCATTGTGGGTCCACTTTCTACTCAAACATAACGTTTATGTCATCGGATGTTTATATTTTTCAATGTATTCTGCTGCGTATGCATACTCTTGCAATGGTGTCCTATCCACTGACTATAGATCTCCTTATACCAGTCCTATATAAGCCTGCTACAACAGTATGAGAAGCCCATGACAGTTATGTATAGTTGTAGAAACAGTGATTCTTCAAAGCAGACTTGACGGACATATCTATTTGGACTAAGTCAAAACAATGATATCAGTGTTATGACATTAAGTATGCATACTTAATGTCATAACACTGATATCATTGTTTTGACTTAGTCCAAATAGATATGTCCGTCAAGTCTGCTTTGAAGAATCACTGTTTCTACAACTATACATAAGTTTTTGATAGGCCTTTGGAAAACACCAATGCAGATGTTCAAACTGATGAAAGAGGCAGATTGCGGGAGAAATGTTTCTTTTGGTATATGAAGTTAGTCATATTAACAAAGTTCTGAATCATCCCTTTGTATGTATGACTTGGGAAGCATACATATATTTTGCCCCATGATGCTGCATTGTCAGCTTTTCTTGAGCATGGCACTCATTTTCTATATTGTAATTTCATCAAACATGCTCATGAGACAGAAAAATGTTAAGGTCCACAAAATGGGAAGCCTAACTACAATGAGAAGCTAAACACAGTCGTACATAATGACATACCAGTGTACCAGACATTAGAGATGCCAGAGCAATGCCAGACAATATTAAGGCCTTTCTAAACTAAGCAAAGTTATTTTGAAATAGAAACTTTCTATTGGTATTATAGGTTTCTTTTGGGAATCCACTGCAAATTCAAATTCTCTACCCTATTGGTAATCAAATAAAATGATCAACAAAGAGTTTTTATAATATCACTAATTCAATCATTTTTATACAATTGAAAATAAAAGAATGTTTGTTGGAAGATTGACATTATCCATCAGTGGAAAATAGGTAAAGAATGGATATGGGAAGAAAGAGTTGAGAAAACAATTGAAAGATGATGGATGAGAAAGACATGAACAAATCCAACCTAAAATGGTCCAGTGCTAAATACATCATTGAAGTTCAAAGGTTATTGGGTCAAACCTTAAATGTTTATGGCCTTTGCAATTGTAATGTACTTGTTCAAACCTGAAAATATAAGCATGAAATCCTTAAATGCTTGCATGCAAGAACCAAAACTTCTATGTTAAAAAGGGCCATAATTTGTAATATATTCCATCAAGAGTTATCTACCTTGATAGTATGATACCCCTTAACATATCAAAGATGTTTCAAATCAATCCTATGCCTGGATACTAAGACAGAAGCATGGATGTACCTTGCATGCAAAACTTTAACCAAAATTCCTAAATTAAAAAGGGGCCCTAATTTGTACTAAATTCAGTCAAGAGTTATCTACCTTGGTTGTCTGATGCCCTTAAACATGTTCATAAACTTTATTTTAACAATTATGGTACAGTACTATGAGGTGACCATTTGTGTCAAAGGAAATAAAATTCTAACGACTGGTTTTAGAGGAGAAGATTTTTGGAGTTTTTAATGTAAAATTATGTTGAATGCCATGGCAACCAGGGTTCTGCATGGGTCAAGTTTATGTTAGCAACTTTTGCAGAGTTTCATCAATTTCTACCTCAATGTAGTGGTTTCAGAGGAGATGTTGTTTGAAGCAAATTGTTGACAACGAAGGAAAGAGGTAAGGTGATCCTTACTGACGCTGCATGAAAATACGGCGTCAGTATGGAATAGGTTTTATTTTTGCTAATGGAGCCGCATAATCAAAACAGGGAGCAACCACTGTTATTATTGTAAAATAAAAGCAGTAATATGCTAATAAGAAACAATTAATCAGTTACTTGCATTAACTGATGTAAATAGATAACAAGATTCAAAATATGCAGGTCTTCAATCGTTATTAAGAAGAAACTAGACACATATAATGTGTATCTGATGACTTCTCCTTAAATTCGTAGGCAAATGGTTTTAAAACTTGGTTAACGTACCTTGCAAGCAACCCGATTCATTAAAGGTAAGAATTTATTTTTTCAAAGATGTTTTGAGATCTTAAAATATTCAATATTCAGATACAATCTGTCAACCTGAAAACTCATTGAAAAAGCAGTTTAAGTATTACAGCATAATGTAGAATGTGTAAAAACACACATACACTATACAGATGGCCATAGCTGACATGTCTAATTTACGGCTCTGGACCCGATCTGCGGTCCCAGTATGTATAGTGCTTGAAAAGGGTAAATTTATCTGAACATTACATAGCTTATGCTGTAAAGCCTTGTTAATATATATTTTATTCAATACATTATACATTTTAAAGAAATTTCAAAGTCCAAGGCCCGTAATTTCATCAAAAATCAGTTGATCGGAATGAAACTCCAACTTATTTTGTAACTCATGGTGGTTAACTCACATACCAAATATTAGTTCAATATCTGCAAGCGTTTAGAAAAACAGTTGGAAAATGTGTGTAACTGACTTATTGAAGGAGTGACAGATGAAGTGCAAACCTATAGTCCCCTTTATCAATGCCAGTAATGCGTAAAACATATCAGTATTAAAGTTACCTTCTTTGTTTTCAATGTTCGAGTGCTATCTGTTCTGCCTAGACTGCCATAACTGAATTAACGATCAACAAATATTTCTTACCATTTCTCTGATTCAGTCATTTTATCTAAGTAAGTCATTTAGGATCTTAGGAAGTTAAATATTACCCTGGCATACCTCCATGTGATCAAGAGGGCCATAGTGGCAATGAATCGCTCACCTGAGAAATATTGCCTTCATTGCCTTTTATAACACAGTCATACTCAATACAAAATAATCCATGCAGAAGTACAGCAAAATAATCATAATTCCACACAAAAACTGTACCTGTGGTCCAAATTTTGATGGTTATAGCTATAACATCAAGTGACACCTAGGTGGGACCAATTTTGACCCAAGAGCCAAGATTTGAAAACTTGGTTCTGATCCACAAGGCCATGTTACATACCAAATATCTAAACCCATGATCTTGTGGTTTCTGATAAGATCTTTTAAAGACTCGCCTTTATAAGTCTATGTAAAATCAAGTGACCCTGGGGCAGGGCCAATTCTGAGCCATGATTTGAACAAACTTGGTATATGTCTATAAGGCCATGAAACACCAACTATCTAAACTCCAGGCCTTGTGGTTTTTGACAAGAAGAATTTTCTAGTTTAAAATCAACCGGCCAAAAATTTTTTTTTCCTATTTTGCCTTTGTAAAAAACCCTGGGGTGGGGCCAAATTTGACCCCAGGGCCATGATTTCAACAAAGCTGGTAGATGTCCATAAGGCCTTGTTACACACAAAATATCTTAACTCCAGGCCTTGTTGTTTCTGAGAAGATTTTTGAATTTTAATAGTTCTTTTCCTATATAAGCCTATGTAAAATCAAGTGACCAATAGGGCGGGGCCAATTTTGACCCCAGGGCCATGATTTGAACAAACTTGGTAGAGATCCACTAGACAATGCTTCACACCAAATATCTAAACTCCAGGCCTTGTGGTTTTATTTATTTTTTATTTATTGTTTTTCATTTTAAACGTACCAGTAGTTGTTTTTACGACGTAGTGATTTTCACGATACTCACTGGTAATGATAACGCAAACATGCATGCACACAAACCGAAATTTATCATTGGATTTTTAATCCGAATTATCATTATTTCGAAGTTATCAGCCCGGTCCCTATGACTTCGGATTAACGAGGTTCTACTGTATTTTTAAAATCTATTTTTAGCTCCTGTGACCTACTTTTTCGACCAATCAAAATAATTTGAACAACTTTGTTAGAGGACATTATATGGATGATTCCTGTGAAGTTTGGTCAAAATCCATTCCTTGGTTTAGGAGGAGATGTTGATAGTAACTTGCACGCAAAACTTTAACCAAAAGCTGCAACGCCAACGCCGACGCCGAAGCTTGGACGACTACAATAGCTCTCATATTCTTCGAATAGTCAAGCTAAAAAGTGAGGAAAACTATTCAATAACCCATGGAAGAAAACTCGCCAAAATGACGACGTCAGACGTTTGGGCGGAGCAGCGTGTGCTAGTACAATTCTGCATGGAGATTGGGAAAACGCCTGTAGAGACAATGGAATTTATTAATTCAAACAGTAAGAGGCCAATTGTTTCTCGCGCTCTTGTATACAAATGGTACAAGCGATTTCATGATGGAAGAGTTGAAACTACAGACGATTTACGTTCAGAAAGACCAAGCATTGTTAATGAGAAATCCTTAACGTTAGTGAAAAACATCATTGATACTGACCGGCGCCTTATGGTACAAGATAACTCTGAACAATGTGATATTTCAAAGACAAATGCGCATAAAATTCTCGTTGAAAACTTTGGAATGGAGCGTGTTTGTGCACTTTGGGTACCCAGATTACTTTCCAGTGATAATAAAGCGGCGCATGTTAGAGCAGAAAAATTATTTTTTCTCAAATGGAAAACGGGCGGTGATGCATTTTTGGACAGAATTATTACAACTGATGAATCATGGTTTCACTATTTTGAGCCCAAAAGCAAACGGCAGTCTAGCGTATGAAAGCCAAAGTTACAAAGTCAGTGGGAAAGCACATGTTTATTCTATTTATGGATAGACACGGTAAGATCTTCACCCACGCCGTACCCCACAGGACCACTGTTAATGCAGACTACTACTCAAAGGTAATTGTGTTTTTTATTAACTGTTAATTAGACGTTAGCATACACATAATTATAAATTAAATTATTGTAATATTAACTACATGTGTGTAATGCCTTAAAATGTAAAGATGCAAGTAGGTTTAAAATGCTATTTTCAGGTCCTAAGGAGAGACCTCATTCAGGCTCTACGGAAGAAAAGACACGCACTTTGACAGAGAATTTGGAGAATGTGATACTTCATCAGGACAATGCCCCTGCACATACAGCTGCAACTACTAAGCTAGAAATTCAGTTACTGGGGTTTGAGACTCTGTTGCATACACCATATAGTCCAGACTTAGCACCAATGGATTTCGCCTTGTTCCCATTGATAAAGTCGCAACTCAGAGGTAGAAAATTCAGGAATTTCACTGAACTAAGAACAGCAACACTACGCATTATTTCTGGAATTGAGAGTGACTGGTAGTCAAAGGTGTATAACAAATGGTTGATAGACAGAGGAAATGTGTGGGATGCAACGGTGAATATTTTGAGAAAGAATAACGGTGCTTTAACTTCGATGTCACATTTCAGTAAGTAAATTCAACACGTAACGTCATGGCGTGCTCCGCACACCTTTACATCCCTTTACATAAACCCGTGCCGTTTCATTGTTTAAGAACAGAAAGTTTTGAAATTTTGTAGCATCGATCATAAAACATTGGTGAGTGATTAGAGAAAGTTTCATTTAATTCTAATGTGAAATACTCGTATTAAAGCAGGTGTCTACGAACTTTCCGGACGACCCTCGTATTCCTTAAAATGGACAAAAGACAGCTTACACAAGTGAGTCAGTTTCTAAAGACACTTTAGCTTCTGTTATGTTTCTGTTTAACATGCAATATAACATGTATACAACTCCTAAGTATCTAAGTATAGTAATAAGCTGAAAAGTTGTTTGTTGTTACTGCCTTCAATAATTTATTTTTGAAGTTTTTAACTCGCCAATATTACCGATGGGCACATTTTTCATAGATATTTTGACACCAATTCCTGATGGGTGCTCTTCAGTATCCTGCTGAAGTTGGTTACCTTGTTGTTTTATATATAAAGATTTTTTTATTTATAAAGACATGGATAGTAAATGTTAGATTTATTTGGATGTGAATATTTTGATACATAAACTCAATGTAAATGGCGAATTAAAGTTGAAAACCGCTATATTCAAATCGTTTCGTGGGGGGGGGGGGGAGGGTCACAGCTAGGATCCTGTCCTCATGTACCTGTGAATCTGCACTACTAATCAATAATCGTAATGTTAACTTTCCCTGAAAGAGTAAGATCTATATACATTAAATCATTCTGATCAACAAAAACAAAATCAATAATTCAACAAAAAGGAATCTTTCTTTACCAGTACCTCTGGTTAAAGAGAAAAACTTTCAAAACTCTTCCAACAAGAACTAAACCTGATTACATGGCACAACATCTTGGCATCCTACAGCAGAATACAGCCAGTAATCCTCACTTGGGAACATTTACAGTGTGTAGAGATTATCACAGCTGCTATGGAAACTATGGTCTCTTTGTTGCCATGATACTGGAATGTCCATAAATCCCAATACAGTTATACAACACCATGGCCACTTGTTTGTCTGCATATATATATTTCCTGAAATCAGTAAAACTATAGTTTTTAATAAAAATATTTTAATAAAAATATTAATGTTTAACTTTACTTAAAACATGTTTGTTTCAGTTTTATCTTAGTGAGGAAAACCTGGTATTTTAACACTGCCCCCCCCCCCAAAATAACAACAAAAAAATGTGGTTTCACAAATAAATAGAAATATTTACAGGTATATCAGGAAGATGACCCTCAGCAATCCCTAAAAATAGTTACCTAGCCCAATAGAGGTGAAACGATTAATCGCGGTTCAATAAAAATCACGATATTTAGTCCTCGATTCAATTTGATTCAATTCAATGCAGAAACATACGTTTTCGATTCGATTTTTTACCTTTTGTTACAAAAATGTCTTCACGTTGAAATTTACAAACCTTGATGCTGAACACGTCCGTAAACAATAGTTGGTTAAGCTAGACCTAACGTGATTGGTTAAAGCTATCTGCTCGGCCAATCAGATTTCATTTAACACATACAGGTTTCGGCGAGTTCGATCAGGAAACTGTATTTGGTACTAAAGTTTACCAATACCAATAAAGTTTGAAAGAAAAACGCGACTTTATCTGAGTAATTTTGACAATGAATTTACCAAATTGTTTCTTCAGTCCAGTTAAATAGTAGTAAAAATATTGCCATTGTTTTTAAAGTTTTTTTTTCTTTAAAAAATTTCATTTAAAGCAATGTAACCCGGGTCATTCCGAACTCGTCCATATTCGCGATGGCTGATGCAGCTGAAATTCGTTTACGTGCGCCTCCAAAAAATTACCGCTCAAAAGTATGGAAATATTTTCGATTTCGGGAAGGTGTCAACGATAATCCAACATGCAAAATATGTTTTGCAGACATATTGTGTAAATCTGGAAACACCACCAATTTACAAAATCATCTGAAAAGAAAACATAATATTGACATTTCGTCTGCTGTCGGTTCGCTGGTATCGGCACTTAGCTCCACTGACCCAAGTGCATCAAAATCAGTGAAAGAAAATCCTGCGTCGACATCTAATGTTAATATCCCAGACATATTTAAGCTCAAACAAAAGCTCCCTGCATCCAGTGAACGCCACAAAGCCTTGACTCAGGCAACTGCAGCATTCATTGCTATTGATATGAGACCGTACAGTGTGGTTGAAAATAAGGGCTTTCAGTACTTGATGAGCATTTCTGAGCCACGTTATTGTCTACCTAGTCGAACACATTTGGCACAGACTGTTCTCCCTGGCCTCTTTGGTAGAGTTAAAAAGAGGGTTATCAATGACCTCAGTAACATAGGGCATATCCAACAAGAGCTGTCCGAAAGACAGCATGCTCGACTATTCTGGTATTTGATAGTGACGCAATACCATTGTATTAAAGCGGTATTAAAATAATTATGTGACTCAATTCAGCAGCATGTTCTCTTTAATTCTCAGTAAAACTCAGGTCATAATTCAAAAAAAAAAATTCAAGGAAAAGTTCATCTTTGATATGTTGGTTGTCTTGTTAAATAAAATATTATTTAAATTAAAATTTTTTAAAAAAAAAATTATAATTTAATTAATTAAATTTATTAAAACTTTGGTTCTGCAGGTTTGGTTCATGTCTGGGATGACTTTTGTGAAGTTTAAATCCAATACACCAAGGGGTTACTGAGTAATGACATTAATTTAGTTGCAAAAAACTTTAACCAAAAATGTTAATGCAAATTTCTAAGTCGAAAAAGGCCCATGATTTAAGTAAAATTCATGCAAGAGTTGTTCATTTTGGTTCTGCAGGTCCATTTCATGTTTAGGAAGACTTGTATGAAGTTTAAATCCAATACACCAAGTGCTTACTGAGTAATAATATAAACTTAGTTGCAGAAAAACTTTAACCAAAAATGTTAACGCAAATTTCTAAGTCGAAAAAGGCCCATAATTTGAGTAAAATTCTAGCAAGAGTTGTTCATCTTGGTTCTGCAGGTCCATTTCATGTTTAGGAAGACTTGTGTGAAGTTTAAATCCAATACACCAAGTGCTTACTGAGTAATAATATTAACTTAGTTGCAGAAAAACTTTAACCAAAAATGTTAACGCAAATTTCTAAGTCGAAAAAGGCCCATAATTTGAGTAAAATTCTAGCAAGTGTTGTTCATCTTGGTTCTGCAGTTCCATTTCATGCCTAGGAAGACTTGTGTGAAGTTTAAATCCAATACACCAAGGCGTTACTGAGTAATGACATTAATTTAGTTGCAAAAAACTTTAACCAAAAATGTTAACGCAAATTTCTAAGTCGAAAAAAGGCCCATAATTTTAGTAAAATTCTAGCAAGAGTTGTCCATCTTGGTTCTGCAGGTTGGTTTCATGCTTAGGAAGACTTGTGTAAAGTTTAAATCCAATACACCAAGTGGTTACAGAGTTATGATATTAACTTAGTTGCAGAAAAACTTTAACCAAAAATGTTAACGCAAATTTCTAAGTTGAAAAAGGCCCATAATTTGAGTAAAATTCAATCAAGAGTTGTCCCTCTTGGTTCTCTAGGTTTGTTTTGTGCCTAGAAAGACTTGTGTGAAGATTGATTGCAATACACCTACTGGTTTCTTAGATATGACTGCCAACGCCGACGCCGACGCGAGTAGAATAGCTCTCATATTCTCCGAATAGTCGAGCTAATAAATCTCTCATGTGAAACTTCTGCCATGATTTAAGAGTTGTTTTTTTTAATTCTTATGTTAGTTACATCATGTTATGTAGGTTACAGATTTTTGATCAACCCTGTATAATTATGAGTTCTTTTAACAATAGAGTTCTTCTTAAAATATGGTTTTGTTTTTATATTCTATTCAATATTTCACTTTTGATTTATATATATTGAATTGAATCGAAAATAATCGAATCGCTTGATAACAAATCGAAATCGAATCAAATTAAATTTATTTTAATCGTTTCACCCCTATAGCCCAAGCATTTTCAGTGGGTAGGTAGGTAGTGATTTTCCAAAAGTTTCGAAAAAGTCTGAACAAATAAACTTAAAAAATATCACTGAATGTGATGAATACCCAAAGCCAGTAGCAAGATTTTTCAACTCCAATCAGGGGCCATAAATCTTTTCTTTAGAAGAATCGGATAAAAACATCATTATTAATGCATAGGCAATATATGCCCTGATTCGGTAATGTAAAAGTAGTTAGCATAACAAGATTAAGTTGATTCAGGGGCCATAACTCCTGTCATTCTTTGGATGTGGCGAAAATGAATTATGTCACACACATCTACACATCATTATTTCATTTCAAATTGTGAAAAAGTGTAGAATTAAGTTTGTGCTACAAGATTTTTAACAAGTACAGACATCGAGATAAACAAACCAACAAATATATATTCCCCCTCTCAAACTTTGTTTGCTGGGGTATAAAAAAAAAAGAGTTGTATGACCAAATCCTGAATTAATTTATAAACTTGTTTGTTTAATGCTTCAAAAAGATGTTAGTGAAGTATTTAACCCTTTCCCTAATATAGACTCATTTTGATGCACTCAATAGGTACCACATAAAGCCTGATCTGCAGAAAACCACAGTTAAACCTTACCAAATTTAAGTACAAAATCCTCATTTCCAGACCACATTGAGGAGCAGCGAACAGCATTAAACCTGATCAGCCTGCGAGTTACTCGCAGGCTGATCTGGTTTTATGTTGTTCGCATAGGTCTTTTCCTCTATGAGGGAAAAGGTTAATCAACAACCATGGCTGATTAATAAAATACCCCCTTTGTAAAGCTGCCACCAACTACCATCATTTGCCACTGTTTGCCATGTAATCGGTGGAAAAAGTGTGTAAAATGGTGACATACAGTGGTATTTCAGAATTTGCAGTCGTATACCACTCCACAGCCATTGGCAAACTGGAAAATACTGTTGCAAACAATGGATTGAATAGAATTTAGGTGTTTTCTGGCAATGGCATTTGGTGGAAAACACTTCAAATAAAATATGTGGTGGCAAAAGAGTGGCAATCAGTGGAAAATACTTAGAACTTTTACAATGCAAAATAAAACAGCCAAGGAATAGGCACTTTATTCTTTCTTCATATGTCTAATACCTTGATTTTGTAGCATATTTAAAGGTGCTACTCGTTTTTTTTTTTTCGTTGTTTTTTTTTTTTGGTTAATAACCAATTCTGAAACTGACTTATCACGGGGATTGAACCAGCATCTTTCAACTAAGCAGGGCACATTAAAATTGGACGGAGAAGTAAAAAAAAAAAATCACTACCTACCCTATTTTTTCCAGCAATGTTCCCTAAACCACACATATTTTTTTTTACCTTATATATATGTAAAATAAACCCAATGTAAGGCCACAATTAAAAACATTTTAGTTTGTAGTGCTCCTACCTACCAATCAAAATGGCCCGTGCTCAATTTTTTTTCAGGTCTTTAAGTTGAATTTTTCTTCTTTTTTTTTTTTTTTTTTTTTTTTTTTTTTTAGATATTTTTGTGTCCATTCCGTAGAAAATAGGCACTTTTGGCTATAATTTTAGTACTTGAAATTTAAAAAAAAAACCTACCTACCCACCCCTGGAATTCAGGGTCGGAGCACTACAAACAATTTTTTAATGATGGCCTAAATGTGAGTTTTTCTAATCAAAATCTCCTGTATCCTTAAACAAGAGTATTATTTGGAACATGAATGTCACCTGCTGAAGCATGATGGAAAAAATGTGATGGACAGACAGACAGATAATGGAAAAGTGATCCCTATGTGTCTCTTGAATCATCAATTTTTCAATATGTCCAACTTAAAATGCACTGGAAAAAAAAGAAGAGACACATTTCTTTTTTTTTAAACATCAGCAAATTCATAGCTCAAAATTGTTTTAATTTAACTGTTAAAAAAGAAAAAAAAAAAAAGGACCTAACTAATGGCCCAAGATCCCTCACCAGAGTACATCATCTTATACAAAAAGATTCAATTCACATGATTTTACCTGGTTTCCTCCAGCAGCAACCAGATTCAAGTTTCAGATACAAAGAATTCTCAAGTTAGTCAATCATCTGCAGGCCACATTTTTCAATGGATCAAAAATGCTCAAGCAGTAATGAAATGGGACCATGAGTTTATCATTAGTGCAAAACAAGAATCAATTCTGAAAATTACCTCAAGAAGATAAGTTTTAATTTTCTATATGTAGTATCTAGGTATCTAAGGCATCTAGCCAACCCACTAGGGGAGGCCATATGGATGGCACACCAGGGTTCGACATTAACATTTTTGAGAGCTGGACCAGTGGTCCAGTAACTTAGAAAACCTACTAGATCTGACCTTAACTGAACTAGACCGAAGTGTAAAACACATATATGTCATACTTAGATCAATATACTTACTTCGGAATACCTAACGGTGTGTGTGTAGGTGTTCGTTTTTTTTTTGTTTTGTTTTTTTCATGTTTACCTTTAGAAATGAAAAAAGGTCTACAAAGATAATACTAGAAATACTCTTGTGTTATATGCTTTTCATTAACATTGCATGAACAGTAGAACACCTTGATTGTACCTTAGTACATGGAAATCCGCATATATGCTAGTTCCGGATAATGTCTATTGTTTAATGATTTTCAAGCAATTCTATTTAAAGCAAAACGATCTGTTTCTTGTCATCTATTCATACAGTTCTTTGATTCCTCTTTACCTTTTTTGTTCATTATTGACATTGTCTTTTTTGTCGGATGAAAAGACTATTTGACATTTTTCGTATCGGCTGCACATTGCGGTAAAAAATCATAAAAAGATCTATTGTCGTTATACATGGGATCCCAGCATAATAAAAAGATTAGCGTTCATGCATTAACTTGCATCTCTAGCATTTTAAAATTAAATTTTATTCATAATGATACAAAAATTTCGTAAACATTATAAAATGAAAAGTTAGATGAAGAAATAAGCATTCTTAGCTTAGTATTACAACACTGAATTTAGCAAGTGCGTGGGGGGAAAGCCTCGTCTGAATACACAAACCAATGAGTGAACACGTGTAAAGGTTTATACTGAAAATGCCGCTAAATATAGCACACACGGGTTTTCCAAGGAACTGTTTCAACAAGGGTCAATAGTTTAGCCATTACAGTTATTTTTGTGCTTTTGATGTGTCAATAGATAAAATTCCTGCGAACTTTGACCAATTAAGAACACGACCAGTCGGTCATATTAGCCTAGGACCTAGCTGGACCAGACCATCAATCTACTAGTGAATGTCATTCGGTCGGGTCTTAAAGTCTAACACTGCACACAAGCCTGGGGGGCTGATTTTAGTAGGACTCCTCTCTTGACTGGAATAAGAGCAAAAATTCTAACAAGGAAATCTCCAAGAGGTCTTATTTAAAATCTAAATTTTAAAAAATTTTCTATGGGGAGATCCACCCCCATCCCTTCTAGAAGGGGATACCCTTCTCCCCCGTCTTGTCACTTCCAGAGCCCTTTTGGGCTACTAGCATGCAGCCCTTTTTCAAATTCTTGCTTGGACAAGTCATTAACATGACCCTTTGGAGCTTTGCCCTGTTACAAAGACACTTGGCCACTGAAGCCTTCAGGCAAATCTTTAAATGATTTATGTTAGTCACCCTGCAAGCTTTTCTTTAAGGTGTTTACTATAGTAAAACAAATCACTATTAAGATTAAAGAAGAAAACTAAATTTCTTTCAACTTTGCATGATTATAGAGAATCATACTAAAAACATATTTATGTAAAAAATTGGGGTCCCCTTTCTACATTTAAGGTTATGTGCCCCTGAGAGTGAGTTTTTTGCTGTTTACTGTCATTTTCATGGGCAGACAACTAAAAAAAACAAGCCTATTGACACCTTATTTCACATTAATATTTATTTACTTTCCAGTCATTACACAAAGTTTAAAACAATTCTTTCAAACAGAATTTTTGCTACGTTTCAGCAAGTAGGCATACATGTTTTTCTTGAAAAAAAAATAAGAAAAGCTCTATTTACTCACATAAATTATGCAATTCATAAAACCTGTCACAAAGAATTTCTTTACACAGTGACAGGAAATAATGTCACATTAAACTCAATTGAGGTGTTGCTAGCCATAATATTGAGTTATCTGCCCTTGGAAATGTCAAATCTCAGGTGCAGAGAACTCAAAAAGTGAATGGAGTCCCCAATTAACTTTTATGTTATAAATTTGAATCTAGTTTGATTCTGCATAATATTTTTAAGTTCAAGAAAATTCTGAGAGTTAGTTTTATTTTCCCTACTATGACTATTTTGTTAAAAAAAAATATTGAACACCTAAATCTCCAGACTGGTTAGTGCTTTATTGCTTTGCTTTAAAATGGCATGCCTTTGAGCTTGGACAATATTAATTTTACAATGACTTTTTACTTGCTAGAGCTACACATATTAAAGCACCTTTAAGCCACAAAGGTTCTATACTTAGATACACAGGGACGCAGAAACACTCAGCCTCCTTCCATATTCCCGCGTCAACTTAACGGTGAACGGGTACATTAAACGGTGTTGACATAAAATATACACCACTAAATTGGTCCGCTATGGCATCCTCGGCCTATAACACGGCATGCAGCACATATCATGATGTTTTTAAACCATCGCCTTTAAAACTCTCGGATGTTGTCACATTTGTTGTATAGAATGGTAATGCCACATATTCTAAAATTAAACTCATTGAAAAGCAGATTTATTTGCATGTTCTATACAACCCATTAAAAATCTAACACATTAAATATCTAGGTGAAGTGAATTTATTGGTCATTAACTTTTAGGACATATGCCTATTATATGAATATAAACTTTATTTAGTAACAAAAGTTGCCTCCCCTTTTTGTTATACTGGGTAAATGAATATCTAGCATGTGGATGCACTCAAGCAAGTTTTCGTTCTAGTTTCTATGCCTTTGTACTAATGAGGAATAAAGATAGTTATCTAACATTTATAGTAAAATACTCTTGGAACTGTTGAAAAAAAAAACAGATTAAAGGAAACGTATGAATCAACAAACTACATTCATGTAAATGCAAATGAATTGCTAAGCCTTAGTAAGGTGTTTAGATTTTCCCAAGTACTAACTTATAGTACATAACTACATGGCACATGACCCCAATGTTTAATTCTTGTTTTAGTTCCTGAATTAATTTTGCCAAATGTGAACATGCATTACACACATAAAAATTGTAATTCTATAAAATTTGTTATAGTTCTCTGTGTGAAATTAAACAAAATTGAACATTATGACCCGTGAGTCACATTGATTTAACAATTATAACAAACCAACAGGTTTTTAATTTTACACCATTAAAATATTTAAAAGGAACTAATTCACACAATTAAATACCACTGAACACTTTAACAGTTCTTAAAATGTAGTTGCTTAAAATTAATTGCTCATCACCTTAAAGGTTTTAACAGGGTTTTAAGTGTGTTATGATGGCCGTTAAAAGATATAATTAATTTGTCATTTTTTTTTTTAAGGCCCCTTAAGGGAATTTTTTGAAGTGCCATGTTTATTCAATATTCTGTTTCTTACAGGTCACCCTGACTTGTGGCATGGCAGAGCTGATATGATCATACGATATGAAGGGGTTCAGCAAATAGTGACAATTGATGAGGATATTGATATGGATGAGGATGAACCCAGAGCCAAACATGCTAGAAAAGAAGCTGGGGATTCAAGTCCTTGTCCATTCAGGACAGGAATGGTTATAAACAATATAAGCTTTCAAAATGTCAAACAATGGAAATTATAGGGGCAAATTGACGAGTTATAGTGACATTTTTTTTACCTCTCCTTGATAACTTTGTTTTCATGAGTTATCTCCCCTGAAAATTAAAAGAGTCTACAGTGAAGTTTAGATTTTTTTTTTTTACTTCATCTTAGCAACGCTTTTGTGATCCATTGAGTGTCCATAGTGTTTACACTCTAGCATCTTCATTTCTTAAGCAATCATCTCCAAACTTTATGACAATGTTTATGACCAAAATCTCTCGATTATTGACCAATTGGATCAGGTGTTTTGCCATTAAATATAATGTAGCCATTAAAGAATATATGTAAGTTGTATATGATATTTTCATGTGAATATTTTATGCCAACTGTTACTGTCTATGGTACTGCTTGAAAAGCTAAAACAATGTGTTTATCTCATATCTGTATTATTCACACACTTATACACAATTTAAAGGTAATATAAAGATGTCAATGCACTATTGCAAATCTTTAAAAGCATACTGTCTGTAGGTACAATTATAAGTCTTACTTGAAAATTTGCAGCATATTATTGTAGAATAAATATGTAAAAATTATCAACTTTCAACATGTAGTTTAGAAGGTAATAATTAGTAAGTGAATCAAGTACCTATAATCAAACGTCATTTTACCTTGGCACAATGTCCTTTAACGTTGTGGCACCCAAATGCATGAATTTTGAAATTCTGGTTTCTTTGGTGTTTTTCTATTCTATACATTTAAAGAAAGCATTTTGTGCGATATAGGAAATTTCTAACCACAGATTGTATAAATTTAATGATTTTTAGTCTATGTAACCCTGTATTGAAATGCTTTCGCAAATTGTGATGGGATATACGTACAAAAACTGCTATAAAATCATCAAATGATTTTTTAAGTTTTTATATTTTTTTCTTTCCGTTGCCATGGCAACCAGAGTTCTACATGGATCATGTTTATTTTAGAAACTTTTGTGAAGGTTCATCCGAGGATCATTTCTGCCAAGTTTAATCAAATTCTGTCCTGCGGTTTCATCAGAGATGTCGTTTAAAGGTTTCACTATATACATATTTGGCAAATTAGCTCCGCCCCTGGCAGCCATGTTTTTTTACGGATCAGAAATTTTTTAGCAATCTTGGTAGATGGTTACCCAAGGAACATCTGTACCCAAACATTATGAAATCTGGTCAGTAGTTTTGAAGATGATTTTTAAAGGTCTTCATAATTCATTTCTTTCCATTGCCATGGCAACCAGAGTTCTGTATGGATCAAGTTTATTTTAGCAACTTTTGTGAATGTTCAACCCAAGGATCATTAGAGTCTCAATGCCTGTAGTGTCTCTAGGCATCTGTCCGTCACAAATCAGAACACACTTTAGGGGTTGAATTTATACTTTATACATTGATCAGACTTTACTTACCAAGAATAATAACTACCTTGCTTCATCTCCATTATTTATATGTTGAAATTATGCTTTTCTAGAGCAACTTTTAACAAGAAGTTGTCAGAAGACAAAGCTCGCCGAGCAGACCACTTTCCTGGAGAGCTAAAAAGTCGCTGAAATTAAACTATTGAATACCCCTTTCAGTTTCTTCTTTTCCTAGAGTTAAAAATTTTATTTTTCAACTGAACTATTTTGTCTCTACTGTTATATCATTCTGAATGCCGGACAGCTCTGGTGTGTGCATATGCATGTTTACACACGACACTATAAAAATTGAAGAAACTACCCAAACCTTTTATTTTCACATCTACAATGATCCAAAGTCACAAGATAAAAAAAAAATAGAAACTGGAGAACATCATCATTACCACAAGCTAGCACAAAAAGGTGTTGTTTTTTTCTTAATTCTATGTTGAAAAATATATGGACTCTGCTAGAAATTCCAAACATTCCTCAAAAATTTGGGACGTACAGATATGTTTTGTGTGTGTGTGCAAATTCTAAGTTGAAAGGGGGCCAGAACTGTGTTGGAAATTTACGGTTTTGCCCAATGCCGAAAATTCTTCTAATTTAAAGCTGTAAAATAGTGCATTCCCCCTCCCCTGAATCTGCTAGTGATTACAGTGGCGCTAAGTGTTGTCAAGTGACTGTTTTCGTCACACTTTTGATTCTTGGTTGGAGAGATGTAACCAGTGCATTAGGTCACGTGGGGTCTACTCTTATTATTGACCTGTAACTGAAAGTGATCATTTTATAGTAATTGTTCTCGAATATCATGATCACCCTGCGCATGTATAAAGTGTATTGCTATATCATAGTAAAGGTTTCACCTACAGTAATTTGGTCATTTGGGAACTTGTGTCTACATGAGACAGATACAGTGCTGCTTCATTGTGATAGGTCAGATAGCCAACCAGTCCCACCTTACAATAGTAATGATGTAGATGAATAGAACAGTGCTCTCGATAATAAATACACGTATTGCTGAAAAGCAAAAAATGAATAGTAATAATATAATGTAATCTTTAATGTTAAAAATGATTCGAACCTGTGACCTTCCCTTATAGAGGCTGCGAAATGAAAGTTACCATAGAAAGCCTATTAATATACAGGGCAGTTTCCTTAGCACGAATTGGTATTCATGTATATGATTGGTAATTTCAAAAGGTGAAATCCAGCCAATGAAGGTTCAAATATCCCCGAATTAATTACATCACTTGTGCAATTTACTGTTTTTTTTTTTTTTGTTTTTTTGTTGTTTTTTTTAATGCGTTATCTCCAACATATATCATTAACAATTCAGTTTCGACCTCCAAAATGCATAATTAAATTAACATAAAAATCAACAGCACTAAGTGGTAAGACAGAAAACTTAATTTGAAACTACATTTTGTATATCTCAAAAAGGGGAAAATTTAAGTGTCTAAAAGCAGCCCCGAAATGTTTTCGATGCAGAATTGTGTGCGCTACCACAGAACAGAATTGCAAGCAACCTAGCTCAAAAATCTAAATATTGGAGCTACGGAAATGTAAACGATTATATTTAAACACAAACATTATATTTTATTTATCGACATATATTTACCTCCATTTTATTCTTCAATATTAAAGTGTGTTTATTTATATATAGGGTTTGACATCCCGCCTACAGAATTTCAGTAGGGGCCGTCGTGGCCGAGCGGTTACAGTCGTGGACTACAAATCTCTCAGCCCCTCACCGCTGTGGGTCCCGGTAGGGACTTCGGATTTTTCATGTGAGGAAGCTTTCCAGCTGGCTTGCGGTAGGTCGGTGGTTCTACCCGGGTACCTCTGTGTACTCGGGGTCTTCCTCCACCTGTAATTAGTCGCTATATGATTGAAATACTATCGCAGCGACGGTAAACAACAACAACAACAACAACAACAACAACAACAACAGAATTTCAGTAATTTAGGGACTATGTCTATTTGAGACAAACATAGCGCTGCCGCACTGCAGTATTCAGTAACATTACCAACCACTCCTGTAACTACCCTTATATGTTGAGCACCAAGAAAGTGAGCCCAATACATTTTTTACGACTTTGGTATTTCGCGGTCGGGGATCGAACCCACGATCCCACCCCACGCGATTCCGCGGCGGATGCTCTAAGCACACGCCCACCGGGACCAATAAATTTCAAATTACATGTAAAAAGTACCAACTATAGGGGGATTTTCATCATTAAACATGTATAACAGAAGCGGAAAAAGTGAGCTTATAGAATGGTATTTAAGTAAAAATTACACCATGCTTGGTGACTATCTCATTATGTTTGACGACAGTGTCATTTCACTTGGTGTTATCCCTGTGCGCTTGTTGATATCGATGAATGCGTTTCGGCAAGTGTTTCATCGATATAGATCTATACACGTGATTTTAAAAATCAAATTTCTCAAACTTTAGATGCCTGAGGTGGCATTTTGAATTTCCCCACTCTCTAACATCATTCGGATATCATATATGATACCATCCAGGACACCTCGCCATTATATCCGACGGACCGAACCATAAACATATTCACATCTGTGCTGCATATGTCTGTGTTCCGAGCACCGACGGATATGGCTGAGTTGTTACGATTGATAAGATACAGCGATGAGCAGAAAAAAGACACAACTGTCATTCAAGGATAATCAGATTCTTTATACTTTTTTCTTTGAGAAAATAAAGCGAAAATGTTAATTGGTTGATCAGTGAAAACTGACTTCATTCTTCGTGTAATTTATTTTATCCTTGTTTCATTGTATTTCTAAAGTGCGATTTTTATCTCATGTTCCGAGTTTAAACATATCTTTAAATTATTTTTCCCAAACCATTTTGGAGTTGTACGCGAACGCGTACTCGCGTAACACTATGTCCGCCGCTGGCAGTGGCGTAGCTTCTATTAGGCCTTGTAGGGCCCTGGCCTACAGGTTTGTCAAGAAAATGATCAAAATGTCAGAAGTCCCAATACTGCAATAAAAACTGGAAAGGGGAGGAGGTTTAAGCTTAAAATGCATGATTGGCAGTGTGCATGCAGTGTTCGGTTAATTTTGCAAAAAATCAAATTCATAGTTTAAAATGATTCCAATTAACGAATATTGTTTTATTCTTTATTATTCCCTGAAAATAATTTGGAACGCCAAAGCCTTCGGAATCCCTACCCAATATGGGCAACACCTTCTATGAGCCTACAAGTTGAAAAAGAAAAAAAAAACTCGCTACGCCCCTGGCTGGCATATTAATAAGTTCTGCATAGAAGTCTTAAGTTATATATGAATTAATGGGGGTTTTTTTGGATTATGAATTATCAAGCATTTATACTACAAGTTTACATTTAACAATAAGTTAAGTGATGAATAATTTTGACCGTGTGCACGACCTATGAGGGCCGATCTAACCACGTCACCGAGCTCGATCGATTCGAGAAATCTTCGTGTTAATATTCCGGAAATCTTCTGGAGATAGGAGAATTAATTTCCTACAGTCATTTAATACATCGTTGATTTTATAGACATCAGTCGGGCTAATCGTTTAACCTACAGAGGCAATATTTTGTATAGAGTCAAAAGAAAATGATTGAATTTTCATATTTTCACATTATTTTCTGTATTTATTGCAATGATTTTGGGTAGTATTGCAACTTAAAAAAAGATATGCGGCGATGATGGGGATTAAAGTGTTCACATTGCTATCTATGAATCATTTCAACGACAAAGTAAAATTCTTCGTAACAAAGCGCACCGTCTTTCAGTTATATGGACACGGTGAAACAGACTATACTATACTGCAGATATTTAAAATGTATCAAAGAGAAGTGTTTTGGGTAAAAGGACTTTATATTTATTAAAGAAACTGTAATTTCAGTTAGAATATTTTATCAAGATTTCGTGAAAACGAAGTATATGATTCAGCTAATTGCCATCTCAACACACAACTGGTGCGTAGTTTTCTCTCCGTAGATAAAGGGATATCCACCAAATACTCATTCGGCACGGTCTTGCGTCAGCATGCATCCTTAAGTGGGTCAAAAGTGAGGTTGGATATCTACGGCGAAAAAAAAAGTCAGATTTACATATACGACAGGATCGATTGCTCTTTGGGGTCTCAGAGGTAAAAAACACATCTCATACAGGCAATGACTTCCGAAATTTGAAACTGAAAAAAATCTTTACGCTATTTTGTACAGTCTCCAAATGACCGAAATACTGTCGATGGGACGTTAAACCCAACAAACAAGATTCATAATACGCATGTAAATCTATCGTTATTCTTTAAACAAAAAAAACAACAACAACAACAACAAAAACAACAACAAACTTTTCGACACATTTGATGGGTCTGTACCTATGGAACGCCAAATCTACATTAACACAAATATTTGAATATCTCTTCAAATAATTAGGAATCTCTTCAAATGAAATATTAATATCAACAATTCAATTGAAGATATCAACAAATGGTTTGAAGAGATCTTCAAATGAATTAACAACTCAATTGTTGATCTCAATATATATTTATTGATTTCTAGATAAATTAATATAAATTCGATAAATAGTTATAAATCGGTACTGTACTTTACAGTATTGCAGATATTCTATGCACGTTACATTTGATGGAATATGTAAAGTATCACAGCTTTTAAACATATTAATTAAATCTATTATAAATTACGCAGTAACTGACAGTAAAATGGCACCAAATACGTGTAGCGTTCCATCAGGGAGAAACCATTGTTTCACAACCGAATTAGTGAACATTGATTTGAAGAGATCAACAAGTTATTATTGATACCTACATAAGTTAATGATACCAACAAATAATTTGAACCTAGAGCTCTACAACTGAAGGTGATTTGTTGATATCATTATTCATTTAAGATCTCTTTCAATCATTTGTCGATATCTTCAAATAATTGTTGATATCGATAATTCAGTTGCAGAGATCTCTAATTATTTGAAGAGATCTTCAAATATTTGAGTTTATTTAGATTTGGCGTTCATTTGTACTCTCTAATAAATTTTCCCTAAACTTGTAGGCTGCGGCCACAGCTGCAATCATTTTATTCACTCGGATTTGTATTTCCACCATCTTTCTTGTAACATTTCGGACATGTTGGTTTGGCAGACAGCCGACATCATCCATTTTTGTATACGACATATGTTTGTTTACCCCCCTATACCCATATTCCGTATCTTGCCATTGGATGGAAATATTTCTATGAAACTTTGTCACTTTGAAAACATCCAAAAATAAAAATGTTTCACCGAGAGTTTTTCCAGGTTTTATTAGATGTAGGGGAGATAATCTGTTTAAAGTTAACATTGAAGTCTATTTGAAATATACAATTTCTGTAAATATGAAAAACTGAATTTGATTTTCGAGGAAAACTCACGTTAAAAAGATGCATTATATGATTCTGATTCAAATTTCATGAGCACATCTAAACCCTACCGTAAGAAAATGGAGAAAATCACTTTTTTTGTAGTTTTCAGGGGAGATAACTCATGACAACAAAATTATAAAGGGGAGGTAATTAAAGAATTTTTGTCATTTTTCACAACATGTCAATTTGACCTTAAGATTTCCATAGTTTGACACTTGAAAAGCTTATGTTGTGGAGTTATATGCATGGCTTTGATGGTTATTATGGGGCATATACCTTATCCGGAAGTGAATTACAGGGCATAAACCTAACTTGTGAGAAGTACTTGTTCTGGTACTCTGCTTCGATTGTTATCAACATTCATAATCGGAAACCATTAAATTTACTACAAGCCCTATTATTCATTGGTCTCGAAAGTCATATTGTCGGGTGCCGTGCGTCGCCTTTTTAAAGAGACATATATACGACATTCAACGTGACACTAACTGGATTCCGTAGAATATCCATATATCATACAGTCCTGTTGTACCAGCCACGCACACGTATAAATTTCAGAAAAGCAACTTTTCAATTATTGAACAATACTACAGCCTACCGAGAAAAACTACTCGGTAAACATCGTGACAGATAACATCGGACATCCTGACCTAGAACGTGTGTAGTGTGTATCTTCGGCTGCTAATTTGGATTAACATACAAGGACACAGTAACCCTATCGACAATGCCTCTTGCATTCGTGTACACTAACGTTAAAGGAGATGACATTCCGTCGGAATTTGAAGATCAGCTTACACAGAAAATCGCTGATGTATTGAATAAACCAGCTAATGTAAGGATTGATTCTATGTGTTTATGTATGTTAAAACATTGATTGAAGTGTAAAGGTCATTTCGTATGCTTCGTGTAAATTTCTCATTTTTACGCGCATGTACATTGTATTTTAATCTACCACAACAGACTGCCACCGACGATTGACATAATCATTCTATATAGCGACGTACAATGTTTGTACTTCTGACTGTTCAACAATAATGCAGACATATTTATATTTACGCATTTTACCCCTGTTACACATACATGGTTTACCTGGGTGCGGATCTACTCCCACCTGTAATTAGTTGGGTGTCCCATACGAGCGTCCAACTAGATTTTTTTTAATTTTTTTTTTTTATAGAAATTGGGTTATACATTTAAATCAAACTAAATGATTTATTATTATTATTAGTAGTAGTAGTAGTAGTATGTCGTGCTGTCATTCAAGCAAATGTCGGATATACCTAGTCTAATCTGTTTACATTTTACAACCACGGTTTAGGACTTTTAATTTTGGGGTTATTATTTTACAACCAACATTTCAACAATCAAATTGAATAATGTACCATTTTATAAGAAATATACGGTATTGTTTGAAATAAAATATCTAGTTTGAATTAAATGCATAACCCAATTTCTATGCAATTATATTTGTTCGTTTGTTGGTTTAACGTTATACAATTATGAAACACCTTAAGTGACGATAATTCCTTTTGAGTGTACAGTCAAACGTGATCGGTCAGGGGAACAAGAGAAAGTGGCCGCTTAACAGGGTGACCACTAAATGTAGCTTAATTATATAATAAATTCTATAATTTGGTAATATTAAAACTGGCAGCTGAATGCAGGTTGACCGTTTAATACAGGTGGCCGCAAATACAGGTTTAACTGTGTTTGACGGACAATCTGTTGCTCCATCACAACTGAATTTATTAATTCTGTATTCATCATCAATCATGCATGAGGTTGTACTCAAGATTAGTCGGACATGATCTTACATAGACGATTAAATTGATGTATATAAAATGAGACCAGTTTGACTCAAAACATACATAAATATATGCCGACCATTTGAATGGGGGTGGGGCTTATTTTCCAAGGGGTCAATTTTATTTTAGCAATTTTGATATAGGGGGCCATGAGTTGGTCATTTGTGCGCAATGGAGAAACTAATTCTGACTATTGGTTTCACAGTTTTTTTAGCTCGTCTGTTTTTCGAAAAAAACAAAACAAAAACAACAACAACAACAACAACAACAACAACAACAACAAAAAAACAACAACAAAAAACGAGCTATTGTCGTAACTCCGGCGCCCGGAATCTTAATGTTGGCCATAACTTCTCTACTATTCCATATACAACTTTGTTTTTTGGTATGCATATTCATCTGGACAAGGCCTATCCAGACATATGCTATTTTTTCACCTATTGACCTTGACCTTTGACCTATTTTTGCTGTTACTTCTGAAAATTTTAAAATGCCTGTCATTTCAGAACCGTTACCAACAGGGTACTGATATTTCACATGTGAATTCCTTGTGGCAAGACCTTTCCAGAAATGTTAACTTTTGGACTTTTGACCTTGACCTTTGACCTATTTTTGCTGTAACTTATGAAAATTTTAAAATGTCTGTCATATCAGAACCGTTACCAACAGTGAACTGATATTTCACATGTGAATTCCTTGTGGCAAGAGCTTTCCAGAAGGTTTTGACCTTACCTTTATTTTACCTATTTTTTTAAATATTTAACAAAAAACTTTAACGTTGGCCGTAATTTATTTACTATTTGACATACAACTTTTATTTTTGGTATGGATATTCATCTTTGCAAGGGCTTTTCAGATATACCTCAACAATTCATCTCTACCTTGACCTTGACCTTTGACCTATTTTTTGCTGTATGTTTTGAGAACTTTAAAATGCCTGTCATTTCAGAACCCGGGAATTCCTTGTGGCAAGACCTTTCCAGCAATGTTACACCTTTGGGCTTTTGACCTTGACTTTTGAAAATTGACCTATATTTGAAATGTTTAACAAAAAACTTTAACGTTTGCCATAACTTCTTTACTATTTGACACACAACGATTATTTTTGGTATGCAAATTCATCTTGACAATGTTTTTTTTTTTTTTTAGATAAACCTTATTTCTATATTTTATTATAATTTTAAAAAAATCTAACTTTGTATACTGGTTTGTCATCATATGAACCTGTGCAGGTGTGATTCTGGTCATGATCTTTAGGCAGATCTTTGTGTTGTATACCTTCTATTCCATGATCAAGGTCAAAGGTCAAATTTAAAGGGTATGGTACTGCAACATTGCATTTAAAGGCTTACAGTTTTAATTGTGATTGTCAAGGTCAACATTTTTAAATGTTTAACAAAAATATGCAATGTTGGCAAAAACAGACGAGCGTTGGCACCCGCATGCGGTGCTCTTGTTATATTTTGTTTTTAATTTTCTGCTCAAGAGTATTCTCAATTCATACCCAGTGGTTTTAGAGGGCGGGCGACACACAACGGAAGACGACCTGAATAGCTTACCTTGAGCACATTGTGAGAGTTTGAAAGTGGTGAATATTTAATAACATTTGTGTCTGTTTCAGCGTATCAGTGTGACGATAATGCCTGGACTGCGCATGTCCAGGAACAACAGCAGTGCTCCCACCGCCATTCTCCAAATACGCTCTATAGGGGTGTTCGACAAGGAGAGAAATCCTGGCTATGGCGAACCATTTTTCCAGCTACTGGGCGAAGTATTGGGTATTCCACATGACAGGTTAATGAATTTTTTCTTTTCTTTCTTTTTTAGCTCACCTGAGCACAACGTGCTCAAGGGTGAGCTTTTGTGATGGTCCTTCGTCCGGCGTCCGTCGTACGCCGTGCGTCGTCAACAATTTGGCTTGTTAACACTCTAGAGGCCATTTTTGGCCAAATTTTATGAAACTTGGTCAGAATGTTTTCTCCATAAAATCTTAAATAAGTTCGAAATTGGCTCATGTGGGGTCAAAAATTAGGTCATGAGGTCAAATCTTAGAAAAACCTTGTTAACACTCTAGAAGCCACATTTATTGCCCAATCCTTATGAAACTTGGTCAGATTGTTTGATACCATAAAATTTTGGACAAGTTCAGAATTGGGTCATGTGGGGTCAAAAAGTAGGTCATGAGGTCAAATCTTAGAAAAACCTTGTTAACACTCTAGAGGCCACATCTTTGGCCCAATCTTTATGAGACTGGCCGCCGTGGCCGAGCGGTTACAGTCGTGGACTACAAATCTCTCAGCCCCTCACCGCTGTGGGTTCGAATCCCGGTAGGGACTTCGGATTTTTCATGTGAGGAAGCCTTCCAGCTGGCTTGCGGTAGGTCGGTGGTTCTACCCGGGTACCTCTGTGTACTCGGGGTCTTCCTCCACCTGTAATTAGCTGGACGTCGCTATATGATTGAAATACTATCGCAGCGACGGTAAACCCCAATACAACAACAACAACTTTATGAGACTTGGTCAGAATGTTTGTTTCCATAAAATCTTGGACAAGTTCAAAAGTGGGTCATGTGGGGTCAAAAAGTTGGTCAATATGAAAAATCCAACATATGTTGCTCATTTATAATCAGGTGAGCGATTCAGGGCCTTCATGGCCCTCTTGTTTAATTAATCAATTAAAAAAATGATCATACGGAGAATTCCTGAGATATGTGAAGTAAAACGATTTAGTGACCGTCCCCGGTTCGATCCCTGAACGCGACATACCAAAGTCGTAAAAGATGGTTCTGGTGTTGATTGGCGCTCAGCATGTAAGGTAGTTCCAGGACTGGTTGGCCCGGTTTCAGGATAATGTGTCTGGCTTTGGTATCATGCCACATGTCTACGGCGTGTTACTGCAGTGTGTCAGCACTATATCCATCTCAAGGAAACGATGATGATGATTTAGATTTTCTTTATACTCGCACTTTGACCAAGTCATTTTGGCGAGGATAAAATAAGGCGTTTAAAAGAGTTTAAAAGATGATTATGTACTTATGTCTTTAAATGAGAATAAGTTGATTATTTTGTGTTGAGAAATATATATTTAATTTAAGAATATATATTTAAATGTGATCCGTTGAAAACTTGGTAATAGTGGAAATAGCCAGATATTTAACTGCTTTTAATTATGAACACCATTGTACGCAGTCACATAAAACGTTCGCTATAAACGATAAGGGTAAAATAGAGAAAGTGGGATGTCACAATGAATGTACAATTGATTTTTATATCAACCAAGAATAGTAAAATGCAGTGTTTGGACATAGTCCAACATTTGATTAAAATGTTGTGCAGGACAGTATTTCACACCTAGATTTAAAAGAGTCTAAGGCGATATAAAAGTTAAAATTTATTTTTAAAAGTCAATGTCATAGCATTGAATATTGTGAGATTGGGAGCCCCCCCCCCCCCCCCCCCCCCCCCCTTCGCAGCGGAGGACTAAAATTAATTATTAATACTTATAAAACAGAACTTCCGTAAACACGCAAACAAACGACCCCATTTAGGAATAAAAAATATAAATATATTTAAGAAATGCGTGTGTACACTATATACAATAAAAAGAGGGTCCTCGTGCCCCAAGTGGAAGTCTCCCCCATATACCACACAGTATATGTCTGTCCTTCATTAAGGAAAACAATTTAAAATTTAACACATTCAGAATTTTTAGTATGATCCCTCACATAATGCACCGAGTATATAACTTTTTAAATCTTGTCAGTCATCTGACAGTCTAGAATGTATGTCTCTAGTGCTTTGAATACCGATCTCCTGACCGCTTTGCTTGGGTTCAAAACATTATCGACTGTGAGATCAAGGTGTAACCCCGCCAGGGCGGCCTTGAGACTAGCCCTGTAGTCCGCGAGTGCTCGGCAATCTATAAGAAAGTGTTCGGTAGTAAAATCTCTCAGGCAGACCGTGCACTTTTTAGGGTGTTCAAGATATATTGACCCCTATTCCTCGGCAATAAGTTAACTCCCAAACGTAATGTAGTAATGCATTTGTCCATATTTATTTTCAAAGAATATATATAAGTTTGATTTAGACTGACTATATGTCTTTGAAAAGTTTGTTTGCAATCACGTTCCTTAACAAGAGATTTCCATTTATTCAAAACTTTGGTCCTAATAAGAGAATATATTTCTGATGGAGCAAAAGGACAGTCATTAGTAACTGCTGAATATAGAAGTCCTTCCTTGGCCGCCTGATCAGCCTCTTCATTACCCGATAAACTTATATAACATACACCATGATATACAATCTACAATCAATATACATCTTGTAAGATCTTGTCCACTCTCGTTTAACAGAGAATACATGGTGTATGTTAAGACAATTCAGTACATATTGACGTATAAAGAGCAAAAATTTCGAGTCTTTTTACCAACGTCAAGATGACTTAAGGACATACTAAGAAATGTTCAAAGAATGTATTTTATATTGTTATTGGACTTGAGATATATTGGAGTATTTTGAGGAAAAATGGTTTGGAAGTTACCAATTTGGTAAGTTGATTTTTCATCAAAGCAATAAGTGTTCCGTCTCTAATAGTCTTTTCATTTTAATATTAGTATTATTGGGAATATCTAAATTATTTCCATTATATTCTATTATGTCATTTAATTAAATGCACAAGAAAGATGTGAGAAAAATCTGGAATACTTATTAAATAGCTGTTTTGAAAAAAAAAAGTTCACTTTATGCGTTAATGTGAAACATACCTGGGCCTCGTTTTGAAAAAGCAATTCGATTGGCAATAAAATGCTAAGATTTGATTGGTCGAGGACTCGTTCCTGATTGGTGGAAAAGGGAGGTTTATGATGGGCTGAATTTTCAATCCGCTAAATACAATAGACGTACCAATAGTTAAAATAGTGCTGGGCCAGTAATCGTGAACAAAAGCTATTGTCCGCATTTCCGTCCCTGAATCAACACACGCCAGACAGAGTGGCAACTTTAAAGGGATTAACTTTTGACAATTGAATAGGCCATTGTTCGCATTTCCGTCCCTGAATCAACACACGCCAGACACTGGGACGACGTTAAAGGGATTAACTTTTGACACGTGAATAGACCATTGTTCGCATTTCCGTCCCTATATCAATATCGTTTTTGTTCCATCGCTAAAAATAGATCGTCTATTGTTAACGCAGGTGATATGAGCCTGGGAAAGGAGTATGAACTGAAGCAATAGTTAGCATTCATTTAAAGGTAGGACGTTGAACAGAACACATCGTAAAGGTAGATTGAGTATTTTTATTACAGTATTTAGACATATTATCAGATATATATTATTTCATAGTAACCATCATTATTACTGTTGAATCCTATTATTGTTGTAATTGATGTTCTAGATATTTAATAATTGATATTATTATTATTTTATTATTATTATTGATATTATTATTATATCATTGTCTGAGATCGAATGGAAGTGACCCTCAATTTCCGCGAGTAGATCTTAGATCAAGTATACAAGTCACCTCTGTATACTAAAAATGGCCGCCTGTTACTTTTGTATATATAATATGATGTACATATTTATTTTTTAAATTGTCTACCGATGTGGTCATTCTAAATATAGACCAATGATGTCATTCTAAAATTAGGTGTCATGCTAGAAACCAACCCTAAAACCCTTATATGTAAATAAGTTACTATAAATAGAAACAAAATGGCCGCCTACCTAGAAAGTAGGTCAAGTTTGTTTACACCCAAAGCGTCCGGTTTACTACTTTTAGTGTTTAACGTAGCCTTGATCTAGTCCAAGGAACAGGAATAACGAATGATTATTCACTTTGCCCCGGTTTAATGGCCGCCGCACATGCGCACTACCCTAAAACGCATTTTTAACGTGTGCTGAATATAACGT
>CM037780.1:3836202-3886202 GCA_021229015.1 Solen grandis | reverse complement strand
GGGCAGAAGCGCGGCGTACGCTCTCTCTCTCACCCCCCCCCCCGCCCCCCTAAAATCGACCAAGGTGTTTTTTTTATGCGTTTATCCACAATTTTTCAAAATTTACATGTGACAATAAGAGTTAGTCAATTTGATCAAAATGGAAATGTCATTTTCAGTTTGTTTTTTACTTAAGTTTTCTCGTATCAGTTTCATTTTCGCTGGTTTGGCACCTTTCCGCCATTTAAACAAGCAGTAGCAGTCGATACATTGAAAATTGTCCGATTCACCGAAGCGGAAAAGGCTGGATCCATTCAGTTATACCTGTCTCAGACAGATATGAGATGTTTATTTTTTTCGACAAGTGCGAAAGACAAGAAAATGATATTCTCAGATGTATCACTAGTAATTAACCTGAGTATCACGCGTGCCCATTATAAATCGGATAAATGAGTTTTCAACACATCATTGGTGCCGTCGTTTTTCGTTTTTAGGCAGCGAAAGTGTTTATAAAGTGTATAAATGCAAGAAAAGCAAAAATATGCATTTTTGAAAAAAGAAAAAGGAGAACAAATGTCAATGCAATATAAATGAACAGCGTATTTAATTTGATATTTTTTTGGCAATATGCCTATGCAATTAAATCATTGTCTGAACAACAATGAAGGGATGTCGGATTTGTTATATATTTTTCAACGTTTAATTTTTTATATACATGTATCAACAAAACTACAGTTATTTGACAGAATGATTACACCTATTCTAACATATTGTTTATAGGTATGGGGAATATATGAAATTGATGAAATTTAACGTATACATATAAAATATTGTAAATTTATTTTAGGCGTAAAATCACAAGGAAGATTTTCATTATCTAAAAAAAAAAAAATTTTTTAAGATTCGCTCATTTTTAAAATACCGAATAGTCAAGCGAAAGAAAGAACTGTGTCTTTAAAATTCAGTCGCTTTTAGAAAACTTAGGTTTTGGAAAAATATGGAATAATTCTGACGTAGATACTGACTATGTACTAATGATAAAACAAAGTTTGTACAGAAATGGCATGAATGTTTAAATAATAGTCCAAAACTTGAAACTAACTGTAAATACATAACAGAATTTAGATTTGAAACGTATTTTGAAATAATAAAAAAAAAATGATTATCAAAGATTTTGAGTAAATTTCGTTTATCTATCCGTGAACTTAATATTGAGGTAGGGAGATACGATGGAACAGATAGAAAAATAGATTATGTGCTCGTAACTTATCTATGATAGAGTCTGGATATCATTTCTTGCTTGTGTGTCCAAAATATAGATGTATAAGACTCAAATACTTAAAAAAATACTTTCGATAAGTATACGTGAAAACAAAATGATATTAAAAGTATAGTGTTCTGTTTGAAAGAGAACAACTTCCAGTGGGTGAAAATATGGCGGTGATTTTCTTTGTCTGGTGAAAAAAATCCGCAAATTGGACGTATAGTGTGTTTTGGACATATATTTATTTGCAAAACAGAATTAAAGTGATAAATGGTTTAATAGGCTTATTTACAATGGCAAATGAGAGGGAATTAGGTGGAGGATTTGAAAAACAAAATCGGAAAAGATCCCGCCGTTCGTCCAGTGCCACGCCGCATCAAGGTACACCGCATCATGAAAAAGTGAGTTCAAACAATTTATTATCGCAAGAACAATTCAATCTTCTGAACATAGATGACAAACTGTCCTGCATGTTTCGTATGCTGAGTGATTTTGGAAAAGTGTCGTACAATGTTGATAATCTTACGAAAAACCTTTATTATACATCGGCCGTACAGAATGTCAGCGAGGCCCATCTTCGGTTGCTCGAGTACAAAAGTATAGATATGGAGGCACGCCTTCTTCGCAGCAATCTCCTGTTTAATGGTCTCCCTGAATTAACTGTCGACGAAGACTGTCGAGCCCTGATTATAAATTTGCTCCAAAATCATCTAAACATGCCCCAAGAAAATATCAAAATTATCAATGCTCGACGAATTGGCAGAAAGTTAACATCACGACCCGGTCAGCAAGCACGTCATAGATCCATTCTTGTTTCTTTCGCTGATGCCAGTTACGTTATTGAAATTATGTCAAAAGCCAGACTTCTAAAAGGAACCTCATATGGTATTTCGCGAGATTATCCTCGCGAGATTAACGAAGCCAGGCGTGAACTCTGGCCAGAATACAAGCAAGTACGTGAGAAGTACGGCTACCGAAACTGAGAGGTTCTCGCAACTCCGATGTTAAAGCCCGAGTCAATGAACTATTCCACAGAAATTTGGAAGAGTTGTTACTGATGGAAACAGAAAATCAATCTTCGCAGTCTCCTCAGGTCATCGCAGAGGAGTCAGACTCTAGTGATCAGGAGTCAGACGACATTATGTCTTCCGGGGTCCTGGCCCCTTCACGTAGGCCAGGCTATCTGCTGGATGTTCATCCACCGATACAGAAGTCCCTGAATGACCTTTCTGCTTCTCCATCCTGTCTGAGCAACCCTTCTCCAGCACACAAAAAGGACAAGCTTGCTTCAGGCATATGACTCCACTGCATAGGACCACGCGGGGATAGTGTCCCCTAGTCCCAGTGAAACGCTAGTTTTAAAAGTTCTTTATTATGATAACTTATCTCATCCAGTTTCACATAATACTCAAATCGCATCTAAAGTAAATTTTGATAATATAACTTCATCTGCAGTCCTTGAGAGTGATACATTTTTTGTGAACTGTGTCTACACAAGCCTTGCTCCCATCAGCGACCAGATGTCCCCACTACAGCGACATGGTGTGTCCTGCAGCACGGTTGAAATCTCCTGCTACTAGCGTCTCGGACAATGATAGTGAAAATTATAATAATGTTAGTAAACTGAGAATTGGAACTCTCAATGTATGTGGTCTTAAAAATAGAGTAAACACCCCAGAATTTGTTAATCTCATAAAACAATTTTCAATTGTATGTATTTCAGAGACCAAACTTGACAATTTAGATATGATAGAAATACCCGATTATACTTTTTTTTCAAAGCCACGATCGCAAAAATATAAAAGAAAGTCTGGTGGAATAGGTTCTTTCGTACACAATTCTTTGATAAATGACACTGAAATATTAGATTCAGATAAAGACTATATTCACTTGATCAAACTGACAGTGTTTTATTACCAACATAATTTTATAATCGGATGTATGTATGTACCTCCTGAACAATCTCGTTTTTATAATGAAAATGAATATTTCATGTTTGAAACTGATATTGCTAACAAATGTAGTCAATATAAGAATTTGATGATTTGTGGTGATTCAAATGGATATACTTCAACATTGCCAGATTATGTAGAATTTGATACATTTTTGTCAAAACACTTTGATATTTCTGAACTCACTTTAGAAGATACAAACCCAATAAGTCAAATGTCAATGCTTAACATTCCAAAAAACAGAAAATCTATGTGTAATAAAGTAAATAAATTAGGGCGCAAATTATTAGAAATCTGTAAATCTAACAATTTGTTGTTACTAAATGGCAGAATTGCTCCAGATTCTGAAAGGACATAATACTTTCCGGAATATATCTGTTATTGACTATTGCCTCAGCTCTTTATCATGTTTAAAATATGTAGTACAGATTTGAAGTTATTGAACTAGACCCAATTTATTCCGATGGCCACTGCTTACTAGCAACTGACCTCAAGATACCAATCACAGAATCAAACACGACGTCGAAACCTCAATCATTCACCCCAAAAAATAAACAGAAACAGAAAAGATGGTGTCCCCTAAAATCATATGAGTTTTCAAATAATATTGATATTCAATGTAAACAAAAAATTGAGGAGAATATATCAGATAAAAACAAGCCTACAACGAAACATTTTTAAATGACACCGTTAATGATATCTCAAAGTTATTTTAAATATCAGCGTCAAACACGTTCACAAATAATCAATTCCCTCAATCTCGTACAAGTTTTAACAAAAACACAAACAATAAACGATGGTTCGGGCCTCAGTGTAAAAAAGCACGAAACTGTTACAACACTGCTAAAACAAGAGTGGGGGGACAAAACAATTTTGCTAATTACAAGTTTTAATTCCTCCATAATTATAAGTACATGTTATTTCTTATTCAAGACGCCATAACATTTAACAATTTTATTGTGTTCAAATAAACAAAGTTTACACTAAAAGTACTGGGGAACTATGAATTAATTTATGAATTAATTAATGATGCAGTTGGAACAGCATAAAACCAGTACTTGATCACTCAATGAAATAAATAATAAAACATCATGATTAGTTCAAATGTTTACATTCATAAATGAAGTCTATACTTTCTTACTTACAAAAATGACGTGTTTTAATTGTGACAGTAAAAATATGCCCCCTTTCTTAACAGAAATAACTACATTTAGCAATATAATTAAGATCAGGTATATCTTTTGATACAGAACAAAACTGTTACTTTATTTTTGTTAAATATGCTACAGCCGATGCATGAGTTCCATATATTTTCATTTAAGTATGTCTACTATTTTTTCCACATTATCTTAAATTTACATATATATACGAAACATCACATTTCATTTTCCCAAGAAAAACAAGAGGCCCATGATGGCCCTAAATCGCTCACCTGAGATAAATAGGTTGACCCAAGGAACATCTGTACCAATTTATTTTAAAATCTGGCCAGTAGTTTTGAAGAAGATGATTTTTAAAGTTTTCATATTTTTTTTCTTTTTGTTGCCATGGCAACCAGAGTTCTACATGGATCAAGTTTATTTTAGCAACTTTTGTGAAGGTTGACCCAAGGATCATCCCTGCCAAGTTAAATCTAAATCTGTCCAGTGGTTTCAGAGGAGATCTTGTTTAAAGGTTTCTCTATATACATATAAGGCAAATAAGCCCCGCCCCTGGCGGCCTTGTTTATTTACGAATCGGAATAATTTTAGCAACTTTGGTAGAGGTTGGCCCAAGGAATATCTGTACCAATTTATTTTAAAATCTGGCCAGTAGTTTTGAAGAAGATGATTTTTAAAGTTTTTTTGTTTTGTTTTTTTGTTGCCATGGTAACCAGAGTTCTACATGGATCAAGTTTATTTTAGCAACTTTTGTGAAGGTTGACCCAAGGATCATCCCTGCCAAGTTTAATCAAATTCTGTCCAGTGGTTTCAGAGAAGATGTTGTTTAAAGGTTTCTCTATATACATATAAGGCAAATAAGCCCCGCCCCTGGCGGCCATGTTTTTTTACGGATCGGAATAATTTTAGCAACTTTGGTAGAGGTTGACCCAAGGAACATCTCTACCAATTTATTTTAAAGTCTGGCCAGTAGTTTTGAAGAAGATGATTTTTAAAGTTTTCAAATTATTTTTCTTTTTGTTGCCATGGCAACCAGAGTTCTTCATGGATCAAGTTTATTTTAGCAACTTTTGTAGAGCCTCACCCAAGGAACATTCCTGCCAAGTTTCATTATATTCTGTCCAGTGGTTTCAGAGGAGATGTCGTTTAAAGCAAATTGTTGACGACACACGACGCACGTCGCACGACGCACGACGGACGACGACGGACGCCGGACGAAGGGCGATCACAAAAGCTCACCTTGAGCACTTTGTGCTCAGGTGAGCTAAAAAGACATAGTACACACAAATCAACATTAAACAAACACGCATTGCACGAGGCAAGCAAGACTTATAAACGTACTATAAGGACCTTCTTAAATAAACATAAACATAAGAGTGAAGAAAAATTAAGATGCCTGAATTGAAAAAAAACACGAAAGCTAATAAAAATACAACCATTCTATGAATATTTTAAAACTTTAAACCAGCTCTTACATGATGAATATGACTTACCCACTGATGAATTTCTGCCACCATCTAACTTGTCCACTGGCACACTGAATGCAGAAATAACCATATCTGAAATAGAAAAAGTCATAAATAAGAGTAGCAATGGAAAATCGCCATCTATTTACAATAATATCATTAACGAATATATTAAAAGTACAAAACATTTGATGTTACCAACATACTGTCATCTTTTTAACAGAATTTTGGACTCCGGTATTATACCAGATACTTGGCTTACCGGTATAATTAGACCAATTTTAGGTCCAACTCCTCAACATGCGATCATATTTTTACACTACATTTCTTAATAGAAAAGATAAAAATGGATAAAAAGAATTTATTCTGTTCATTTATTGATTTTTCCTCTGCATTTGATAATGTTTGGAGATCTGCACTTTGGTCTAAATTATTAAATCATGGCATTCATGGTAAGTTACTTACAGTTATTAAAAATATGTATTCTGGTATCAAATCATGTGTTCAGTCCAATGGCCGTACCTCGTCCTTTTTCTCTAGCTATTGTGGTGTTAGGCAGGGGGAAAACTTGTCCCCTATACTGTTCTCCATTTATCTCAATGATTTACAAGATTATCTGTTAGGTTCTTCTGATAGCATCACCTTGAAAGTAAATAATTAATTATTAAAAAATATTGTATCAATATTGTATCAATTCCCTTTAGTTACTATGTATTTGAATAAATATGTATCTATAAGTATTGTAATCTATTATAGACGATCTCTCTCTCTCTCTCTCTTAATCAATCATTGAACTGATATCTTGAATACATTAATTTATACATTCCACATGGCGTTACCCTATTCTATGACATGGTATAAAGTCAACGATCTGCTATGTTCAATTCAACATTATTCAGACCATTTACAGCGAACACACTTACTTATTTTATTTGGGATTGTTATTTACATTATGACGATAAATTAACTAAATATAGCACTCTTTCCTGTATGTTTTTTATTTGTGTTTCAGTCTATATAAAATATAAATGAATACTTTAGAGCATGTTTAATAGAATTGTGAAAACGTATGTATATTGGCTCCATGTAAATGTATGTATTTAGAACAGGTTAACCACATTATATGTGAAAAGGGAACTTTCCCCATGATCTCTCTCTCTCATTACAGTCATCACCCACCAAACGGATAATTTTAATTTGTTTTTGTATTTCACTCATTGTTACTTTTGTGAATTGAATAAAGAAGAATTGAATTGAATTGAATTGAATTGAATTGAATTGAATTGAAGAGAGATTCCAGTTGCGGAAACAATCCATTAATGCATTAAAGGACCAAGAATGCCATATTGAATGTGGTATAATTTAAGATGATTGTAAAAATGTAAGTATCATGTAACTTTTAATAATATCAATATAAGTTATAAATAAAGTATGTATAATAATAATACATAGTAAATTTTCCCTACACATCACCATGAATTGTATACATATAATCTTGTAATTTTATTATTCGTGCATTATCAATTCATTGTAATCATTGTTGTCTTTGCCAAAGAGAGTTGCGCTATCGACTTTGAAAATAAACTATTTGAGTTGAGTTGAATTAAACCAGTATTTACTGATTGTTTTGTGTGGAAGTATTTAATGCTTTAGTAATTTCTAGTTATATGGTTTAAAAATATTTAAATAGCCATGCATAAAAAATTAGTATGCCGATATAATAATTGTTTTCTCCGTTAAATCAATATACGTGTGTGTTTATATATATGGTATTTAACATGCTATATATTATTAATACAATGTATTACTGAACCACAAATAAACAAGTTTTGATGAAAATACTCATGGATATGTTGCTATAGTGGCTACCATAATATTGAATTTAATCATAAGGTAGTCCATCCATCCATAATTAGATTATCATGGTCCTTCGAAAGCTTAAAAAGACTTCAGTGCAGATGTAAGCATCCGCTGACTTTGAGTAAAAGGTTCTTTTACTCAAAGTAAACAAACGATTTACTTTTGCAATAAATTCTCACTATCACCTGATGGACAATGATAACAATTTAATGATAGATGGACTACCTTAAGTCCGCGTTTACTATATTCCTTGTAAAGATATCTGAAACGATCCAATAAACCCATTAACATAAGAACACGTAACAGCCTTCAACTATATGTTGGTTTTCAAAAGAAAAAATAACAAGTAAAATAAAACCCTATATTTTTCAAACGATATTAAGCTTTTCCGGAAAATCTCCGAGTTTGTTTGGTATTAATATTGTTTTATACCTATTTAGAAAATGTCATATGTCAATTTAATACGTTGTCAATTTTACTCCTGTCAGAATATAGCATTTACAGTTATTTTATATTCAGGAATTTCTTAGATAATGTTCAGCGTTTTCTTCCGGAAATGAGACTTTTCCAGTAATGACGAAGGGAGGTAATCTACCATGTCGATTAGAGCGAATGCATTGTAAATAGTCACGAAACTGAAGCTAAAAGCTTCAATTTTCCTCAATATCAATAAAGGCACTTTCAAACATCCACAAGCGTAGTGCGTTTAGACATGCCGGGCCAATTAAATTTGTCACAAGCGGGTACCATTTGGTACAAATTGTAGTAAAGATGTTTTGTGAAACATAATGTCATATCCTTACAACTTAGATAAACGGACTTGCCCAGGTTACCGATCTATAAGGTTATCCATCGGTAAATTGTGACCATGGTCTTTCAAGTGACCGTGGTAGTTTAATAGTCAATGCAAGCCTTATAGACATTGAACAAAGTAGCCTATAACTCCATATCGATGGATGCTCGCATCTGCACTGAAGCATTTGAAGGACCAGGATTATAAATAAATAATTGATGCACTACCTTAAATAACGCCCTGCTTGGGCGGGAAAGATTGAAGGTTTAATAACCGCTCGCAAAAATTTTTAGTCACGGTTCAGTATCCCTTCATTGAATACACTCTTATGCGCGTTGGATCAACAAAACAATAACAACAGTAAACGTGCCTTCCAGTTTCATGCAGTGCTAATATAGATTGAACGTGAAGTTCTTGTATATCTATAATTTACAATATGAATAAATATATTTACACTAAGTAATAAGTGCTGCCAGTGTTAAATATTTATATTATGTCGAACATAGAACGTTTCTAACGTTCAAATGCAAAATTTAATTGTAATGGAATAATGTTTGCGATTTTCACTCCGAAATGAGACGTAAACCTACGTAAATCAACGAGCACTCACCTATTCTACCTGCTTGTGTATATTTCCACACATTGCTCAATGGGAAATAAACATACTTTTGAGATCCCCCCATTCTTTAACTGGACAGTTTAAATCCGAATTATACCGAGTATTGCCGAACCCCTGATAAAATGGTCTATGTGATTTAATTACATGACATTGTATTGGTTCGATTATGGTGATAGGTTTTTTTTGTCTTATCAAGCAAACAAATCATCTGACCCTGAAGAAATTTAACGTTTATTGGTGAAAAGATTGATAGCCTCATCAAAATGACAAGGTATTATGAGACTTTTAAAATCCGAGTTCTTAACTATTCTTCTAGATCAGAGTATGAATATTACTTTTAGCTAAATCCACACTTTTTCGCTAATAATTCTGCCGAAGACCATGATGAAATGTTCATTACATCGAACAAGTCTACGTCTATTTCATCACCATAATGTATATCTCCTCGAGGAATATAGATACTGATGAGTGTTCTTTCGTTTTTGTTTTTATTTGAAATTTTGTATTATCAGAGACATAACGCCTCTCAAGAAGAGTTTCAATTTTGTTGAAGGCTGGAAAAAGAGCTACACGCTACATCTGGTATTTCTCTATGAATTTCAAACAAATCAAAAAATGACTTTCACGGATTTATTTATACAGAAAGTGGGGTTAATAGAGCCGTTTTAAATGCCTAAAATGTTTTTGATTTTAGCATAACTTTTTTTTAATTTAGCCCTAACGCGCGATTGCGGTCTCGTGAATGTCTCGTGAAATTTCAAGTTTCAAGTTTTTAAGTTTTATTTCAAGCAAATCAGAAGGTCATAAGACCCATATGGTGACAAAGCATGGTATAATGATTTATACAATAAACAAAATATAAATAAACAGTATTCAAACTATTATTAAGAAGAACATTAGACATATTCAAATCTTACTGTCTAGCTTAGTAATAATGTCGTTTACTGCCCACATTCAACATATTGAATATACTGGCAAAATGTGATATGTTGTTAACAACAGTATCACGTAAGTCACAGTGAAAAGTAGAATATAAAATGCAAAAGCGAGGCATACATATCTGAAGTGAGAGAGTCTATTCACATGAATATCAGAAAAATTGTTGCTGTATTTAAGTTGTAAATGTGCTTGCATTTCCAGGTTATCATGAATGCTAATGATACAGAACAGAACAGACCTTTCTTAATTATATTGGTATACAGTGTATACAACATGGAGAATTGTACAAGTAATCAATAAGCATAAGCAACATATAGGTTTCGGTTTTGTACTGATATTAAGACAAATAGGGTGTAGAGGTAGAGGTGGTGGAGGAGGAAGTGGTGCTGGTGGTAGTGGAGGAAGTGGAGATGGTGGTAGTGGAGGTGGTGGTGGTGGTAGTGGAGGAAGTGGTGGTGATAGTAGTGGTGGTTGAGGTAGAGGTGGTGGTGGTGATAGTAGTGGGGGTGGTGATGGGGGTGGTGGTGGTGGTGGTAGTGGTGGTGGAGGTAGTGGTGGTGATAGTAGTGGTGGTGGAACAAGGAGGAAGTGGTAGTGGAGGTAGTGGTGGTGGTAGTGGAGGCAGTGGTGGTGATAGTGGAGGTGGTGGTTGTGGAGGTAGTGGTGGTGGTGGTAGTGGTGGTGATAGTGGAGGTGGTTGCTAGTAGTGGTGGTGGTGGAGGTGTTGGTGGTGATGGTAGTGGTGGTGGTAGTGGAGGTGGTGGTGGTGGAGGTAGTGTTGGAGGTAGTGGAGGTGGTGGTAGTCGAGGTGGTGATGGTGGTAGTGGAGGTAGTGGTAGTGGAGGTGGTGGTAGTAAAGGTGGTGGAGGTGGTAGTGGATGTAGTGGAGGTGGTGGTAGTGGGGGTGGTGGTGGTGGTAGTGGAGATAGTGGTGGTGGTGGTAGTGGTGATGGTGGTGGAGGTCGAGGTGGTGGTGGAGGTAGTAGTAGCAGACTAGCAGTGAGAAAGGAGAGAGACAGAAACAGCGAGATTTCTCAAACAATTCATTTAATAAATTCAAAAGATGTGCACTTGTCCTTGACAGATATCGAAAGCGAAGCACGGTTAAGGAGGAGTGAACTTATACTCGCATAATTATACATTGACAATAATTAGATGGAGATAAACAATAGAATTAAGCTTTCAACAAAACTATCATGATTCTTTTATCTTTGCCGGTTGTGAAAACGAAAGGCGGCAAAGTGATTATATCCAGTCTATTAATTGTGGTTATACTTAATGATAGTTTGCGTGTATCAATATCATGAAAAGGGTAATCCGAAATTATCAAATTTCAATCAATCAATAACTTACTACTTGACATGAAAGATGGAGGGAGGAAGAGAGAGAGGAGGGGGGAGGGGGGGTATACCGTATAGAGAAAAGTAGATGAAGCTGCTGCTTCTGATAAGAGAACCGTTCTCAGTTATTAGATTATACATACATTGCAAATAAAAATTAAAATTGTATGATAGATAAGAGAAAAGAAGGAAGGGGAGGGGGGATTCAATATCATACATAAATTTATATCGTTTGCAATATTGTGTTAAACACCATAAATGGCAAAAGAACACTTCATTTACAAATTGCAATTCTAAAGTTAAAAAAATGATTATCTAACATAGATTTATATAGTTTACAATGATAATGATGAAAGTCAACACTTAATTTCAAAATTACAATTGCAAGGCATAATTAGAAGAGATACATTTTATCTGCTTGGTTGAAACGGCAGATAAAACGTGCCAATTTACAGACATAAAGGAGAGATTCAGTTTTAAGTAAAGTAGTGAAGAAGAGAAGTAAATCTTGCAACGATCAATTCAATAGTTTATTAAGTATAAACACACACAGTTTATTGCCATACAACTTATGGCGTCACAAACACATAGTCAGTACATGTAAGAGAAAAGCATGAAATAAATAATGAAATAAATGAAAATAACCCTTATAAATTGCTATACTTAAGTCACACTTTAGCTTAGAGGAACTGTTACAAATAGTTATAAGGTCAATTGCTGACCATTTGAATATATTTCTACATATAAGGCATATTTATATCCAATACTTAAATTTCTAAGTACTATTTAAAGCCTCTCTTTTTTCAAAGGCAAGATGTTCAAATTTGGCTATTTTTTTAATAATACCTGTTCGATTATTCTTCATTAGTAAATTAAATTTAGTAATAGTTGGCCAAGAACAAAATATTTAGGTAGTATCTTATGCCTTAGATCATTCTAGTAAGGACAAACTAGAACAAAATGATGTTCATTTTCTACAACTTTCACATTACAAAATTCACATTTTCTGTTTTGTTTCTGTATCGACCTTCTTCAATTGCCAAACTATGAGCAGAACATTTTAACTTAGCTAGAGATCTACAATGTGAAAGATTATCAACTTTCAAAATATATGGTTCCATTACAAAAGAGCTTTTAAAATAATAATATGTATCTAATTTATTACTATTTTCAATCGAATAAAACCAGCATTGTATATACTGATCATGAATTCGTTGGATGGTAAAGTTTAAATGTTCTTCACAAAAGATTATCATTAATAAAAAGATATGATAATCCAAGATCATTAAACAATGACTTAATATTCTGAGACCATTTAAGAATAAAATTACCATTATAATCTGTCATGTTATATAACTCATACAGCAAAGTATGAGGATTCTTAATAATTTTAAAACAATATTTTACTAAACGAATTTTACGTACAATGATAAAAGGAAATCTTCCTAATTCCCCATACACAGCAAAAATTGATGTTTGTTGCTTAACAAATAATAACTGTTTTAAAGATTTTAGATGAATACGTTCAATATCTGGAGCTTTATGAAAAACCGACTTCGCAGCTATAACATAAAATGGGCAAAACCATACTGTCAAATAATTTAAGCATTTCTTCTATATTCACAGCAATACAATCAAATAATGAATTTAACGAATATAATACTTTCAATGCACCTTCTGACAACTTTTCTATATTTAAAAACACAATTAGATCCAAATTAATATTAATTTCTATGCCCATATTTTACAATAATCATACAATTTGTCTACACTAGCTTGTAAACCTTGTCCAGTTCTAGAAAACAACACTGTATCATCAGCAAAAAGCAGCATGAATAAATTAATACCATCTATATCGATGAAATCTGTGGAACGCAAGATATCACTCTGACTTAAATGTAGGTATATGTCATTAATAAACAACAAAAATAGTAGAGGGGACAACGTTTCTCCCTGTTTTACACCAGAAGTTAGAACAACCACCACTTGAACGTACACAAGTTTTTACTGTTGAATACATCGACTGTATTAATTTTAAAACTTTAGATGAACAACCATATCTCATCAGCTTAACAAAAAACAAGGTTAAAGGCTTTTTTAAAGTCAACAAAGCAACAATACAACTTTTTCTTTTCATGATTTACAACTTTGTCAATAAGACTATTCAAAACGAAAATGCCACCAACTCAGCCATGTGTTTATTACTGAGAGGGGCACGTGTATGTCATGTAGTTGCTATACAAGGGTGTACCAGATCTGGTAAGTATCTTCAGCTTGTTAAATGACAATTAAAATTAAGTGATTAATAATGGTAACATTAACTGGTTTACAAAATATAGGGCTTTTGTGAATGAGGCATCGGGGTTCTAGGTAATAGTTATTGTACTGTATTTCCTTATTATTATGCTTATAGAGTTACTTCTTTGTTCGAATTTCTTGGGAGATGTTGATCCTAGTACTGATTGTATAGGCGTGTCAAAATGGGTCCAATAATGTCTGGACGTAAGGGAATACCAACAGGTAATGTTATTCGGATCCGACACAGTTCAATTCACATAGGGGGTACATCCTGTCATTTAAGGGAATACTATCATAGCTCCCTGTTTCAACTGGGAGATGATGGTTTGTAGTTCTGAACTTAAGGAGAGGTAAGTAGTATTTTTTATTACTGATGAATGCGTTCTTGGCTTGGCTTGTATTTAGACAAAACTATGCTAATAATTGCCATTTCAAATGCCTAGCTCAAATTTCATCACAAATATAACCGCCAGTTGACAAATTATTATCAACTAAACTTAACTTTATTTCAGGCAAATCGACAACAACATTGCCATTGACCAACATAAATATACAACAGAGCATGCAAAAACATAGCATTAATACATTCATGATTAATATACAACTTCATTTAATTTGTATAATGCTTTACATTAAATTTTATCTCATCTGTAAATATATTCCAACACTAACACATATATAAGTTCAAAACCTACTATTCATTGCACTTTTAATATATTTTGCTAAATTTAATTGAATGTGTCTTGAATTTGACCTCATAAAATGAAAAACTTATTTGTTGTAGGGAATGACATACATCTAGACAAATATATAGCACGTAAATCTCTATATTTTGGACATATTAGAATAAGATTAAATCTGATTCAAAATGGTCGCAATAAATACATAATCTGTTTTCTGCAATTATATTGTTATGTCCTCCAGTTTCAAGAGCTCAAACGTAATCTGGTTAAATATTTTCTTAATGAATCGTTTTTTATTACTTAAGTACCATTCAAAACAATACTGCTCCTTGAACTTACAATAATATGCTAATTAAGATGAATTGTTAATATATTTTCTCCATTTTTTATACTGATCAAACATTCTTTGAATAAAGGGTATAATTTTATATCTACATCTTCAAGACATCAAAGATTTGAACATCCCAAATTATTAAATGATTCGTTATTTCTGTATGCCCATGTTTTATTATTAATTGGAATGGAATCTATCAATGATTATAAAAGGCCTCCTTTACAGAGCTGATATTACAATTTCTTATTTTCATCCAATACTTGATAGATCTTAAAGCTGCTAGTATCGATAATGTTATTCTTCCTAGTTCACCTAGTACTGCTTGATTCACAGTACGTTTATTAACTCCAAGAATAATTTTACAATTTTTTTTATATAGTTTATCTTCTTCTTTATAGTTAAAAATCGACCATAGTTCCAAACAATACAATACAATTTGTGAAATGAGTCAAAAATCAAAAAGCGACAGTTTTGTACGCAAGTCCAATGAAATTCTACTGAACAAAGATAATAATTGATTCATAGCTTTAGATGCTTGTTCATACAAGGCTTTTAAGAAAAGTTAATGTTATCAGAAATAGATTTTGGCTTTAAAATGATATTTGTATAATGAATATAAACAAGACGGGCATTATTAAAACAAGTGAATATAAGTATACGAGATATAGAATACAAAGAGAGAGGGGGTCGGGAGGCGGGGCAAAGACATGTTAGTCATGTTTAATTCCAGTACATGGCACTGGTCGAGATAAATATTTATACATGTATTACTGTATAACTGTTTTACTGTAGGTCTATCTTGTATTTACAGATGTATTCATTTTGACTTACAAAATATGCCATACCATCCTTGGATACTAGATTTCCGCAAAAGAACTCATGGATAAATGTTTGTGAGTTTGTGGGTCTTTCGAATATTCAGCAATGAAATGGAAAGCACCGCCTTTCTCATTCATGGTTAGATCAACTGGCCACGAACAGTATCATAAACAAAACCATGTGCTGTTTTAATTATGGAAGCTCAACCGTTGATAACATATCATACTATTGTAGCTTTTTGATAATGAATTTGAATATATCAGAAAACAATGGAAACACGCCAATTGCTTACAGGGACAGCATTAATTAGATTAAATTACATCCCTAGATTATCATCTAGCAACTTATCAAAGGATAGAGAAACCATGCAGACTGTCCCACTGTTACATTGCAGACTTTGATATTCTTTTGCGACACTTTGTTTCTTGCTTTTCTTTCATTAGGAAATAACATTTCATTTAAAAACATACACAATTTTTCTTTATTTTACGATATGTTATTACGACTGTAATATGACTAACCAATTATTCATATGTCCTTATAATGTAAGACATCTTCTCTGCCCCACTGGGTACGTGTGACGTGTGACCCCACACTGGGGTGTTCCGCCCTTGGCGTGAACACTTCATGCTATATACCGGTAATACCCATCTGAACGCATTGTGCGATATCTAGAAAAGATACATCTAGTTGTTAAAAATGTATACATGTTTTTTGGTGGGTTTCAATTTTTTTCCGACAAAAAGTGATCACAGAGCCATAAATATTCAATTTTCTTAATTATTCCGAAGCGGATACAAGCGACTTCTGTTCGTTGATCAGAATTTAATATCTTTTCTTAGACACACAATAATTAATTCTTTCTCAGAGGCACTTAAAAACTTTGTTTCAATTAGATGGATCATAAAACTCAACAGGAGTCCCTTAAGTATCTCTCTTCGGTCGTTCTTTAGATTCTCCGATTTCAAAATGTTTATTGACATCCTTCAGATATTTACGAATTGTATATTTAAATAATTGCAGCCCCTTTTTTTAAAGGGGATAAAAAATTGTTTTTTTCCACTTCCCCAAACTGTCTTTTTTTTTGGGGCCCAACCTTTTTTTTTGGGGGGAAGGGTGGGGGTGTTTTTAACAAAAATTCCATTCCTTTTTGGGGTTTTTTTAAAATCCAAACTTTTTTGATTTTTTTTTCCCTTTTTTCCTGTAAAAAAAAACATTTTTTGGGACTTTATTTTCTTTTTTGCATAAAACCATATTTTTTCTGCAAAAATCCGCAAAAAGGGGTTTTAAAAACTTTTTTAAAAAAAAAAAAAGTTAACAAATAATCCCCCCAAAAATTTCCAATTTTTTTTTGGTGTAAGGGGAAAAAAACAACATTTTTGGGCCTCATCTGTGATGTTTTTTAAAATTTAAATTTGTCCATAAATTATTTCATTTTTTAAATGTTCTGTAATAGGCAAATGTTACAATGTTTTTAAATATTGATTTAAAAACCCAAAAAAATTAATTTACGGGCCCCAATAAGGATTTTGCAAATTGAGAATTTTTTTAAAAAAATTTTTAAAAAAAATTTTGGGAAAAATAAAATTTTAAATTTTTTTTTTACAAAATGGTTTTTGGTTTAAAAAGTTTTTTTTTTTTTTACAAATGGAAAAGGGAAAAATTTTTTAAAAATGATACTGAAAAAATTTTAATTTTGGGTTTTTATTCCCTAAAGATTCAAAAGTATTTGTTTTGCCGTATTGACTCAAATACCCTTTTAAACCCAAAACCCTTTTATTAAGTCTTCAGTGTTTTCCCCAAAGGCCCCCCGTTTTTTCACATTTTTTGAAAATTACATACAATTACCCTTTTTGCACAAAAAGGGCGCGCTGTATGGTACGAATTCGCCATGGAAAAAACCCTTTTATTTAGACAATTTTTCCAAATTTTTCAATTGCTCCCCGGGGAAGCTATAGTGTGCGGGTTAAGAGTTCTCAAAAATAGCATTTTTTTATACAATTTTAAATTGTATCCCAAATAAACAAAGCCTTAAAAAAGGAAAGTAGTTTTTTTTTAAAACCCCTTTTTTTTTTGTTCCATCAAAAACCCCAGATAGGAATAAAAAAGAAAAAAAATTTTTCCTCAAAAAAACTTATTTTTCAAAAAAAAATTTGTGTTTCTTACAGGTATTTTTTAATGAGAAAACAAATAAATTTTATCTTTTATAAAACATAAAAAAATATTTGGAAAAAAAATTTAAACACAAAATGATTCTTTTTTTTTTTTTGGGAAGTCTTGTGACCCTTTTTTTTCACCTGACTAAATCGGGGGGTAAGGGTTTTTTTGGGGGCGGCGCCCCCAAATCTTTTTTCCAAAAACATGTTCTTTTCAATTTTGAATGGGAGTGTCAAGAAAAATAATCCCCCTTTTGCATTTTTTTATTTTTTCCCCCCTTTATTTTTTTTTTAAATTTCTTTGAAAGGGTAATTTTTTTAAAACCCTAATTTTTTAATTTTCTTGAGACTTGATATGTATGTTTGGTGCTTTTCCCCGAATGCGGTGGCAAGAACCATAATTTAAAATTGGGGGGTTTTTTTTCCCTTTTTATTAAATTTTTTTTAGTTTTTTTTATTGAATGAGATGCTAGCTAAGGAACTTTTTTTTTTTTTTTTAAAAAAGCTAAAGTTATAATTTTCTTTACATTTTATTTGATTTTTTAAAAAACCTTTTCCCTTTTGTCAAAATCATTGCACTTAATCCCCCCTTTTGAAAAAAAGGACAAATCGAAAATTTGGGCTTTTAAACCCTGTCAACGACGGGGCTTTTCGGGGTACACACCAACTTGCAGATTTTTTAGTTTCATGTTTTTCCTTTTAAAACCCTTTCCCCCCAAATAAAAAACCCCAAAAAAACCTATTGGGCAAAGTTAAAGGGGGCATTTTGCCCCCCTTTTTTTAAAAAAAAAGGGCTTTATAAAATCTTGTTAAAAATTTTCAGGTTCCCAACCATCACAATATCACTAGAGAAAACGACCACGCTATCCTTTGGGGGCAATCTTAACCACTGCAAAATGATTACAATGCAAAGAGCTTCAAACTGGATAAAGTTATCAGAAAATCCAGAATACAAAAAAACCTTGAAAAGGGGAAGATTTCGGGGGGTTAAGGGGTCATTTTTTTTGAGAAGTTTTGGACCAAATAAGGGATCAAATGGAGCTGTTCCAAAAAAAAAAGTTTGAAGAGAAATTTCAAAGAAAAATTGGGCCAACATACCCAAAAATTTGAGGAAAAAATTGACAAAATGAGACTTGGAATGGGATACTCACCTAAAGCTTTTTTTTTAGAAATAAATCTTTTAAAAAGGGGTAAAACAAAGAAGGCCCCAATTTCCCCTTTTTAAAGGGAAAATTTTTTGACCTGCGTCAGAAAAAAAAAGAAAACTATGCGTGACCCGTTACGGCTGGAAAAAAGGGGGCCTCCTTGTCAAATGATGAAGAGGAAAACAAAAACAATGTAGACTTGAAATTAAAAGGGGGTTAAGCTTGAAGTTCAGGGGGGGGGTAAAAATGTATTCAACTTGAAGGGCCCCCAAACCCCTTTTCAAAGGAACATATTAACAGCGGAGTATCTCTTTTTTAACCCTTTGTTGGGTTTTGGGCCCCCTTTTATTTTAGCAACATTTTTTCTTACACATTGCAAACAAATTTTTTGGCAAAAACTTTCACAGACTGAACAATTTTTTTTTTAAGAAAACCCCACCCTGCTAGGGTTTTTTAAGTCCAAAAAACCCCAAAAACAACCCCTTTTAAAAAATTTCTGCAGAAAAAGAGAAAAAAAAAGAAAATGGCGCAGTTTTTCCTTTCCCTCCCGTTCAGTCCCCCCCTGAAGGGAGGGGGGTCGTTTGTGTTGTTGATTAAGTTTGATATGGGGTTTTAAATTAACATTAATTTTAAATAAGGCTTGATCTCAATTTTAAGCTAAAGGTTTTTAAATAATTGTTGTGAAAATGTCCCTGTTTCAGATAGATTTAAAAAACCCGATGACTCTCTATATTTTTCCTTTTTTAAAATAAAAAGTAATAGTAAATTATCAAATAATCAATTTTTTAAAAACCCTTCTTTGGTGAGTACAAACTTTATTTTTTGGAAATTTTAAAAGGGTTTTAACAAATTTGTTCAAAAAAAAAAAATTTAAAAAAAAAACTGTAAAGAATTTTTCTGAAAGCCCCCCTTTTTTTAAAGCAAGACTTTTCAGATCTTTGACTGAAAGATTGGGCAAAAATTTGAGATGTGAACTAATTTACAGATCTTAATAAACTTATTTCTTTGTCACTAATTCCTTTGAATCCATATGAATAATGATCTGAAGAGATATCCCATTTCTTTGAAAAAAAATTTTAAAAAAAAAGGGTTTTACCATTTTCTTTTTTTTACAAAAACCAAAACCACCCAAAAAGTGTAAATTACCTCTACCTGGGCAAACGTGATAAATGAAATTTTCTCCCAAAGATCTTATTTTCTTTAATTTTATTTTTTTCTTGATTTGAAAAAGAAGCTTCACAATTAAAAAAAATTTCGCAGCCCCTTTGCTCATTAACTTACTATGTTTATAATTACTTTTGTGAGAATTAATATGTTCTAAATGGTTTCACGAAAAAAACCCCTTTTCCCCAAAAATGTTTTTTTATTTTGACCCCCCTCAATATGTACCACATAAGGCCTGTCTTCAGAAAGCCCCTTTTAAACCCTTTTCTTAATTTGATTATAAAACTTTAAATTTTTTAAACCCCTAAAGCCAGCAAACAGCAAAAAAACCCGATTCCTGCGAGTTACTCGCTGGCTGATCGGGTTTTAAAATCTTTTTTGTTTTTGGGTTTTTTTTTTTTCCCCTGTATGGGAGAAAGAGTTAAAAAAAAGAAAAAACCCTTTTTTAAAGGGGAAAAGTTTTCCCAAAAGAAAAAATAGAGAGTGCCGTTTTGACAAAACCGGGGCCCAGAAAAATCATCCCAAGGAAAAAATTTTTTTCAATTGATCTCATTTTTACTATTCGTTTTTTTGGTTGTTTGAATTCTCCTTTATTTCAAAGTTTTTTTTTTGGGAATAATCTCATATCAAAAAAAAGGGATCAATGGTAAAACAGTTTTAAGGCCCGCCCCCCGAACTATGCTTCAGCAGAAAAATACTGAAGTGTAAAAAAAGAAAAAATTTTTGGGCCAAAAATTTTTAAAAAAGAAATCAAATATGTAATTTTGCATAAAACAATTTTTTGTTTTTTAAATTTGACAAAAAATTTTAGTTTGTAGTTTTTGGGGAAAACCCCCTTTTCTTTTTCCATAATTTTTTGGGAACTTTTACTTTTTTTGGGGTTTTAAAAGCTTTTTTTTAAAATTTAGTGTCAGCCCAATTTTAAAAAAAAACTTTTTTTTGTTTTTTTTTTAAAAAAAATAAAATTATCAAAACCTTTTTTTTCTTGTGAGGATTTTAAAATTTAATATCTTTATGACCCCCCTTTATTGAAATGCCCAAAACATTTTAAAAAATTAAAATATGAAAAAAATTTGAAAAAAATTTAAAAAACATCCCCAATCAGTAAAATAACAATCATAAATTTTGGGGGGTTTTTTTTCGGGGGCCAAGTGTTTTAGCTGCAAAAGATTCCGAAATGGGGTTTTAAGGGAAAAGGGCTTTTTTTTTCCTTTTAGCTTTTTTCCCTGTCTGCATAACCCTACGTTTGGGGTGTAACATAATTCAAAATTCGTACCCCAGTGAGGCGGCTGCAACCCCAAAAATTTTTCAGGGGGAATGAGTTTTTTTTTCCCCCTTTTTTAAAATGATACATGCAGGTGCTAATTCAATATCGTAAAGCCGGGGGGTTTTGGCGGGCACGGAAAAAGAAAAAGCTGCCCTCTACCCCCATTGGGGTTTGAAAATAAAAGGGACACCCCGATATTCTTCAAGCTGGTTTTTGTGGTTGGGGTTTTTCCCTTTTTAACTTTGTACCCCAAACCCCTGCTCATTATTTAGTCTTTATTTTTTAAAAAAAACTGGGGGTTGCTGAAGTATAAAAAAATAATGAATTTTCCTTATCACCCCTCGTATTAAAAAAAAGGGTTTAGAAATAGCTCCCTTTCTTGGCATTTAACATATGAGGGGGGTTCCAGGACTGGTTTTTCCCTTTTGGAGGGTAATGTGATTTTGGGGGAAAAAAAGTTTTTCAGCGTGTACTTCGTTGAGGCACTGTATCTCTCAAAAAAAAAAGACCTAACCCTTTTTTTTTACATTTAAAAAAAGAATATCCATACATATAAAACCAGATCAGCCTGCAAGAAACACACAGCTGATAAGGTTTTATGCTGTGGGTAGTCAGATGTTTTTAAATATGTGATCACAAAGATTCATTTTGCAGATCAGGGGGTTTTATCTACAAAGCAAATGATGGTTTTTAAAGGGTTTTTCGTATAATAAAGGGGGTGGTTGATACGTTTTTTTTCAGTAATTTTTTTTTAAAATTTCAAATTCTGAATTTAAAAATTTTTTCTTTTTTTAAAAATTACCAATGGGGGTTTTTTCCCGACAGGGGCATTTGATTTTCATGTGGGAAACTATCCAGCTGGCTTGCAGAAGGTTGGGGGTTTTTTTCCCGGGGGCCCCTGTCATTTTGGGGTTTTCCCCCTTAATTGTGGACGTCACTAAGCACACTCTTGTTAACTCTAAATAAATTTTTTTTTTTTTCCCCCAAAAAGAAATTTTAAACTAAAAACTTTTTGGTAAAACTTTTAAAAACTTTATTTGAAACTTACAAAATTTATGTTTTTTTTCATGGTAAACATGCTTTTTAAAGGGTTTCGCCGGGGGCGATGGAATTTTTTAAACCCCAAAAAAAAAAAATCTGGTCAGCTGTCCACCCCCAAAATTTTTTAAGATAAAAAAAGAAATTTTTTGTTTTTTGAATGGGGCGATTTTGATTAAAAAAAATCTGCAAGACGTACAGGCTATTCAGGGTTATGCCCAGTAAATTTTTTTTCTTTAAAAAAAAAACTCGGGGAAGGGGGTTAAAAAGACAAACCCCTTGGGGAGTTTTTTAACCCCCGAAACAAAGTTTGGGGGGGTTATAGGGTCACCCGGTGGTCGGTTTGGGGTTTGGGGGGGGCGGTCGGGCGGGGGGGCGGGCCGCGGGCCGTTTCATTTTCCCCTTTTCCCGGGGGGTAACTTAAAACCCCAAGTTGGGGGAAAAAAAAACAACTTATGCAATGATCAAGCACAGGAAAAGGGGAAAGCAGGCACAAAACCATAACCCATCTTGATTTTTTGAGTTATTTCCCCCTTTTTTCTTTCCTTTTCCGGAAACATAATTTAAAAGTCAATTTTATTTAAAAAAATTTTATACAAAGTCAACCACAATAGAGGGGAAAAAATTTAAAAAGAACCTAACTCTATCTAGAGTAATTACAAGTTTTTTGCCCTTTTTAAATTTTTTTCCCTTTTCCGGAGTAAAAAATTGAAAGTACTGATTGGATTTCAAAAAAAAAAATTTCTACAAGGCAAGCACAATGAGAGGAAGTGCAAAGGGACAAGAACCCAAAAAATTACTTTTTTAAAACAGGTTTTTTTCCCTTTGTATTTTTTCCTTGCCGGGTATTTGTAAATACTGGTTGGTTTCAAAAAAATTTCATCAATGTCAAGCACAATGAGGGAAAATGCAGTGCAAAAGAACCAAACCTATCTATGGGAATTTTCAGAGTTATTCCCCCTTTTCTTTTCCTTTCCGGGTATAACTTTTAAAACGGGTTGGGGTTTCAAAAAAATTTTCATCAAGGTCAACCAAAAATTTAAAAAATGCAGTGCACAAGAACCATAACTCTATCAGAGTAATTACAGAGTTATTGCCCTTTTTACTTTTCCTTGTTTTCTTGTCCTGAACATAACTCAATATTAACATGGTATATACTTGAAACTTAAAATGAAAACAGTGGCGACTGGGAAAGAAGTGCAGTGTCCAAGAACTGTAACCTTATTTTTTAAACTACTGTGACAAACAACCTTTTATTGCTCTCTATCAACTTTAAAAAAAAAAAACTTTACTTATTAATATCAAAAACCAATATACTATGTATACAATTATCTATGCCTGCCTGAAGTCTGGCTTCTCCGATTAAAGTATTTTGCGGGGGTTTTAATCACCTTCGGGATAGCTCTAGTTTTTACAAAAAATGGAACCCCTGAAAGTTTATATAAAACACCTCAAACAAATTTTATGAGGGTAAATAGGATCACCCTTTCTGTCTGTCCGCTTGTCCATGTCCATTAAACACATCTCCTCTTTACTGCTTAGGGATTTGGCTCAAATCTTAATTAAATGATTTGCACATTAAAATGTGCATAAAACTTTTTCAACTGAAAGGGGAGATAACCGGGGGTACCTAAATGTATGTCCCCAAGTTATTTCTTTATTGAAAAATGTAAAATTTTCATTTGCAATGACTATTGTGATTTAATTACATCTTTGTTATCTTACTGTCAGTTACTTAAACATGCTTGAACTGGTACCGCAGGCTTTTTAAAAATATCCTCTCACATATAGTAACACATGTTGACTTTTCATTGCAGTGATTGGTCAAGCATTTCCATCATTCAGTTCATTATTATGGTCAAAACATTACTCTAATTCAAAATGTTTATTTCTACTGTCATCATGTTTGACATTCAACTAGTAGTAGATATACAATTTTATGATCACTTTTAGTGATACTTTTTTATTTTGCTTTCCTTTTTGTTGGATAAGTTTTAACTGGGAAAAGCTCTCAATAATTTTGGACTATATAGAGTGCTATAAATGTGCTTTACATCAACTACAGTTTTTCATTCACATATCACTATAAGTGACAGTTTAAGAACATTTGGGAAAATTTTTTTTAAAAAACCATACAAGATCTCTTGATTTAAGTTCATTGTATGAAAAAAAACCTTTTCTATGAAGTATATAGTAACAGGTTGAGTTTTCACAGTTTTTTTGTTTCAATTTGTTTGGAGGTTCTGTAACTCACCAAAGCATTACACATTGTTTTAGAACACTTGAATTTCCAAGTGATCATTGTATTATTCTAGTCAGAATATCAATGGGAGCATGATCATTTTTCCCAAAATTTGGGACATTTTTTGTTGAGGAAACAGCATTTCATGAACCCCTAATAAAATTTTTTTTCTTTTTTGCTTTATCTGATTTCTTTTTTAAATTTGATGAGGTATTGTCATGAACCCGTCGTTTTTCTACCACATCCACACTTGTTAAGTTTTTTGTTTAGGGGAATTATATCAGAAACCCTTACAAAAACGCTTTTGCTTTTAAACTCCACAGCTTTGTATTCATCATGAGGGACTGCAAGACAACATTGGTTTTTTTGTATTGAACAATGCAATATTTATGGTCCTTATAAATTCTTAAGTTTTTTTTTTTAAGTAGACTTTATAAATCTCCAGAAACATTAAGCTTTTTTCCTTTAAGTTTGCTCAGCATGTTTAGACAAATTTGGATAACTTTTACTTGAATTTTTATAAATATAACAGTTCTTTTTGACTTAGAAATTCTCCCTTCCCTATTGTAAGTTATTTTTTTTTAAAGGTGTTCATTAAAAAAAAATAAAATGACTGTTAGCATGCTTACAAAACTCTTTTTTATGTTTTAACCCCTTTAAAGTTTCTTTGTAACCGTGAAAGAAATTTATGTTTTAAAAATCAATGAAAAGCAAGAAAGGCTTTCCTTTTCACTCTGCAAGATATTTGCATTTGATCTAGGTTTATTGATGTTTATTGGTTGATTGATGTTGTACTGTATGAGGGAAATGTTTAATTTGTTTTTATTTTTTTTGAAAGATGCTGTATAATTAAAGAAAATTTTGAAATTTAGTTTGTTGTTTTGCTTTAGCAATTTTTGACAGCTTGAAAATTATGATCTTGTTCAATTTTTTTAAGTAATTAAGTCTGATTTTGAATGCCAGATTTATGTGGAGAAACACGCTTTATTTAAATCTAATGCAGGTCATATCAGTCACTTGATAAAAGTAATTTGTAATTATAACTAATGTGAGAGTTTTGGTCCTAGAAATACTATGAAAAACCAGGCAGATCATACATTTGTAGGAACAAAAGTTTACCACAACTACTGAAGGCCTCACTTGAAACTTTACAATAGGTCATAATTCAATCAAGAGTTTTAGAGTTCAAATTAAAGAACCATAAACTTTGCCATGAATATTAACATAATTTTTCACTTTTTTTGACTTAGAAATTTCTTTTTACAGTTTCATATAGAACTTGTATCTCATGTATTACCCAAAAGATACTCACTTAAACTCTCACACATATTCAGGTCATTATCATTGCACAATGCAGTGCACATAAACATAGATTTTTTACTTTGTCTGGAATTTACTGAATTATTTCCATATTTGGATTGAATCTTGTTGATAATAAATTGTTCTCAGAATCTTTGTTACACATAACAATCAAAGATACATTACTATGCCATGGATTATTTACATGACATGATTTGTTAGTTATTTTCCTGTTTGGATTGAATCTTATTGATAATAGAATGCAACAATTTAGAATATGCAAGGGCAATGTCTTACAAACAATTCTTGCTTGATCATTGCATTTAGAAATGAGATTTTTTTTATTTTGGTGGTATATATTTAATCATTTATTTCATAAACATGTAGATGCTTTTTGAATACAAAAAAAATATCTAAAACTGTGTAAACCATAAAACCACATGGTGAAATAAACTTTATGTAAGATAATATTATTTTGTAAAAAAATTTTTTTTTTCAAATGACTGAGACAGAATGCATAAAACTAGATCAGCTTGCAATTGACAGGCAGTTTTGGTTTTATGGTATTTGCATAGGCATTTCATGCAGGTCTGTTTGATGTAAATGGTAAAATAGTTATGTTGCATTTTGTTAGGTTGAAGAGATATAATGGGCAGACTTTTGTTAAATATTGATACTTTAAGTATGTGAAGTAAAGGAATATATTGTGTTTTATTGCAAGTTTTTATTGTGTGAATAATGTTGCCCTATGACTCAGTCACAGTATTAGACATTTTATGGGCCCATTATAAGAGGCTTATTTGTTTTGACAAAAAAATGTTTTATAACATGTGCAAGTTTAGAAAATCATATCCTGTTGACAACTGTGAAATTGAATTACATTGTAAGATTTTTTCTACCAAAGATATTTTGGTGTCTTTTCCAGTTTTTCAGGTTTTGTTTAATTGTTTTACATGTTTAATTTCATAATCTTAAATAAACAGTGTTAACAAAATATATTTCCTTGTCTATTTGTGTGTATATGTGTCCTGGCAGCAAGGACTGTTACGGGTTTTCCGTAAAAAGTACAGGTCTGGCTATTACGGTTCTTCCGTATATATTACGGGACTGTCCTGGCAGCTGGATTCCAGGACAGTCCAGTATTTTTTACGGGCTGACTGTTACGGGTTTTCCGTATAACTTACAGGTTAGACCGTTACGGTTTGCCCGTAAAAATTACTGGACTGTCCTGGAATCTAGCTGCCAGGACTTTCCCGTAAAATTTAACGGGAATTTTTTACAGTGTATAAATATTCATGTATCATATGATTAAATACAATAACTATAATATACCAATTGCTGATTAGCAAACTCAGTTTGGAATGTTTTATACACCATAGGAATATATTACTACATATCAGGCATATCTATATCCAATACTTAAATTTCTAAGTACTATTTAAAGCCTTTCTTTTTTCAAAATCAAGATGTTCAAATTTGGCTATTTTTTTAATAATACCTGTTCGATTATTCTTCATTAGTAAATTAAATTTAGTAATAGTTGGCCAAGAACAAAATATTTAGGTAGTATCTTATGCCTTAGATCATTCTAGTAAGGACAAACTAGAACAAAATGATGTTCATTTTCTACAACTTTCACATTACAAAATTCACATTTTCTGTTTTGTTTCTGTATCGACCTTCTTCAATTGCCAAACTATGAGCAGAACATTTTAACTTAGCTAGAGATCTACAATGTGAAAGATTATCAACTTTCAAAATATATGGTTCCATTACAAAAGAGCTTTTAAAATAATAATATGTATCTAATTTATTACTATTTTCAATCGAATAAAACCAGCATTGTATATACTGATCATGAATTCGTTGGATGGTAAAGTTTAAATGTTCTTCACAAAAGATTATCATTAATAAAAAGATATGATAATCCAAGATCATTAAACAATGACTTAATATTCTGAGACCATTTAAGAATAAAATTACCATTATAATCTGTCATGTTATATAACTCATACAGCAAAGTATGAGGATTCTTAATAATTTTAAAACAATATTTTACTAAACGAATTTTACGTACAATGATAAAAGGAAATCTTCCTAATTCCCCATACACAGCAAAAATTGATGTTTGTTGCTTAACAAATAATAACTGTTTTAAAGATTTTAGATGAATACGTTCAATATCTGGAGCTTTATGAAAAACCGACTTCGCAGCTATAACATAAAATGGGCAAAACCATACTGTCAAATAATTTAAGCATTTCTTCTATATTCACAGCAATACAATCAAATAATGAATTTAACGAATATAATACTTTCAATGCACCTTCTGACAGACTTTTCTGATATTTATAAAAACAACAATTAGATCTTAGTGCCACACCAAGATATGTACATGTATATACTTCCACAATTTTAAATGATTCATTATTATACTTTGTATCACAATTTATAACAGAGTTTCCTTTTCTGAATACCATAAAAGCAGACTTATTAATATTAATTTCTATGCCCATATTTTACAATAATCATACAATTTGTCTACACTAGCTTGTAAACCTTGTCCAGTTCTAGAAAACAACACTGTATCATCAGCAAAAAGCAGCATGAATAAATTAATACCATCTATATCGATGAAATCTGTGGAACGCAAGATATCACTCTGACTTAAATGTAGGTATATGTCATTAATAAACAACAAAAATAGTAGAGGGGACAACGTTTCTCCCTGTTTTACACCAGAAGTTAGAACAACCACCACTTGAACGTACACAAGTTTTTACTGTTGAATACATCGACTGTATTAATTTTAAAACTTTAGATGAACAACCATATCTCATCAGCTTAACAAAAAACAAGGTTAAAGGCTTTTTTAAAGTCAACAAAGCAACAATACAACTTTTTCTTTTCATGATTTACAACTTTGTCAATAAGACTATTCAAAACGAAAATGCCACCAACTCAGCCATGTGTTTATTACTGAGAGGGGCACGTGTATGTCATGTAGTTGCTATACAAGGGTGTACCAGATCTGGTAAGTATCTTCAGCTTGTTAAATGACAATTAAAATTAAGTGATTAATAATGGTAACATTAACTGGTTTACAAAATATAGGGCTTTTGTGAATGAGGCATCGGGGTTCTAGGTAATAGTTATTGTACTGTATTTCCTTATTATTATGCTTATAGAGTTACTTCTTTGTTCGAATTTCTTGGGAGATGTTGATCCTAGTACTGATTGTATAGGCGTGTCAAAATGGGTCCAATAATGTCTGGACGTAAGGGAATACCAACAGGTAATGTTATTCGGATCCGACACAGTTCAATTCACATAGGGGGTACATCCTGTCATTTAAGGGAATACTATCATAGCTCCCTGTTTCAACTGGGAGATGATGGTTTGTAGTTCTGAACTTAAGGAGAGGTAAGTAGTATTTTTTATTACTGATGAATGCGTTCTTGGCTTGGCTTGTATTTAGACAAAACTATGCTAATAATTGCCATTTCAAATGCCTAGCTCAAATTTCATCACAAATATAACCGCCAGTTGACAAATTATTATCAACTAAACTTAACTTTATTTCAGGCAAATCGACAACAACATTGCCATTGACCAACATAAATATACAACAGAGCATGCAAAAACATAGCATTAATACATTCATGATTAATATACAACTTCATTTAATTTGTATAATGCTTTACATTAAATTTTATCTCATCTGTAAATATATTCCAACACTAACACATATATAAGTTCAAAACCTACTATTCATTGCACTTTTAATATATTTTGCTAAATTTAATTGAATGTGTCTTGAATTTGACCTCATAAAATGAAAAACTTATTTGTTGTAGGGAATGACATACATCTAGACAAATATATAGCACGTAAATCTCTATATTTTGGACATATTAGAATAAGATTAAATCTGATTCAAAATGGTCGCAATAAATACATAATCTGTTTTCTGCAATTATATTGTTATGTCCTCCAGTTTCAAGAGCTCAAACGTAATCTGGTTAAATATTTTCTTAATGAATCGTTTTTTATTACTTAAGTACCATTCAAAACAATACTGCTCCTTGAACTTACAATAATATGCTAATTAAGATGAATTGTTAATATATTTTCTCCATTTTTTATACTGATCAAACATTCTTTGAATAAAGGGTATAATTTTATATCTACATCTTCAAGACATCAAAGATTTGAACATCCCAAATTATTAAATGATTCGTTATTTCTGTATGCCCATGTTTTATTATTAATTGGAATGGAATCTATCAATGATTATAAAAGGCCTCCTTTACAGAGCTGATATTACAATTTCTTATTTTCATCCAATACTTGATAGATCTTAAAGCTGCTAGTATCGATAATGTTATTCTTCCTAGTTCACCTAGTACTGCTTGATTCACAGTACGTTTATTAACTCCAAGAATAATTTTACAATTTTTTTTATATAGTTTATCTTCTTCTTTATAGTTAAAAATCGACCATAGTTCCAAACAATACAATACAATTTGTGAAATGAGTCAAAAATCAAAAAGCGACAGTTTTGTACGCAAGTCCAATGAAATTCTACTGAACAAAGATAATAATTGATTCATAGCTTTAGATGCTTGTTCATACAAGGCTTTTAAGAAAAGTTAATGTTATCAGAAATAGATTTTGGCTTTAAAATGATATTTGTATAATGAATATAAACAAGACGGGCATTATTAAAACAAGTGAATATAAGTATACGAGATATAGAATACAAAGAGAGAGGGGGTCGGGAGGCGGGGCAAAGACATGTTAGTCATGTTTAATTCCAGTACATGGCACTGGTCGAGATAAATATTTATACATGTATTACTGTATAACTGTTTTACTGTAGGTCTATCTTGTATTTACAGATGTATTCATTTTGACTTACAAAATATGCCATACCATCCTTGGATACTAGATTTCCGCAAAAGAACTCATGGATAAATGTTTGTGAGTTTGTGGGTCTTTCGAATATTCAGCAATGAAATGGAAAGCACCGCCTTTCTCATTCATGGTTAGATCAACTGGCCACGAACAGTATCATAAACAAAACCATGTGCTGTTTTAATTATGGAAGCTCAACCGTTGATAACATATCATACTATTGTAGCTTTTTGATAATGAATTTGAATATATCAGAAAACAATGGAAACACGCCAATTGCTTACAGGGACAGCATTAATTAGATTAAATTACATCCCTAGATTATCATCTAGCAACTTATCAAAGGATAGAGAAACCATGCAGACTGTCCCACTGTTACATTGCAGACTTTGATATTCTTTTGCGACACTTTGTTTCTTGCTTTTCTTTCATTAGGAAATAACATTTCATTTAAAAACATACACAATTTTTCTTTATTTTACGATATGTTATTACGACTGTAATATGACTAACCAATTATTCATATGTCCTTATAATGTAAGACATCTTCTCTGCCCCACTGGGTACGTGTGACGTGTGACCCCACACTGGGGTGTTCCGCCCTTGGCGTGAACACTTCATGCTATATACCGGTAATACCCATCTGAACGCATTGTGCGATATCTAGAAAAGATACATCTAGTTGTTAAAAATGTATACATGTTTTTTGGTGGGTTTCAATTTATTTTCCGACAAAAAGTGATCACAGAGCCATAAATATTCAATTTTCTTAATTATTCCGAAGCGGATACAAGCGACTTCTGTTCGTTGATCAGAATTTAATATCTTTTCTTAGACACACAATAATTAATTCTTTCTCAGAGGCACTTAAAAACTTTGTTTCAATTAGATGGATCATAAAACTCAACAGGAGTCCCTTAAGTATCTCTCTTCGGTCGTTCTTTAGATTCTCCGATTTCAAAATGTTTATTGACATCCTTCAGATATTTACGAATTGTATATTAAATAAATTATCTAATAATAATTGTTTTGTATAACTCTTCTAAAGTGTTTAACTTATAATTTACTTATATTCAACTTATGGCGACTGCAGTGCATTTTCTCTTGCACATTCAGCCAAATTCTATCGCGGTCATGGCGATCAGCAAGTAAAGGATAGACGTCTCAAGGCGACCGTAAGATCAGCTGATCGCCATAGAAACAGACCTACGTCAGAACCTCAAAATAGAAATAGTCGTCTGTTACACACCAGAATCAGATTCATGGATGAAGATTATTTTTTCTTTTTGTAATTTATATTTACTTACACGTACAACTGTAGAATATTCAATGGATTATATAGATCTTCTACTTAATTTGGAGAAACTACTGCTCAGTTTAAAGATATTCAGCCCTACAGTGTGAATTTGGGTTTTAAATGTATGGTATATTGTATTTAAGTAGTGTGCAAACCATTGAAATGTAGCCAAACCACGTAAAGCTAGACACTCATTTCAACAGAGAATAATATTAACACAAGTCTGCGCCTATCTAGTCACCATCAGAATTTGTTCCAGCAAGTAGATGGATATTGGTGGGTCTTGTTTATTTCATTTTTTATCAGCCGTGGTGGAAAAACAAAACAAAAAAAAAGGTTTTTTTTTTTGTTTTTTGTTTTTTTTTTTGTTTTTTTTTTCGTGTTTTATCTCTATGTTTTGTTGTGAATTTAACCACATTTTCGAGTTTACATGCATATCCTTATACCACGAGGTGAAGCTGCGATCTTATTTCATTACGAATTTACACGCAGTTTATTCTCTTCTTTCTTTCTGCAAAAGTGAAAATATCTCGTGTTAGAATAAGAAATAAACAAAAGTAATGAGGGAAAACATTATACATGTATCATAGATAGAGAAATGTAGTACGTGAATGAATGAAACCTTATTTGTCATGAACAAAAATAATCTTTGAAACAGATAAACGGACTGGTGAGGGCTCGAATGTGGTAGATATGGATAGATCTAGTAAAATTAGGTATAGTGATTATTGTACAAGAGATTTGACTACTGAGTGAACTTACATGGTGGAAAATGGTCTTCACATTTTGCTATCAGTATATCAATTGTAAGGCATGCAACAATCATTTCAACTAAACAGTAATAACTGAGTGTCAACATCAAAGCAGATTTAAATCTCAATAATGTTAGACAAACTGCGCAATCGATATCAATTCGGGGAAGTATTACCGGTATGTTGAAACACAAAACATTTTCTCATTTTAGTTTAAAAAGAGAGATTATGTCTGTATCATTGCTACCTTATCATATAACATACAACAATTATTACTTACATGGGAGGAAGTAAACAAAACTATATTTCGCTATCTTTGTCAGTTACGCGAACTTGATTGCATTCCGCACTTTATACATTTAAACTCACCGACTCTTCAAATAGGATGGTGATTGTATGGAAATGCGATTTAATGCGAAATGTCTTTAATGATAAACACAGACATCACTTCTTCCCTTTAGTCATATATTTTCTGCATCACTTAATGCTCTTTTTAAAGGCTTTCTCTATAAAGCGTTTCGAAAATTGAATCGATGACGTATATTTTAATTCCTCAATTCATTCTTTATGTCATACCCAGGGATCACCAACTAAAAGGTATCAGTAATGCGAGAATAGAGCGTTAAAACTGTGACAAGATGCATAAGAGAAATATCTTGTTCAGGCTTAAAAGTGAACACATTGTGTGTCTTTCGGTCTTACTATTGCGTGGGTGTTTAGCTATGTTTGGACCAGATTTAATTTGGCCACGAATTTTGTAATGTAATTTGAACATTTACTACAAGGTTTATGAAAATATAATAACACATCAAGGCCATTTTAATTAAGTCATGATATATATTCAGCTATTTTTTTAAGTTCAAAAATCGTTGGTATGTAACCTTTTTCCCTAAGTATGGATTTTTATTTACCAAATGGAAATGGAAATTTGGTCTAAATCTTGCGTCATCATCCATAAATAGGTCAAACGTTAGGTTAGACAGCTTTGCCGAAAATATAAAAAAAAATGTAGTGAATTCAATTTATAAATTCAATAACTATGGAACATAATTTATTGTTTACTTAGCTGTAATTTATTTATGAAAACACTAGAAAAAGTCCCATGAAATCGCGGAAATGTTTTTTTTTTACTGTTGGGATTTATAGATATGAGTTGTATAATGTCCCAGTGCTCAACCACAGCATAGGGACCATGAATTTCACATAAATAAACCGGCCTTAGCGGCGCTTGGCTGTGAAATCGAGGGTTGAGGGTTAGATCCCCACTGGGGTCGGGCACGGTCTCCGTGACATACATTTTCTGTATGGTCATTCGTCTTCCACCGCTGTACTTAGTTAAGTACAGAGATGCGTGCTAAATGTTCAGTACTGTCAGAATCCCGGGAAAGAGTTGTTAGGTTAACTGGTCATCTGTAAGCCTTTGATGTCATAAAATGGCGTTAAATAATTAAAATAAAATCAAATATACCAAGTTAAAAACAAAAACAAAAAAAGACGATAAATTAACAAGGACTAATCGCTATCACATGTTTAAAGGTGTGTGTTTTAATTTCAAAGGGAGAGAATAATAGTTGCAGCATTGGAAAATAATTCAGAATGGACTATAGGTAATGAATGACAACTTTCATTTGCTGTTAATAGTTTTATTGCGACCTGCATACTGAATTAAACACATTGTACATAAATGACAAACGAATTGAAAACCAAAAACAAAATGGATCAAATCTAAGACTTATGATATGGTGCTTACAAATTACACAGGTTAAACTGAGCTGTATAATCCGTTGCCCGTTATTGGTGTGGTAATATGATTTAGTCGTGTACGAATGACGTCAAGAGCCCCACTTAATTATTAAGTTAATACCGCACACATCTATGGAGTTGTCTTAGCCTAAGGCCGTATACGATGCTTTTTACGCTTACTGAATGCGTATACGTGAACATCGTGGTTAATACGCACAACAGACTGCAGCGTCTTCCGTCCGAGCGTTCGAATAAACGCCACACAACATAAACTCGAAAGTCTTAAATATAAATAATTGGATTCGTGTAATTAAAATGGGGACACAAAACCGATTTCGTTGTTTTGTTACACTCTTGTAACGTGGCTGCGAGGCTAGTCGAGGTTTCCCCAGAAGAATACGGCGATCCCAAGAAATGTTACTACTTTTAAATTTAACCAATTTCGATGGATTTACCATAAAATCTCGCAAACTGTGAAATTTTATTTATTTTTAAACACAAAAACAACAACTCCTGAATGGTTACTGAATAACCATGATACTCTGTATACATAATGTTGTTTCGTAACGGCGCCAAATCTGACACAGAAATCAGCTCCTTTAGTAACATAGATCCTATGATTTATATATACATTAAACTTTCAAACATATTCTATTCAGAGTTCTATTATTTAATATACAGTTGAACCTCGCCATACCGAACATCGTTAAACCGAATTCCTCGCCATTTCGAAGTTTATTTTCGGTCCCGATTTCTTCCCTTCTTATTTTAACTAAAAATAAAATGTTTAATCCGAATTTCGCTATTTCGATTTTTTCGCTATTTCGAAGTAAAATTCCCGGTCCCGAGGTCGCAATTAATGTACATTTTTCAATTTTTATTTCGAAGTCAAATTTCATAAATTTTCGTGAACTAATTATCGTTCTTATTAGCATTCGTATCCGGGTCAGTAAACAAGTTTATTTTGCGGAGGCAATTGGAGTGATGGCTCAGGCAAGTTTTTCACACCTTTTTTCGAGATTGGGTTGGGCAACGTGTGTCCCACCGGAAATGTTGATTATCGCTAATCGATGTCTGACAGGTTGCATAATATGCACGTGCCAGAAGATAAACCCAGGTGTCAGATCTTTAGTACATTTCATATCATAGCGTTCGTCACCGGCATGCAAGGCTACCTGAAGCAGCATATCGACGGTTAAAAATATGTATCATTGTTTGACATGGTAGAATGATTATGTTCATCAGAAGCATCTATGTAGATCATGATATATTTTCATTACTTTTCATAACTTGCAAACAGTATATACGTACACCTAATAGGTGGTTTTCATGGCATAACGTGAAAGGCAGAGAGAAAGAGAGAGAGAAATATTGAGTTATTAGCAAACTGTTTTTGTTGAATAATTAACATATATGAATTAATAGTGATATTCCACTAAGCATATTTTCATTTGCTAAGATTCTAAGTTAAGATTTAGCTTTAACAACGGCGCTACATGATCAAGTTACTACTGTACCATATAGATGGTTGATATCTTGGTCTAAAAGAAAACGATATCATTTCTTGCGTTTAATGCAATAGTTAGACTCTTATGACAGGTGAAATTTATAACATTTCTCACGAGATATATTACCTATTCAATCTATACACTTCAAAGATATACAAGTAAAACTAATTACTAGATACCCTCATTAATACATATTTAAGAGGGTGATTCATGTTGTCAAATATATTTGATTAAATAACGAGAGCATTGACACAAAGATGGAAAAATATCGTAATGGGAAATCAATAGATTGCCTTACATCTTCCTTTTTTTAACACACGAAGACACAACTCGACAAAAGATAAACATATCCTTAAAGGCCCATTATTCTTCCAAAAGCAGTTCATATTATTAGGACAGAAAAGCTAAATATGCGGTTACAGATTTGTTAAGAGATGCAATCTGTATATAATCGTTACAACATTACTACAATGCTTCAATAAGAAAATACGAATTGCGAAATTTGATCAACAGTTTCAATGCGTTCAACTGTTATTTTACAGCAAATATTGACTCATTATGTGCCATGTGTGTTAGTCTGCAATATGTTAAAGTTATCTTATATTTTCTTTTTCATGAAAATTGTATCATTATGAAATAAAATGGGCTTTTAAAGTTAATTTAGTAAAACATAATCCTATACAGAGTGAGATCTGTAGAACAATAAAATTAATATAATTTTCAGTAACATAAACAAACTTCGAGGGATTGATTTTGCATGCATCCCTTAAGCATGTCTTTCTTTTTTGTTTGTTTCTTGTGTATACGCTCGTTCAAAGATGTATGCCATCCCGAAAGAACTTTTCATCTGGATGGTCAAAAATCCCCCCCCCCCCCAAGAGCCCCAAACACGTCATTTTTACTGTTAAAATGCCAAATGCCAAGTCAGTAATATACGGGGGATGGGGCAGGACCAATCAATGCAGCTAATGCGTCCTTTTAGGTGTGACTAGGTGCATTGCCCTAGGGCAAGAGGGTTTGGGTTTCCCCCTCCGTTTCTCTTTTATTTTGTCCCTCGCTTGAACTCTGCAGCCTAATGTATAATTCCAGGATAAAAAGAAACGGCAGTTATTACCAAAAATATTTGTTATGTCTTCACAAATTTCCATGGTTTATGCCTTTGGAAAATAAAAAAGGACAAGGCTCGAATCTTTCTAATGTATATGATTATATATATTACCTTGTATTATATCGCAAGAAGTGATATGCAAATAAAAATATAACAGAAAATAATATGTTGAAAGGTATGACAGCGGCGCCTTGATGTCCGCCTGGAATAGAAACCGAACGAAATCTAGAATGAGACGTTCAATGAACTCATTCGAGTAACACCAATATTGGATTTAAACCTATATCATCAACATATCTGGGTGTCTAGATTACCTTCATCTCGGCCTTTGCAATAACATTCAATGAGAGAATGTTTAAAAATCCGTTCTTTGAAGCAACATTTGAAATATTTCTTGACGATAAATGCGATGGCAGCAAATTTCGAAAGATAGATTTATATGAAAATATCCTTGGCAATCGGGTTTTTTAGCTCCAGCAAAATATCATGAATATTATTATTTATTGGTCGTTTTGGGTGTATTTAATATTTGCTATTCACTTTCAAAGCTGAAGCCTGGTGCTATCCAAATGGCTTTGCTAAGTATGTAGCTTCTCAGCGATATTAGCTTTTTAATCATCATTAATGAATTAAAATAAGGACTGTTCAAACAGCATGTCTGTTTTTTCATATATAAATCGTACGGGTATTATGAAATTTAAAAAGTCGATGGGCTTTCATAGAAAATTAGAATAGTTAAAACTAAAATACGCGATATTTTTACCTCATAAAATCCGATTTACGGTATAATGTGTCGCTTTCATTGTCTCATTGTCAATTTTAACTCAATTTTTAAATCAATTTTATCCATTTTGACTTCATGTTGTAATAAAATCTTAATATAAAAATAAGTATTCTTGTTTTATGTAGAACTGTTGATACTTCTTATTCTTACTTGAAAACGGAAGCAGACACTCAGCCTTTCGTTAAAATAAAATCTATTATTACTTTCAAAATTTTATGTTTAAATAGTCAATAATTCCCTAAAAAGAAATGATTTTGATATCAAATATGCACATCATAATGCGCATTTTTTCATTTTTCAGTACAGTATACATCTGCCTATACATATAGTTGAAATAATTACAAGTATTGCAACTCAATCTCGATGCCCTCGAAGGCAGTTAATGGTAGGTGGAACCTTAGTACTCGCAGAAAAACGGACAACATTGCATCCTCTTCAGTTTATTATGATATTCGGATATAAAGACCACGGGAAATGATACGCTATACCATTGCCCGATTTTGAAAGTGAATATTTATGAATCGGAATATTTTCTGAACAGTTCGCATTTCAGAAGATAGTATGTTGATAACTTGATGTTTCGCTTCAACACATATGACTGAGTTTCTTTTCTTTTCCTTTTCGATTCTTTTTTTTTTGTTCATTCATGACTAGATGTTTTTTTAACTAAACTTAATGTAAAATTTATGATAAATGTTTAATTATATAACTTATTAGAGAACACGTCTGCAGCATTTTAACCCAAAATTTGCATTAAAATTAATTGTCTTTCAGATACCGGTACATCCAAACTTACTGATCGCACCAAGAAGCCCTTATTGATAAGTTGTTAGAAAATGTGCACTTTAAAGTGCAATTTCAAGAAAGCCAAAGACCTCACACATTTAAGGTGCACTTTTATTTCCGTAATTTGTCCCACACTGCCTTAAGACGTACACATATTGACACAGGAATTAATTATCACTATCTGCTAACAGACGTGAATACACTATCAACGATTATTAAAACTGCAATTATGGGTAGCATTCTCTTCTCTTGGGTAGAGCTGATTAACCTTTGCTGTGTTTATTAGCCTCTAATAAAACATCTCATTTAGTCAGATAACTTCCGCACCATTAGACGTAGGTTATCGGCTATTACGCTCGTATCATCTGAGTCATATTCATTGCCATCATTGACGTTGCCGTCAGACATCTAATCACTCAGTAATTTATACCTTTGGTATCATTATGGGCGTTTTATATTTCGGTCAAGTTATTTAGTTCCTACTGATAATTCGGATATTTTAGATATAGACAATTACACATTTTTAGCTAAATATAGATCAAAAAAATATAAACGTAAGTCTGGAGGAATTGGAGTCTATGTTAAAAACAGTTTTGCATCTTATACCGAGGTCATACCTACAGAATCAGATTATGTTTTGTGGCTTTCAATTAAAAAGGACTTAACTAAATATGATGAAAACATTATGTTAGGATCAATTTATATTCCACCCGAAAACTCTAGATTTTTTACCAATGACGAATTTCAAATTTTAGAAGATGAACTAATAAACATGTGCAGTAACAATAAATATACATTCCTGGCTGGTGACACTAACAGTAGATTGGGCTCATTGAGAGATTACGTGATATCAGATGATCATTTAAATAACATACTTGATATTTATCAAGAAACCCAAATACACATCGACAAATATAAATATCTTGAAGATTTATCAATAAATTTACATAGAAATTCAGAAGATAAAAGAACAAACAGTCACGGGTTGAAATTCATCGACATATGTAAAAATAATAATCTGTTTATACTAAATGGCAGGATGTTTTTAGACAAAAATATAGGACGCTATACTTTCAGAGATAGATCAGTTATAGATTATGTACTAGCTTCAGCTGAATGTTTTGAATACATTGCAAACTTTGAAGTTAAAGAAACGGACTCACTCTTCTCTGATGGTCATAATGCCCTATCATGGGATATAAATATTTCTGCTAACAATATTAGCAACCATACTCCTATTACTACTAAAAACAAACTTTGGAAACCTTCTATGGAAACAAACTTTTTAAACAATATCGACTTAAATCAAACTGAAAATTTAACGTCGCAATTAAATACTTACCCGCATTCTCAGGAAACGGTCGACCATATCACTCTTGAACTGCAACAAATATTTCACAGCGCTGCTGACAGGACAGTCCCTGAAAACAAAGAAAAAACTCACTATATAAAATATAAACAAAACCAAAAAAATATAGTTCGGTTCACAGTGTCAAAAAGCAAGAGCTATATATCACAAAGCTAAGAAGAATTATGTTAATAACAAAGGTAGACATGACAAAATAAGGCTCAGAGATGCAAGCAAACAATATAAGCGAACAATGAATTACTACATTAAAAAACACAAACACGATGTCTTTAAAATTAAGGAAAATGAGTGAGAAAAATCCGAACAATATTGGAAATTTCTCAATAACCTTAAACCTAGTACGCGTAAAAATGAATCCCCCACACTGCAGGAATTTTATGATTGTTTTAAGGATATAAATGCTAATACAATTGAGGACAACAGATTCGAAGATTTGACCATTTATGAACAGGACGTTAACTCAAATGAATATTTAAATTCTGAAATTACTGAACAAGAAATAAATACATGCATCTCAAAACTTAAAAATTCAAAATCGCCAAGCCCAGTTGACAATATAATTAATGAATATATTAAAACAACAAAACACATTCTTACCCCCTTTTATTGTAAACTATTTAATTGTGTATTGGAAACGGGTATTATTCTGAATACCTGGCTTCAGGGCACAATTATACCGTTATATAAAAACAAGGGAAATCCAAAAGATCCGTGTAACTACAGGCCAATCACTATCGTGAGCTGTCTAGGTAAGCTATTTACATCCATTCTGAACAACAGGTTAACGGCATTTCTTGAATACAACAATATACTTGACGGTAATCAAGCAGGATTTAGAAAAGAAAATTCGTGCGCTGATCATATTGTTACTCTTCATTCACTATTCGAAATTCTTAAAAAGAAAAAAATAAGCTATATACTGCATTTATAGACTTTTCACAGGCATTTGACAAAGTATGGCGGTCAGGATTATGGTATAAAATGTTTAATAGTTCTATCAATGGTAAATTCTTTCAAGTCATTTTTAATATGTATCAGAACATCAAGTCATGTATATCGCATAAAGGTTCCTTCTCGGACAACTTCGCCTCAGAAATTGGAGTGAGACAAGGTGAAAACCTGTCACCCTTTATGTTCTCAATCTTTCTCAATGATCTACAATCATGTATGTTTCTTAAAGGGACTAAAGGAGTAGAACTTAAAAACACTACTGATCTTACTGTTTGGCTTAAACTTTTAGTTCTTCTCTATGCTGATGATACAGTTATTATGTCCGATAACCAAAATGATTTTCAGAAAAGTCTTGACATTTTTCATCATTATTGTAACGACTGGCATTTGAAGATAAATATAAAAAAAACACAAAGGTTGTGGTTTTTGGGTCACGATCCACAAGAATGTTTAACTTTCATATAGGTAATCATCCATTAGAAATAAAAGATATTTATCATTACCTTGGTATAACTTTTTCCAGTAACGGGTCCTTCCTTAAGACCCGAAAGCATCTTTTTGAGCAAGCAAATAAAGCAATGCACCTTCTCTTTACTAAAACTAATAATTCTGATCTTCCAATTGACTTGACCCTGAAATTATTTGATAAAACGATTCTACCAATTCTTACTTATGGATCAGAAATCTTCGGATATGAAAACATTGACATGCTGGAAAGGGTGCACAGTAATTTTTTTAAGAAAAATCACTAATTTAAGGAAATCTACACCAATGTCCTTCATTTACGATGAACTTGGTAGATACCCAATATCTATCACAATAAAATGTCGCATGATCTCTTTCTGGAACCGCCTTATTGTAGGTAATAATGAGAAAATATCCCTACAAATATATAAATATATGTTGAACCAACCCAATAGCGATTATAAATGGCCAAATAAAATTAAAGAAATTCTTAACACAGTTGGTAGAGCTGACCTCTGGGAAAACCAGTTTCAAATTTGCAAAAAAAAATAACATATACACAAATTAGTAAAACAAACGCTAATAGACCAATTCAAACAGAGATGGCATGAACAACTTCAAGAATCAAATAAGGGTACAATATATAACAGTTTCAAAGAGAATCATGGCTTTGAAGAATATATTAAGGTACTGAAGAAAAAATATTACTTACCCCTACTTAAATTTAGAACTGCCAACCATCATCTACCGGTTGAAACAGGCCGTTATGATGGCACTCCTTTTGATGACAGAATATGTGGGCTGTGTACTTTGAACCATGTTGGTACTGAAGAGCATTACTTATTTGAATGTCCCTACTTCCAAACGGAGAGACACGTTTGTTTGCCTGTTACACACCCTTCCAATGTAACTCTGAAATCAGTTCTCGGCGCGTCTTCACCTCAAACACTTGAAGAAATAAGTAAATTTATAAAAATTATTATAGATAAATTTAAGGACACATATAACGCATAAGACCTCGGAGCCTCCACACAGACATAATTAACAATTTTATGTTTTTGAAGAAATGTAGAAACAAGAAAAGAAATTAAAGAAAATATGAATTTATATTGATACATGTAATACATGCATTATACATATTCTAAGGTAAAAATTTAATATATTGAGTATAGTTTTAATATAAACTAAAATACACTTACCCACAGGATGTGGATCAACTCGATTCGCGTGTAATAGGATGTATATAAATAGTAACACATAGTGGTCATGTGAACATACAGTGTGCAGAGCTAAAAAAAGCACATCAGTGGACAGTTGAGCAGCACTCCTGTATTACTGTTTCACGATATGACATATATTCTATTTATTTATTATTGTCCATATATTTGTCAATCAAGGTTCTCTTATTACCGTTTTGCTTGTCTTGAATCTCTTTATATAGAAGTCTCAATTCTACTTCAAGTTTAGGCAACATGTAAAGAAAAAAGGACTTGTTTAACAGTTTCTTACATATTCTTACTGCTATTAATATAATAACTATTATCATTATTATGATTTTTATTATTAGTGGCATACAAAATTATCTGAGATTGTATATTGAATCTTTCCCCCACTGTACTGTTTAATATAATTATAAGGTTTCTTATCATTTCGCATCTTTCTCCCTATATGTAAATCTTCTAACCGAAAATTCAAAAATGTATGTATATGTAATTTATTTGTCAATATCCCCTTACTGTATACTAGATATACTTGGGTGAAATAAAGTTCTGTTCTGTTCTGTTCAGTTATATGTATATGTGTTTTTACAACTTTTCCCCAACAACAAGTCGGTTACATAATAAAATGGGCAATGCTTCAAACTTGGTCCTTATGCAGGAAAAATCAAGGCTTTCTAAAAGGCCTTTGGGGCTCTTTAACTGGCATTTTTATTTATTACCCTTAGTTGTTTTTAATTTTAGATTAATTTTAATTTTATGCCGAAATTGCTTCTAAAATTCTCAGCACGATTCATAACAGAAAGCATTTGGACAGTCGAGTCTGTTAAGTGTCGTATTTGATAGAAAAAAGTCAATGAATTCCTTCTCTAGGTTTATAAATTGTTTCTCCATAAGATTAAATGAATTTGTTTGTTTGTTTGTTAATTTTAACGTCCCACCGACAGTATTTTCAGTCATTTGGAGACGATGTCTACTTGAGGCAGACATAGTGCTGCTACACTGCAGTATCACGCCGTAGCCATGTGACATGATACAATACCCAATTACATTATTCTGCCACCGGGTCAACCAGTTCTGGAACTACCCTTATAAGTAAGGCAGCTATACCAGCAAAAGAATATGACAAAATACAATACAGTTGAACCTGTATTAACGGTCATCTGTATTAAGCGGTCAACCTGTATTACCAATCTAGCCTTTTTTCTCTTAAAGTATGTTTAATCTTCATTTAGCGGTCATCCTTGTTAAGCAGTCACTAATTCCTGTCCTCTAAACTGACCGCTTCAGATAGGTTTGACTGTATATGCTTACAGACTTTAACTGAATTTAGAGAAATCAAAATAACAAGAAATTGTTTTGATACTTTCGACGAATTGGACATATGCATGAATATTTATGTACGAGGGTCATGTCCTAAATCAAATTGTTTCACCAGACCACGTGTTGTACCTTGACTATAAATGTTCAAAAAGCATGCTTACTAAATGAGAAAAGGGAGTACTGCATAATACGAGCGAAGCGTTTGCTTTACGATATGGCGGGATTGCAAAGTGGATACAGTAATACATGTGTATGGAGAGAGTCCCTTGAAGATAGTGAACTGGAACCTTTTTCTGCTAGGTCGAATAAGATAAAGCTGACATAAGATATCACATTGAAATTGATACTATAAGAATACAGCTGGAAATTAATTAATTCAAAGGCAAACATTAAGTTACGGCTATGGAATTTGTCCTAGATGGGTCCCTCATAATGTGACAGAAGAGGAAACATAATCAAACACGAAACTGTTTGGCCACGGAAATCGTTAAAAAAAGATTTAATGTGAAAAACAGCGCTACGATGAGATTGGAAGAGCATATCAAACATGTGTTCAACATTTCTAACCAAAGAGTATACAGAAGTTCAAAATTTTGGTCTCGTCAACTGGTGACCGGCCCGTAGTAACCCGCAGACAAGGTCGCCAGTATAACAATGTACGAGTATGTGACGTCGCCAGTACAAAAATAAATGTAATTTTCGTTTTGCTCCTCAATGACGGAATCTTCAGAAAAAGAACGTCTGCTAGAAAAATCTAGTCACATATTATCAAACAGCACCCCTGCCTTACCTGAAAGAGGTAATCTTCATGCAGCATCCAACCTACAACTAAGATTTTACCTAATGCGATTTTAAGCAATTTCCAAAGATGTAGAAAATGCTTACATGACCCCACTCTGTTTCAAGGATTTGCATCAACTGTAGCATATACCAGTGTCTAGAGTTTTATATATACTGACAACGAAGAAGCGAGAGGTTTTTGGCTTGCGGCCACGACCGCAAGCCTTTTAATTTAATCGGATTTGTGATTTCCTCATCACTGTTCTCGTAACATTTCGAAAAACATGCATTTGGCAGATAGCCGAGTATGCGTCATATGCGGGTTTCCGAAATTTTTAATAAAATGTGGGAAAGAAAAACAAATCAGAAATACAGTAGCTCAAAGTTCGACGGCAACTTTGAGTCCCTGTGATCAGCAATTGGCCGCTTGTTCTGGTACTCTGCTTTGATTTTTAACAAAATACATACGCGGAAACCATTTATTATTATTAGCCCTATTATTATACTGGCCTTCACAGTTCGATTTGTAACTTAGCATATGCCACGAAACTTTGGTACTGAAATATTGACAAATAGCCATGTTATAGGGAAAGTCTACATACTTCTGGGACAACCCTCGTAGCTCTTTGAAAGAAAAATCCGTATAAAACTGTTGATGCAATCTATTCATATATACACACAGTAGTAAACAACACTTGCAAGCCTGAGCCAACAATTCTTGAAAGCTAAATTCAAACTCTACAGTCAGCTCATTCGACAGTACTTGGTATTTATAATGGGGCCAAGCCTCGAACAAAAACACCTGGTGGTTAAGCAACGACCGGTTAATAATGAACTGGGCAAACGTTCCTTTTCAAAGGAAATTTTATTCATATTTCGACCCAGAGATAGTACATTTCGTGACACGACTAAATTATCACACAAGACCAATACAGCGGACCATTGGTTACCTCATTTTACAAATTTATGAGATGACTCTTCTAGACCAGTTACATTCATTCTTGTTAAAACGTAACAATGTTTTTTACAGCTAGACAGACCGTCATCTTATCATCGACGATAATGTTCTAATCCTGTGAATAACATTTACCCTAATTGTACAAGCATGTGTCTATTTGGCCAACTTAATGGAACCTTCCTGCAACACAACGGAGACTGGTGGGTGTTGTTTATTCTACAGTTTTGTTTTTTATTCTGCCTTGCTGCATGAGTAATATCCCTCGACAGATTACCAATTATGTTTGTCATGCGAAGGAACGGATACGAATAACATGTTCTATGTAGTGACATTCTCTTTGAATGTAAGTTTTGTTGGGGAATGTCAGTTTTAAGTATGGCCATCTTTAAATTTCAAATATATTTTTCTATCTTCCGTGTGGACATCCAGCACGTTGATAATATGGCTCCCACTCGTTGTCTTCTAAGTACAGTCAAACTTCGGTGACTCGAACACTGAAAACAAAAAAAAATATACTTTACTCGAACACATCCCAAGGTCCCGGCAAAACTGTTGTTTAGTTTTTAATGTTCGACCTGGGATTAGTCGAACACTAATGGCTGGAACTCTCGAACTAAATTTCCGGTCCCAGGTTATAAGTGCCATGTATTCCTCACCTATCGGTCGAACCAATTAACACCCTACATGTGAAGTTCGCTAGTGATTTAATTGCAACCTGCAGTGCAGCGTGTTTTCACGCATTGTCAGATTAGCACAGGCATAATGATTGTTTAATTTGATTAATTATTTTGTTACATGTTACTTGTTTCATATTTGAGCTGATATTTATGTTATCTGATGGTGCTATGTTTGTGAATTATTCACAATATATTTTTGTTTTATTTTTCTGCAAAAGAAAAAAAAATAATGCAGTATGTAGAAAATGTTACGACTTGCACGTAGGCCGATGTATGTGTACATGTACGTGTACGAAATGAATTTCATCACTGAGGTTTGTGCTTTGATAATTGACGTTTTCAGCTGACATTAAAAGGATTTATTTGATATTTAAAGAATAAAGGAATTATTTTATTTAATGATACATGTAACATTATTTCACCGATGTTAGTATAAGAAAAACGACAACATACGATAATCTACTTAAGTCGATCAGCGCTAAAAGAAGGTCTAATAATAATGTTTAATACATGTATGAAAATCAATTTGAAACACGGTTGGATCGAACCAGCGATGATTAGAACAAATTGCCGTTCCCCAAGCCAAGCCTGTTCGAGTCACTGAAGTTCGACTTATTTGAAATCCCAGGTTTAAATTTATAATGCTGCTGACTAATAAAATATGTATTAAAGGTAGCTTTTGCATTTAGACAAAATGTTGCAGATACTTTAACATTAAACGGAGAAGTTTAAATAATTGAAGTGCCAGTGGTTTTCAGGAGTACCAGAGGAGGCCAAATATATTAAATATTTTATTATACAAATCACACTTGATTTTACTAGAATTTATGGGATATAACCTTTTCTTATTTCCAAGCAAAGCTTATGGAAATGTTGTAAAGGTAGAACGGTTAATTTCGAAGTTACATTTATATATATCTGTGTTTCCCAAAAAATATAATATAAATATAAAGAGGAAAGAAGTTGAGTTTCCTCTTTGCACTATGAACAAGGTATCAGTAATATCAGCCACCACAACCAGATTATACAGGGTATACAGACAGGAACTTGTGCAAATTAGCTATTGCTTTACTATATATAAAAGCTAGATATGTGGGTTATATTGAAAGTAATAACAAATCCTTCACGATGAAGGGAATTTTAATTGTTCATTTCTACATTGAATGAAACGTTTCTACGAGACATGTTTTGCAGGCATTGTTAATGAGGAGATTTCAGAGGGTATCCATAGAATATCATACAGAACTTCGTACTGTATATATTTATATATTTACAAGGAAGTCAATGTATAAAACATAAAAAATATATTTATGAATTAATTTTGACTGTGTTTACATATTATAAATATTTTTGTTATCTTAAGGTTAACTGTTTGTCAAATGAGGTGACTGGATATTTCAGCAATTTCAATGATGGTCAAAAATATATTAACACTCATTTTCTATTAAAATGACTTATGTTATAAAACAATCCATGTGTAATTTTCAAAGCTCTTGGAGTATTTTCTATACTTTTAATCATGGCAAGATGGAAAGTGTATCCTCTTTTGGTATTTTCCACGCACATTTAATTTTTTTCACATCGTGTTAAATACATTATCATTTAAAATTTGTGGGAAAACATTCTCTGATAATTTTATTTAATTATGGTTTTATGGTGCTGATAGAAAAAGATTGTCAACAAATTTAAGTAATCATCGCTTCAATAAGCTAAGTATATATACACTGTACATTCAATAAACGAGAATGAGTATCCCTTATTTTTATTTTAGTCGTGTATTCTTTTTTTATTTCTAATTTACACGTGTTATTTCAGAATATTATCTGCGCTAGAAATTATTTGCTGAAAAGCTCTCAAACTGATTAAAACACAAGAACGCGCATATGAAACCAATTTCCTAAAAGCAAAGTCTTATTAGTGAATGTTGATTTTCATCGACTTCATGTTAACAACCCAAATATGACGACACAAAAAATCTCGATAGTTACCCTATTGTAAACATACATTCAAATTTTGAACAAGGTTGCTTCGCATCGCTTGAAAATTTGATTCTCACTTATTTAATTTACTTTGATAAAGGAAAGAAATGCAACATAATCACATTAATAACCTTATTCTTTGGGCGCTTTCACCGCTTTGATTACACCAGTCAGCTGAATAGCCTGCCCGTGATCACGTGATCACCGTATGGGAACGACATCTGATATTGGTACTAAGTGAAGCGAGAAAACGTCTTAATCATTAAAGGGTACCAAAGGGTACATTTTATCAAAATAATTACATTTCTTGTAATCTGACACCATCTTGTATGTATTTATCCATAACAAACTCAGCCGTCGACCAAACTTTGAATTATGCCGAAAGGGTGCCATACACTTAACATCGCTCGTGAAACTTGACATTTAGTACCGGAAAAAAATTATATCCATCAGCTTCATTCCCTTTGAAATAGTTTAATTTTTGCTCAATAATTGCATGTCTGGTCAGTTTTTATTTGTCATTATCTACTAATTGCGTAGATGTAATTTCTTCTCTTCTTTAGTCTTGACTCCATTCAACGATAAAACCTTCATTTATTTTTTTCTTCTAAATATACGGCGCCTTAGATGTTGTATGTACGGCTCATTGATATTCCGCAAATAGAGACTGTACGGCTTCTTTAAAAGAACATTTATATTTTCCACACTATAAATATACTTTTACGATACTCTAACGTGCACACAACGTAAAAAATGTCACCACGGTAAAATTTACAAATACGCAAGTGCTTTCAGGTGATTTAATGAGCTTGTTTTGGCACTTTTCAGTATTTGACTTTTGAAGTTCCTTTAAAAAAATTAAAAAATAATGAATTCAAGGTTTTTTTTTTGTTGTTGTTGTTTTTGTATATTAACGTTGACATAACGTACGTAAAAGCAAAAATCTGAGTATGTCCCATGCATATGTAAATTTGAACGTAATGTGAAACTGACTGTCTTCTGTTTAATTTGACAGATTTGCACATCAAGGAGACACTCGTTTTGTTTGATTTCAATACAATATGCCATACATCCAGTTGTCAACAATTTTTCAGTCGCCGTACACTTAGGAAGAACAATAAATTAAGGTTTTATCGTAGATTGGAAACAAAACTTAAAAGAAATTACATCTACATAATTAGTAGGTAAAGACTGATAAAAACTGAACAGACACGCAATTGTTGAGCTGAAATTAAACTATTTTTCAGGGGAATGAAGTTGATGGATAAATTTTTTGCCGGTACTAGTTGTCACGTTTTACGAGCAATATAATAGTTTTGGTTGACGAAAGAGATTGTTGATAAATACATATAGGATGGTGCATGTCAGATTATAAAAAAATATAATTATTTCGATAAAATTTACCCTTTGGTCGAGTTGATTTAGACTTTTTTCTCACTTCAATTAGTTCCGATATCCGGTGTCGCTCCCATACGGCGGTGATTGAAGATACGAATTTTGCCTAGTTTGCTTAACATGTATGTATATAGTTCCACATTTGTTATTTTTCTTTCTCTTTTACTTATTCAA
>CM037780.1:3786102-3836102 GCA_021229015.1 Solen grandis | reverse complement strand
TCATAAAACAGCAAGTTGCATTAAATGTCATCTCAAAATCTTCTATTTTCTTTAAATTATGAGCTGGTGAATATGATAAAATAAAAAGGTTCGAGAAATAATAGCATTTGAATTATTTTCTTCATTTCGATATGTTTATAAGATTCACAAAAAGCACGACAGCGGGAACAATAAACTATATTATATTCACGGAAGCTATTCCATGGTCTGATTAACGCAGGCATTTTATATTTCTGGTTGTTCTACGTGTATATGGATCGGTCTAGTGTTACATGTTTATTCAAATCCACGTACATGATATTTAATGGCTATACTGGGGTAATAGGCAGTTATTGGTTAACCTGGTTTATACAAAAGAACACAAGGTTTTGTTTGTGATACGGGAAAGGCAGTGCTTCACCGCTACTAACTGAACAGATGCATGGTGTATATGCTTGGTAAATTTTTACTGGATATTCCATAACTCTGCTTAGTTGTCATCTTTAATCCTTTCTGGTGAACGATGGATGGCATTTCGATTACCCAGGTTTTCAAAACTGACACTTATATGTTTCTGCATGGGTTCTGAAGATGTGACCGTTTAATAATTAGTCCTTACATTGCTGTGGACACTTTTGACTGCTATTGCAACCAGTGCAGACCAAGATCAGCCAGCATATCCGTGCTTTCTGATCATGGTCTGCACTGATCGCTGTTCAATCAATAAATTTTCCACAAGCATCCCTGTTAAATAAGGGATGGTAATGCTAATGGTACAGTCCAGTATGAAGAAAGGACATTAAGAAATATAGCATGGTAAACGTTAAAATATATATTTAAAAGATCGACTATCACATTTTACAAGGTACTACTGTATGTAAGTGGTGTGAATTTTGTACGTAACTAATTTTAACATCTTAAAAATTCACCCCTAGTATTGAACATTTCATTTGCGTATAAATGCAAATATAAACCTTTGATATTATGCTTAATTCAGGGGTATTATACAAATTGTGGATAAACTGGTATAGTAATGACATAATGGATGCTTGCAATTAATGCATTTATTTCGTTGCTTTGTTGTAATGCATGTAATAGATGTCGAAACTACACACAGGGTACTAATTTAAAATGCAATTAAAATGATAACTTATTCATGGCGAGAAGAGAAATGTATCAAAAGCAAATAGTTTATATGATATGAAGAAGAGCATTCCCATAGTTATAACACCCCGAGGTATATACATGTATGCACATAATTACGAGTATACACGAACGTAAGCATGTACGTTGATGCGTATACATAAGAATGTCATTATGTTACTTTTAAATAGATCAGATATATAGTGTACAATGATATACATTTATAATGGGTTATTTAGAATTTAAAATTTCATTTATCGTACGGGGGGGGGGGGGTGTCGGCGTGGATGAAAAATACATCTTAGTCAATTTTAAGAGGCGTAAGCCGCTCCCACCCCCCCCCCCCCCCCCTTTAAATCCACCCATGTGAATAGGATTCAAGACAGGGCAAAACTCGCCAAGGCATTGCATTCGTCGTGATGATAAAATAATCTTAATTCTCTAGATTTCTGTCTGAGTTATCTGTCCATTATTCAACCGTTATACATTAAAGCCATTTCCTATGTGTCAGTAGACGATTTAATCTAATGAAATACTGCCGACTTTGCTCCAATTATCAAAGAAAACGCGAAATTTGACAGACAATCGTCTATATTTCGAACAGGAATACCTGCACCTGATGAAACATGGGAAAAAGAGAGATATAGTTATCTGAAAATCTGTACTATGCGCCCGTCTTAAGATGTATCTTAAATCAGAAATAAACTGAATAATATATTTCTTATTGCGTAACTTAGAGAGAAATTAACATGCACTCTACTGCTTTTACATTTGTACTTTTCGCTTTCATCAGGGAGATGACTGTCAGATAACGTATAATGTACCCTATCACATATTGTAAATTAAAGACTTAGTTTTAAAATAGTGCGCTATTAGAGATGAAGTATCATTGAAATACTATACATTCGCAGAAGCAAACATTGTCATATCACACACGTACAAAAGTTTCAGAGAGCCAGGGGCTAGTCTTAATGGCATGAATCACGACCTAAGTGACGTGGTTAGAATTGATTTCGCTTATACATGTAGTGAAAAAGGTCGTAAACATCAACGATTAACTGAACATTATTTGCATTAAGAGAAACAAAGCATTAGATGTGCATCTTTCTTCGTGCGCATCAGTTTTATTACATGTTTCAGTGTTTAACTGTGTGATATAAATGGATACATGTTTCCCACATGTTCTTTTTGTTGTTTTTCTGCTTCTTTATATGCCTTTCATTTTATTTGATGATAGCGTCTGCAGCTTACATATTGTTTTATATGTCAATTAACCCTTACCTCACTATATTTCTTAATTAGTCTTGTCATTTCATCATTTTGGATTGTACCATTAGTTGTTTACGGGGATGCTTGCTGAAAATTGTTTGATTAAATAGCAAACAGTGCAGACCATGATCAGACTGCACGAATATACAGGATGACACTGGTCGCAAATGCAGTCACAAGTACCCACAACATTGTAAAGATAAATCAAGCTGTCAGCCATTTTATGCATCTGCAACAAGTGGCACCCAAAGATAGATCCTATCGCTAAGTACTTGTGCCAAGTGGTATTCCACTTGTCTATAGACAATGCAGGCGAAATTAGCCCTTACTATCTATAACATAAAGATTATCGGAGCTTTTTATAAAGACCATGAAGACATCGAAGCAACACGATTTCCTCATCTTACTAAGAAGTATTACCTTGATAATATATTTCAAGGATTTAAAATGCATGAGTTTACAATTGTTACCGACGGATTACTAAGTATGAAATACATTAACAGACATTATTCCGGTTTATACTATATTTAAGATTCTTAACTTTGGCCTGATCATGTCTTTTAAACCAGCCCACGATTACTTATATACTATCAGTTGTTTGTTTTTTTTTCGCAAATAAACGATATTATAATTTTAAAGGTTAAAGCATGGGGAAAATATGATGCAAACGTCTAACATTTGACAAAAAAGATCATTTGTAAGCAGAGGTGACACATAGGGTTCACATTTCCGTCGTCTGTTTGTCCGTCCGTCTGTCCGTCAAACACCTGTTACTCATATAATGTCCCACTTCTATAAAACTACCCAGTATTAATGTATTTATTATTGCCTACTATAATAAAAAGCTATCTAACTAATGTGTATCCTTAATTTGTCTGAGAAGACTATTGCCCCAAGTGAAACTATAACGCCAAACCCTTAGAACCGGCGTCGACAAGAACTTCAACTAGGATACAGCCTTCACCTTGCAGACTCAGAACAGAACCACTGTGTTAAAAGGAATACATCGCGCAGGTGAAATCACTTAGTTTTATAATTATTGACGTTTCTTAAGAATAAGAAAACTTTTTTCATATATTTGGTTGTTTAACGGAGTCATTTATCTGAATCAGAGCTAGTTCTGGAGGCGAACTATCTAAAAGAAAACGAAAGATTTGTGGGTTTATTTCAAGTGAAAGATTTTACAAAACGCATTTAGAATACATTTAAATTGACAACAGCTACCTCCTTATCACATTTAAGCCTTTATTTTCCTAAAGTCTAAAACTTTTAGCCTAACCATAAAGGTCACGTAATTGAAGTTCTTAACGTGTTTAGAGTAACTGGCTTTTAAAACCTCAAAATATTTTACAAAGAATTTTTTAAATTGTGTCCCTAACGAAATCAAATTGAAGGTTAAGTTTTAAACACAATTCTGTATCGTGTCGATCGCTTAGTATTTGTTTTCCTTTCGCTATTTTATTATCGCGAAATGCCAGTGGTTTCAGGACTAAAACATGAGAATTTAAACTAATGAGCGTGTTGATTTAGGCAAATCTTGTGCAAATGAAATAAACAAGGAAGACAATTTCCGCTCTGATTGCATGGGGTTAACAGAGCAAACAATCCAAATCAAGTTTTTTTTTTATTTGTTTCCAAAATGCTTAAAAAAGCTAATCTAGTTATGTTTATTTTATGTTTTAACATCCCCTTAAAGCCGTCCGTAAGGCTACACTTTTTTGTATGTTTCTAAACCTTGTATATTCGTACCTTCTTTATTGCAGTCATTTGAAGTTTTTTATTATTGTATTCCTGCCGAATTCGATTCCAAATACTACTGCTAACAAAAAAGAATCATTTATAAACTAAAACATTACAGAAACCAGAAGCAGACGACCGTAAATCGTTAGTTCGATTCCTGATCGTGACATACCAATACGTACTGGTATATCTACCTTGCTTGTCGCTTAGTGTGTTAAAGTAGTTCCCCGTATCAAGATAATGTCTCTGTGTTAGTGTGCGGAAGTTATCGTTTCGATGCAACCCTGGACTCCCATACCATGCACGTCATCCAGTCATTGTGGCATTTAAGCCAAACAAAGAAAAGTAGGTGTAATAGAGCCAATGTATGTCAATCTCTTGTCCCGTGGTCAGATAAAGTAGAGTCTGATGTGCCTGTATCAAGTATGAAGAGAAAAGAAACTGACGTAATAGCTTTGATTTATTCAAGTGGGATTTGTTTTAACAAGTCAACAACTGGAAGCCGTAGAGTACACAAAACACGTACTTATTAGCAAGTCATAAACTTAACTATTTGGTGTTTGTAACATGTGTACATTGATTTTTAAGACCTGACGCACTCGTATCATTTCTTTATTCTTTTTCAGTATTTTATTGTGTATTAGCTTAAAGGTTTATGATTATTCTATTAGAATTATCCTGAGAACGTTATAGAAGAGGTACAGACTAGAACGAATTCATTTTTTTATGATTTCATCATAGCTAATAAGTCAAACAAACTTGGATTCTCAACTATGTAGCTTTATTGTTAATCACATATTTAAAAGAAACATTAAAACATACCAGCTACAATAATAATACCTGGCCTCTGGAATGCTTTTAGACACTAAACAAATACATCTTCTGGCGAGTGAATTTCCATCTGCCAGTCTTTGAAACATACTGGAGAAAACCATCTGTGCTCTAAACAGTATCCGCGGAAATGGCGTGACGTTGATATCACCACCAACTAAGTTATCTATTTATTTTCGAGGGAAAAAATCAAATGAATGTAAAGACTGATTACGCACAAACGTTAAAATTCAAAACATTTCTCTGGCACGTTTGAGAGATTCAGAACCGTTCAATGACGGATCAGATAGGTCTAGTGAATCGGGTCCATCATCATTTGAAGAAAGATATTTCTAATCAAAGACCCAGCGGCTTAAAAACATTTTCTTTTTGTTTCAATTTGTAACATTTTACCAAACCGTGTGTGCCTCAGTGAACTAAAAAAAAATTAATTAAGCCAAAGAAAGCTTTAATACAGATAAAGCCTCGATTAGAAAAAAATGAGGGCGCAATAAGAAAAAATTGAGGGCGCAATAAGAAAAAAATGAGGGTTCGATTAGAAAAAAAAATGAATTAAAGGCACAGTAAAAGAATAAATATCAATTAAAAGGCGCAATAAAAATCAATTAAGCGGTTGAATGACACAGTAAGAACACAATCAAAGCTAAAAAGAATTAAACACCACACACACACAACAAAATCAAACAAAAAAACGCAATAAAAACTGGATTTGAAATTAGTTTTTCTTTCATATTTTTAAAACTCGGTTGTTATATTCTTAAACATTACTCCCAGCAATATAATAAGTATAGAATTCCCATGCCGATATGCTTTCTGAATTTTGAACCCAATAATTACAAAAATGTATATGTATATATGTATGTTTAAATGTGTTGATTTGGTATACATGGTTTTCTCCTGAAAACAGAATGAGTGCCAGGTGTGTACAAAGTATCTGGCCGATTAAGATGTGAGATGTTAAAGTTAAGTCCTTGACTTTCCGCACAATTAAGCCATACCAATTCCCGCCAATTTCTAAGACCAACCATGACCACCTGTTGTTAGACCTTCTTAAAAAAACGTTTTTAATTCAAGGATAGCAACAAGATTGCCTAACGTTGTTTACAAAAAGCGCAATGGTCCATTGAAAATCTTCAAACAATGGATAGTAGTGAGCAGTCGCCAAGACGACAAGCATGTATGGTAACCATCATTATTACCAGTGTCTGACTTCAAGGTCATTGAATGTGTGTGTGGTGTATGTTACACAGACAGGGATAAGACGTGAATTATCTAATACAATCTAACACCATGCTCCAACAAAAATAATAGAGAAAACTGAAAATATTTTTTAATCGCAAAGTAGATTTGACCAGGGTTTTTTTTTTATTGGCAATGGTGTTGGTGAATATCTATTAGCGAACAGTATAAAACTTTATAAAAATGCATGTAACACAGTTTATCACTGGTCGCAATGGTCATTTTACTTAATGGTTCCCATGTGCCAAAAGGCCAAGTAAATTCAATCCGGAAACATTAACACTTAAACGGCATGGGCGTGAAGTCATAAAACAATTAAAGACAGACGGCGAGGCAGCTTTTCAAACTAAGAAAGAAAGGTAAGCAAGTTTGATTTTTATCTGGAAGGGCAGTTTTAAATAAACATATTTAGAAATGATCTTGATAAACAGTCATATTTGTATCAACGGCCGAAAAAAATAAAATCTTAAAATAACAGCTTATGACCGCATTATATCTGCAGCGGTCAGTACAATCATGATCCCCAAAAAGGGTCACTCAAAATTTATGCATCTTCAACGTGCCAAACGATTGTATTAATTGTTTATTTGTGATTAACTATATGCATAGTACAAGTAAGAAAATGACCTTTAATTCTTAAATCAGAAATACTCAGTACTGAAATGTATTTCTTCCTCAACATAAAATAGAGCTCCTATTTAAACAAAATCATCCATCTGAATAATAGAACGATTTGTGATATATACTGATCGTGGATAGTTTAGAACATACCTCTCTCCATCCTCCCATGGATATCTCAGAGAGAAAATACTTGAAAACATCGACAATACAATCCTGTGTCTACAATCTTCCATTTATCAATGTCTCACTTATTACATTATTAATTTTCACTTTCTCATATATATATATATATATATATATATATATATATATATATATATGTTCGCTAACCTGTATTCATTTTTACAGGATCTTTTTTCCCCATTTTATCTTATTTTTTTTAAAATTTTATGACTTTCGTCATTACGTTATTTAAATTAATTTCTATAAACTCCATGCGTACGTTGTTAAGAGCTTATTAAAATTAACCGAACGCTTGTAAGCCGGAACATCTGTTTACGAACTGAATAAGAACGTTTATTGTCCATAGTGTGTCTGTGTTAGAGAATCAAAACTCGCTGTGCGGAGAATTGGAAAATTTTGCTATCAAAGAGGTCGGCCCACGTGGAGGATGAACATCAGCGAGGCCTGTCGGGCGGTGATGAGGAAGATAAGATATTGAATTATGTAGATATCGAGAAGCCGCAACTGTCGAACTGATTACTGCAATCGCAACTATCTTGGATGTACTAATTTTACTGCTTACGCAGTTATCCAAACGCTGAGGATAACATCCGAGTGTTTCAAACGTAAAGTAAATAAGTTCTGTTAGACGTAATAAAAAAGAGAGAAAATGCTGATATTCTGAGTAAATACTAGGTAAGATGTTTAGGTATCAGCTGTACTTAGACCAAATATATATTCAGGTTACAGAAAAATAGATTTGTAAATTATTTAAAGAATCCATACATGCTCCTGATAAAGTTTCAATCCCATAAGTATACCTACATTAAATAAAACGAATATATATAGTCTTAAAAAGGGAATTTACATGTTTTAAATAAGCAAATATAATCATATTACATTTTAAAAAGAAATTCGACAAAATTGTAAAAGACCCATTATTTTTTCCTAAATATCTGATGCAGGGAAATTCGCTTCTTGTGGAAATACAGATCCTGGCTGTATAGATCAACAGGTGGTATTACTTATTACGTCATCATGAGTTATATCTAATTTAGGGTCTGAAGTTATTATAATATAAAAACATATTCCTACCTCATTCAAGATTTTATCAGAACTTAATATGCCAAAGACTTATTATACAAAGATAGGAAACTCCTACAAAAGCCAGTAGAAAAAAGTGTGTAGGCACACATCAGAAAACTTAATTTTGTCGACTTTCAAATAAGAATTGAAAAATTACAGAGGAAAATTTATCTATATTATAAATCTATTACCATTTCTCTCATATATGGAATTATTATCAGTTTGATTTATTTTCAAGATTCTTTTAAATTGTGATTTGAATTCAGTCAATGTAGCAGAAAAATAACGAACATTACACAGTTCTTTTCAGCAGGTAGGCTACATGTACTTTTCTATTTTACAGATAACATATTTTTTACTTGACTTGTTTTAATAAAATATAATTTTGGTAATAATGTAATATCCTATTAAAAGGTAAACTTAACTTTCATATACCGTCAATAAGTGACTTTGCGAGAATTGGACAATTGTTACGTGCTTTTGTGAAATTGAAACTTGTTGCTAACCTTTGTTTAATAAGTCTTTGAATATACTTAAGGACTTTGGAAACGCACGCTTTGGATAAGTGTGTTTTAAAACGCACGCTTTGGATAAGTGTGTTTTACAACGCACGCTTTGGATAAGTGTGTTTTACAACGCACGCTTTGGATAAGTGTGTTTTAAAACGCAGCTTTGGATAAGTGTGTAAACACTTACTGTGTGATTATATTGATATTCAAATAGTTAATTTTAAATTAATTTTTATTTGTTTTCGTGTCAATACATGCGTGCGTTTTCAAACTCATAGTATACTAAGTATTGTTGGTTTAAATCAAGACAAAGACAGAGCCAAATCTTTTATTGACTTCCCCATTCATTTATTTTTCATACAAGAACCCTATATGCTTCTTACCTTGACACTAAATGACCCGCCAACTGAAGCGTTTACTTTAAATGATCATATTAATCACACGATTCATGTTTGTTCAGCCGATTACCGTTCCAAAATAATTACCCTCAAAACCGGTTAATTTTGCATCCGACTCTTCACATAAGAACCCCTTTATTTCCTTACACGTGATAGTGTTATTATGTCTACATTCATGGCGATACATATTCGAACATTTAAGCAAATCTTTTTTCATCGTCATTAAGTAGTTTAATCTGGTTTTAGTCTATGTTTGTTCATTGTAACATTTACTGTGCCTAACTATAAACCATGTTATATGCAATCTCAGTATGTTAACGAAGCACTTAACCATTGCATAGACACTGATCTTTGTAATTGTATTTTCTAGCTAACGAATCCAGGTTGAAGGGCATAAAATATTCATGGATAATGCATAGAACGCAAAGAATCGAATGAGACTCTGTTCGGCGCCAACTTAAGGAGAACTTTGATAATCAATTAGTTTTGTCATAGTGAAGTTTTGACATGTCTATTTTGTGCCGCTGTGATATTTGTCTTTGCTTGATTGCACCATTAGCCGTAGCCTCACGGTTCATATTTGAATGTTAAACTAAAATATTTCGGGTTAATAAAATCTGAAACATTCTGAAAAGGACTGTTATTTGATCAGAAGCACCCCGTCAATCCCAGTTCGTCCGTCTATCAACAAGTAAATAGGCCAATCAATCAAAATCACTCAATTAATAAATCATTTACATTTTATATTGCTGTTTATTATCCTATTCGCCTTTTTTTCTTACGTTTTTTCTTAACAAATATTATCTAAACCCTAGGAGCAATTTAATATACCACTCGACTGGTTCTTTTAATTCCGGGACGTAAGAGGGTATTAGAATGCGGTCCTTATATGGTTCGTACGTCACCATCAAAACTCTTTTGATCATATTCGATTTAAAGCGATTTGAATTATATTTAACGTCCTCTTCGATATTTTTTCCTTCTAAAAGAGCAAATGCTCCTTGATCCAGTGGAAGTATACATGCCTATGGATGAGACGGTTGTGGGTTCGAACCCAGATAGGGACGAATATTTTTATGAGCTGGTCCAATCCAGGAAACATATTTTTTCCCTAGAATGGGCCCTGCATGTAAATAGGAAGAAAAGAATGATGACTTCAAATTAGTATTTGTTCCCCAACAGAAAATTAGGCCACAAAAAAATGTTATTTTTTATTGACTGGTTAGCATATGTGAGTATTTGATATAATTGCTCTGAATAAGATTATCAAGATCACTGGGTCGCAATTTACTCGTACATAAAAACTCGGCGGTAGTCTGAGCAGGGAAATTAATTAAAATTCAGATAGTTCAAGTTTCTTGCTCAACTGAAATAATAATGTTGGGGAAAACGACAAACGACTGGTAAGTATAATACCCTCAAACATTAAGCTGACAATAGAATGGTTAACTACAATACAGCACTCCTATAATTCTAATGCAACACAAAACGACATGATATATATTTGATACATGTACATTAAAACGTTAAGTTTTAGTCTGTCAGACGAGTACACGAATTCTAAACCAATGTATTTGAACAAAAAGAAAGGTGGACAATACCTTTTTTTTATAAAGTGAAAATTAATTTGAAACTAAATAAGTATGCACGGTTACATTTGAATTAGTTATTGCTGAGATCTATTTATTATACCTGATAGAAAAATATTTTTGTATTATATTCCGTATACCTCCAGTGTAGAATTACTATATACTTTATATACAGTGATATAATGACTGCCCTGTAAGTGTTTATTACGACGTGCATATCTCATATTTACACCGGTAACAGATATATGGAAAATGCTTATATTTAATGGCGCCTTCATGGATAGAGGTAATCAAGTGCAGACGCAGCTCTCTTTTAAATAAGAACAATCGATTACACCAAAGTACACGCATGCGATTTCTTTTCGTCTCAGTGCTGCACAAGTTAATTATTTTGAGCGATATTTTCAAAAGTGTATGAAACACTTTAATGTATTATACTTTTGTACCGAATAAATTTACATTCAAAACAAAATTAATAACGCCTGCTTGACACCACTTTAACAAAACAAAATTAACAACATTTATGACCTTGGCATATCTGGTGTAACCAAAAACATTCTTCAGTATTTTTTCTTCTCTTTTTCCTTTGTTCGTCGCTTGTAGAAAAAGAGAAGTCATTACGCAATTACATGTCTTTCGATTGCGTCCTTATAATCGTACCATTAACTATGTTTAACTTCAGAAATGCATTAACTTGTTAAGACTTTACATAAATCTCATACCAGAAAGACAACTTTTACAATATAATGATCACTAAGGCTTTGATGTGTTACTTTAAGTTTAGGTGCAATGAATTTGTGATTACATTGTCTAGTTTTAGGATTGATTTCGCTTTAAAATCTAAAACTATTACAGTAATTTTCATCGAGTTGGAAATTATTATGTCAGAGTGTAATTTTTCAGATGCCAGTAACAATGAAAAGGGGAAGTGCGTGTTATTTAAGAACATTTGTGGTTGAGCGAAGTCGTGAAAGAAATTAAAGAATTATTTTAAAGCCAGAGATTGACGTAAGTACAATAAATTTGACAGTTCACGTTAAGTGCATAAAAGCATTACTGATTTTTACAAAAATGAGAACCTTATTTGTTTTTCGCTTTTGAAGTATTTTCGACAATTTCAAGTAGTTGTTATCTTGAATATAATAAATCTTAGAAAATAGATGCCAAAAAACGTTAAAACTTAATTCAACAAAGACAACAATAATGATTAAGATTTAAAATAGTTGTAGAATTGGCACAAACATATTCAGGGTGCGAATATACTTTTAGTAGTTTTTTTCATACATACGTGTACTATAGCATCGTGTCATAAAACGCTAAAAACGTTAAAATTGTTCGGTGTATATATGTTTACTTAGGTTTTACAACTTATCGACAGTATTTGGGGGACTTATGTGTTATAATGCTTCACTGTGATACCGTGCATTATGACATATGTACTTGATGGCATGATACCACACCCAGTCATATTATCCAGACACCGAAAAACCAGCTATAGTCACTCGTTACCTGCGTTATGCTGAAAAAAAAATGTACATATCTCAGTACGACATGGATGTATTTCATATAAAAAGGCTGAAACTAAAAAAATCTACTTAATACAATAGAATGTTAAGATAACCAGTTGTGATAGGATAGCCATATTGCAGTGAAATAAGGAAATAAATTCGAGTGTTTGTCATGAACTTCATTGCATTACAAATCCAGGCTGTAGTTTAGCGATTAGAGAGACTGTCTCGTGGTTTAGATCCCCAGCCGCAATATACCGTCGTTAATACACCTTAAAGTCCCAGAATCGTACAAGTGTTTGAGCTAATTCCAAAAGTACCTGCACAATAAAAGTCTCTTCGCGAATTTCATTCCCAAATTATCTCGAGAAATGCCTGTTTACGCGAAAGACAGCATACAAAAATCGTTGTAGCTTTCTCGTTCTATATTAGAACGCCGAACATAAAATTAACATAAGAGGAGTGTTTCAGAAGTGTTTTGGATTTTCTTCTACTTCGGTATATAAAAATTAGGTCAAGTTATAAAAAAAATCCACGGACTTCTGAAACACCCCTTGTACTTGTACAATGAACTTTTTGATAGAAAGTGTACAGACTAGCCAACGGTTAAGAACCTTTACCTATGTTTTATGTCATGCTAAGTGTGATGGCATTTAAATATTAAGAATTCAATTGGCTAATGTTGATTTTAATTGAAATATGCAATTAGAAGAATGTATCACTAATGCACCAGAATAGCCTTGAACCTTGGAGATGATTTATGTCTTTCATTTGTGACAACTTTGTGAGGCAATAAACTAAGTTTTGAAACAGGTTAACTCTTTCTTTGTTTACATTAAATGCTGTCGAAGACTCTTTCATCTGTTGTTACATCGTATTCCGTTATTGCCATTGTATGCAATATTCAAAGGTAAGTATTTAAATTGTGGTTGACGGACAAATGGACTTTAATTTAACTATTTGAGGTCTTGAACACGTTAATCATTCATTACTTTGAATTCAGCTCAACATAAAATATTTAATGCTATTTTTTCCAATTTGCACTGCGTAGATTACCTTCGACTAACCACAATGGAAACGCTGTTATTTGATACAGACGATAGATGAAGACATGGCATGAAAACCTTCAATTTAAAATTAGACGAATGCTTTCTTATGCAATCATACCAGAGCGTTATACGTTTAATTCGGCTCTTGTGTGGCATTACATGATGCTTTCATCTTTTCATCGACTGCGCACCAGCAATAGCATCAAAGCCTCTCCGGGAATGTCTGCATTTTGATGCTAACAGGAAAGGTCATAAAAATATACAAGTCAAGTGTTCAGTGTGCAACTCTGGTCGGACGTGTTTCTTCTCAAACTTAGCCTAGCCACTAGGTTAAGAAGAAGTAGTTTTTAACAGAAATTATTTGTGACATTTCTGTGGTCAGTCTACAATCTGGGCTCGACTTCTAAAGTCAAATTTTCAGAGAGGAAGAAAATAGAGTAGCCAGGCTTATATTACCTTAGTGAAATCAAATCAAATTAACGTGTATTAATTATCAGGTCTGTGGCTACCCTACTTTAACAGTGCATTTTTGCCATATTTCAGTGAAGGGAGATCCTGTAAATAAATTTATCAGTTTTAAAAAAAAAAAGCAAACGAAAACCAACCTTAGCGCTAAGGTTTGGCCAACCGACATTGTTAAAAAAAAACCTTACCGCTGAGTTTTTTTCGAGATAAGGCTGGACCGACTGTTTTCCGACTGTCGAAAACGTGATCAAAGATACACAAAAATACGGTAAGATTCCGCCTTATGTTTACTCTATTTCGCACGCAAACATCACCAGACTAAATGCTCCTAAATTTTACAGCTGGTAACGCCCATAGAGATTTATTCTAAGTCACCAGAGATGGTTTCCATTGACAAGGGATAATCAAAGAGTACAATGCTCCGAGAGACTGTCAGCAGGATATCAACATCATGAAATAGCTGTACATGTAATTACATTTCCAACGTTAAAACAGGGTTGAACTCGGTCATGACCTTACTTAAATATGTACACAATCGCACTGCAATGATTGACTGGGTGCAAAGTGATACAATATACTGAATACGGCTGTAGTAATTATGCAAATGACATAGACTTGTTATCAATGAATCCATCGACACTTGGTTTTGAGTCCCTGGTCTGGTCCCTAAATTGTTCGTCGATTACGACTTAAATACTGTCGCAACGTCAGTATCTCTAAATTGTATTTAAATTTTTTCGGCACATCTGTCAAACCTCACGTTTGACCTATTTACGGGTGATGACGTAAAAAAATACCAAACGAATCTTTGAGCGATTATGGCTATACTGAAGGAAAAAAGTTACGCACACTTGTTTGTTGAGATGATAACTAGCTGAAATACATATACAGATTCTTTGTTAAAAACCAAGTTGTTTAACCAAACATTTATCTTAGATGCACATTGAGATCTGTTTCGAGTCGAACGTTATAAATATCGCTCTTTCTCCAAAGTGAAAAAAAGATTATAAACAAAAGAGAGAGTAAAGTAACAGCGGGATTACATTTTGGCATTTTACATAAAAGCGTCATGATATGTCTTCGGCGTGAGATCGCGGTAAGGCAGAACTATACCTGTCTATTGATAGACTCAAAATGACTGAAAATCTGTTTACGTGACGTTCTTATGACATTCAACACAAACAAACAAATCTAATGGTCTTTCGGAAAAAAAACTTTAAAACATCCATGATATATAATATCATAGAATAAAATATAAAATGAAACTTATGATATGACTGGATTTATATCATACGAGACGATTCAAAGCGTAAGATTTAATGAGGCGTCCATGAACCTTGTAAACAAGATGTCAAAACATTTAAATAGACGCCATGTTCAATATCTGTATTTCATTCTATAGAGGCTTGGGGAATTCTCATAGGTTTTGAAAACAACCGACTGTGGTGCATGTTTACTGCATGCCAATTACAGGTGTATGAGACTAACTTTTATCAGAATTAATCAAAACTGATGTTAATGTATTGTTGTTGTTTTTTCAGTTATTAGACCCTGATTTAAGTTTCCGGGACACTAATGCATGGCGTTACTATATTATATTCTAAAATTATAATTTATTAGACAATGGTCAAGTTTCTACGATTCTAACCATCTGTAACTTAAATTATGATACTGTGTTTTATTTTGAACATTGATTTTCCGGCTTGATGGTAAAAAAAATGCTGAAAGTAAAATAATACAATTTTAATTGAAATTTGTAAATCATTTACATTATATATGTACAGAAACAGAATTGAGAAGATGAAAAACATTTGTCTTATATTTCCTTTTTATTCACTTTTACATACCAAAAGTTAAAAGTGTGTTTATAATCATAATAACTCTATAAAAGCGTACTGTCTAAACCATATTATAAGTAAAATCATGGGACTTGCTTCATAATTAGCAGCATTTTAATTATTGAATAGGTATGCCCGAATTATGAGCTTTTACCACAATAAAGGGCCATGCAATGATTTTATCCCACTATGCCCAGGTTCTAAGCATGATAGTAATGGTAATTGCAACCAATTTGATGTTCTAGGATCCTGGAACCTTTAAAGTAGGAATGTTTAAATAGTAACACTAACTTCTGGTTTACCAATAAATTGCTTCAAACAACTCAAACGAGCAACCTAGTAATATTAAATTCATTTTATGCCCGATGGACCATATCGCTATCTTAGTCGACATCATCATAATATTAGAGAATTATTTTAAATTGTCAGTATTTGATTTGCAAATGGTAGAAGCTGCCAGCTTCATGTCAAAAAATATGAACCAATTTATTAAAGAAGACACCAACGTGCATCCTTGATAGGGGGCATGACTCTATCTGAAAGCTCTTCTACTATCGTGCGAATTTCGCCAATCAATGATAAGTTCTGACACATCACTGCAGATCAGCAATATGCACATCTCCTCGTATAATTTCATGCATAAAGTCAAACTAATCTATAGCCGTTTTCGTTTCGTATCTCTGTTTTATGCGACATTATCTTGATATGTTGCTATATTATGTCAAAATAGTTTACACAAGTACACATCACGAATATCTATTTTTCGTTAATACTTTTTATCCCGAATTTGATATTGCTTCATAAAAATTTAAAAAGTCACTTGTAGGTAAAAAGACATAAATGGTGATACTACACTGTAAAGATAATGGGTAACCTAAAGTAAACAACGTGTTTTGAATTTTAACTTACGACTGTAAATTGTCATTACTTTTTTATTTCAGCATAGCTTTGTATAGTAACCCAAACTGTTGACCTGTACAACGGATTCCACACATTGTTCTGTATGTTATAAATATACACACGAGATTTTGAAGCAGTCACTGATTGGTCAGTTAAAATCAGCGAATTATTCCGAGTATTTCCGAACCTCTAGTTGAATGGTCTATTATTCAATACTGGTACCCGCTACATTAATCTATATCTGTCTGCATAACGTCAAAGACTGTTACGTATTTGTTGCATTCTATATTACATTTTAATCCTCAAATTCTGATAAGCAAACTGGGTCTTGACATTTGTGTTTGCAGTAGGTAACATGAAATCCATATAAAATCCATCAGATAGCAATTCTCAGGATAGAACTGTTGAGCTGGATGGTAAACAGATATAAAAGCTAATCACTTCTTTCAATACTGATTAACTGCTGATTAGTTAAATTCTAAAAGAGAATTATCTAAATTTCGTTTGAAATATCTGCATATTAAGATATAACCAAGCCTTTCCTGAGATGCTGGCTTATTTGATAGTCTGTTAAACAGAGTACACAATGTACACATTATCATTCTTTATTAAATGGAGGTTGAAATGTGTTCATCATAATCAATGTAAACGTTCTAAAAGATAGCTAGGGCAAAAATGTAGGTAGGACTTGCAATAGAACTCTTTTGAAGGTTTGGGACTGTCGTATATAGAATTGTTATATATTTTATCCGGCAAAACTATGTAGGGCAATTACTGTCATTCTTATGAAACACGCCTTCCATACCTTTTTTTTTTCTTATGAATCTCAATCTTTTCATTTCGTATAGTTTATTTTTAAAAGTATAAGAAATTTTCAATATTACGAAATACTTTTTCATTAGTAGGAAATATATTCTCCTTGATAAAATACACTTACGCACGTTTAGGACCGTAGTTTTCTAGAAGGCATTTTTCTGACGCATTGGTGTACTAGTAATTTCTGTAATCATGGCTGTTCCAGTTAAAGTACATATAGCAACAAGAGATGTTCTTTGAGGTTCTAGTAAACAAAACAGAAACATCTATATCTATTAAATCAGTTGCCATTTGTATTGGAAAAAAATATTGAAAAAGCTTTCCAAGGCTTTTGTAATTACTTTAATTGATATCTGAATGTTTCGGAACAGAAACGTTCCTTTCAGAACAATGCTTATGGCATGACAATGTGTTTCCAATTCAGTACCTTGAACAGCTTCTGAGCGGTGTAGAATCTTACAATCATAAATTAGTTCCTACTGCTAAAAACGCAGCAACTCCCACGAGCTTTTATCGTGATTCAGTTAACGGTGCTAATCTTACGGATTTACATTTCAATTTATTTTGTTTGATAAACAGGCAGATGCATCAAAATGTGCTGCGAATATACTACATTACGGCTTCTCTTTACAGGGTAAATAATCCTTGACTTTCAAGAGATGTTCAGCGGTGAGAGCTGATGTAAATTAAGTGCATGATTTTGTTTTGATCGATAAGAGCTTTCCTATGTCCTAATGAGAAATGCATATATTTTGGTTACAATTTTATGAGTTTAAGAAAGGCTAGATTTGCAACGAAACGTGCCATTCATTAAATATAAGTTACCGATTCCAAGATGTCTAAAATATAATCATACATACATTTATGACTTATCAATGGGTTTTAGAAGTAACGTTTTGGTTCATTTTTTTAAAAATTTTATTACCAGTTCAGATTTAATTGAAATTCTAACGATAATTATAAATATTTTGCGTACTTTGGGTCAGAAGACCAGAATTGTTTTAATGATATATTTGTTCTGAACTTGGTCTATCTATCTATCTATCTATCTATCTATCTATCTATCTATCTATCTATACATATATATTATAACTAACACGCTCGCGCACAAGAAATTAAAATCACGTTTCCACCAAATTCTCTTACCATAAAGTCCAAACATCTAGTTTATCAGCGAATTTGATTAAAAATTGTTTAAGGTTGAGGCCGTACAATACAACATGACTTCAGGGAATTACATTTTTGGTCTGACAGCTGCAGTGACCGGAGAAATGCCCTAATCAAGTCGTTTATATTGAGACCTATAGGATAGCCCCGTTCTAGGAGAACGATCCTCATTCGATACAGTACAAAGTACATTAGCTTTTACTGAATTAACAAGTTGATAAGTAGTAGTAGTATATACAAGTGTTAAAATGCAATTTGCTCATACTGATGTACATTTTGTTTTAGTCTTGTGGGATTCACTCATGTGTTCTACTTATCCTCCCAACACTGCCCTAGGATGGGTTGTTCATAAGATATATCTCAACATCTTCAAATATCGATACATTAGATGGACTAACACGCTCGCGCACACGAAAATAAAAATCACGTTTCCACCAAATTCTCCCACCATAACATCCAAGCATCTAGATTATCAGCGAATTATATTAAACATTGTTTTAGGCGAAGGCCTACAGTACAACATGATTAGATGGACAATCCAATAGTTGAATTCATTGTAACATAGATTGTATTTTTCTTAGATTACAACCCTCTGTTACCAATAATCGAGCGCATCTGTCTTATTCGTGGAGGTTGTGCAAGTTTTAGTTCAAGAATTCATTAACAAAGGCTTTTATAGTCTACACGTAGTGTCAAAACAAAAGGTTATTGATGAAAATGTTAAACATGTTCGCCTATTAATGCAGGAATTTTCTTACTTTCAAGTTTGTTTGCAGAATTACTTTAACATTGTTAGAACAGCAAAGAAATACTTTTAGTTTTGATGGTAAATAGGATGTAAGGAAAAATTAGACTTTTTTTGTTATCATCTTAAGTTCTAGCTAAGAAAATCAAGAGAAAATTGTAATATTTTTTATTGGTATTTATTGCTCACATATGATTATTATATTTCATTATCTTAATGATACATGTATACACTGTGTTCCATCAATCAATCAATCAATCAATCAATCAAACATTGTAATTGCGAAATCATCGACCAACTATTCATTTAAGGGAACTGCTTACGCTACCTTTCAGTCATTATGAATATCTCAAAACCTTTACTTGATATCGTTATCAAAATTTTCATCATATATGAACTGTTACATTATATTTTGTTGTTGCCACATGAGTAATATACGTTACCCTCTAAATCGAAAATCGCAAAAATAAACAACGCACTTCACAGATTAAAAATCAACATATCAATTTGTTATTCCGTTAGGAAGTAAACTCATGGCATATCCATGATTATGTTTGCAGTCAACGTAGAAAGAAACATTCTAGTTCATTCTACTTCGATAAACAATAAAAAGGGTCGTTTGAAAATAAATATTTTACAGAATTTGATTAACAAGATGAATATTGATCTAATATTTATCAGGCAGTACTTTTTCTAATATGGTTTTCGAAATAATGAATAAAGACTTATGGTTATATTATGATTTCCCATGTACCTTTCAACAGATCGCGTTTACTATTTAAGATGGATTTTTAACAAAATTCTCTGTCTCTGTTTCTAAAATATACCGTTAATTTCAATAAACAATAAAACTGCTCCTATTAATTTAATCAAACTTGATTGCCTTGTCTTTCATATCTATATATTGAAGCATGCGTGGTAGACCATATTCCAGGTTTCCTGTACTCATTCATAGCTACATTAGACATACTTGAGGAAAACAAAGAAACGAATTTGGCTAATGTTATTGTCGACGCTACGTATCCTTTGTAAGCAATTGTTATTCAACTTGCAGTGTATTGGGAGAACGCAAGAGCAAGTATTATAATAAAAATGCGGTCGTATTTATAGAAGGGTTTAAAAAGAGATTGAACTGAATTAATCTGAATAAATCCTACGTAATCCCCTTATGTACGTACAACACGCAGTCATAACACTATTTGTTTGTATTTCGCATACATAGCGAATAGTTATTTCCTACAATTGAACATCGTGTTTTTCTTATGTATAATTCATGTACGTAAAATAGCTGTATATTATAGTCATCTCCATAATGGCTAATTATTAATGACTAAGAGAAATAGAAAAAAATTGTTAAAGTCTGTTTTATCTTTTATTATATATAGATAGATCTACGTGAAAAATTGTAGATAAAATGGTTTTTTTTTAAATTTAAAGAGGAGAAATCAGTTTAAAGTGTATTCTGAGTTAATACTTTCCATTTACATTAAACATTATATCATGATTTATCATACGTTTTTAGCTCAAATTCTTAAACAAAGGTTAATCGGAGCAGTAAATATGTACATATGTATCATTAAATCTCTCCATTTCTGTTCATGCATGCGTTTAAAAATCTATAATCTACAAAACACAGTCAATCTTAATAAAATGAAACATCTGGTCTTTCAAAATACTAATAAACTTACTTATGTGTACGTTTACGTGACAAATAATTGAATGAAATAACCACCTGACCTTTAACTTACAGTAATATTCAGTTGATAGAATATCGTTATGCAGGCATTACTTGTCTCAGAAATTCACAACTCTTATTAAATGACCGACGGTAAGTAACAATTTAGCCTTCTTGTAATGATACAGGTACACAATTATATGGTGGAATAAAGAGGACTTAAATATATTCTTATATCGCGTGCACATGCTCCACGTGCGCATGTAGTAGCCATCGCGTTTACATGAAAATAACTACTTCATTCCGAAATGAGACGTAAACCTCCGTAAATCAATGAGCACTTCCCGAACACCTTATCTACTTTCTGGTGAAAAATTGCACACATATGTTCACGTGGAAATAAACATACATTTGAGAATTTCCCCAGTCGCTAATTGGTCGATTTAAATCAGCGGGTATTGCCGATCCTCTGGTGAAATGGTCTAAAGCTACTGCGTGCGAACCCGGCGGTTATCGCGAGCGCATGCGTTAGTGAAAAAATGTCTGCCATGTCCCTCAAATTGCAACACATCTAAGAAATATTTACTGACCTCTTAATTCAAATTGGCAGATACTGGAACTCGTGACTCAAGGTTAACTATGAGTTAAAGTGTCATAACTGCTGCTTGACCACTTCATAAAAGTTAAGCTGTGGTCTTTTGACATATTCATCTTCTTAATTCATGAACAATCCGTAAAACATCTCTCATAGTGCTAAGAATGGTTAAACCGAGATCAGATGAGCTTTTCAGCTGCGAGCAAAGCTATCAAAACATTGTAACAAGAAAGCATTACTGACTGAAATGGAAACATCCAGTGGATTTTGGATAGCCCAGGAAGCATATGCAAAACGTATTGAAATAAAAAATTCATACATCCCTCGAGAGAAGAAACCAGACATGTTTTTAAATGTTAGTATATTCCTTACAAAAAAAGTCGAGCATATAGTCAATCACTCTTCTTTGTGACATTTGATCAACAATCGATTTTGCAAATTTTGGAATATCTCATAATTTCATTTGCAGTGTATATCGGAAACCTTGATCCATCGCGCATTATAAATTTTTAAAGATAAAGCGAGAAAAATATAATATAGGATCTTTGAAATATCTTTAAAATACGGTTTTTGCGTTTCATGCTTACATGGACGGATCTTTTACAACGTCGTTTATCTTCATTTACCGTTGAAAATTGTTGATACCTGATATTTTATTATGTAATAATGCGAATACCGACCAGGGCTTTGGGAGAACTTTATCTCTGTAGTACAGTGACTTGATGATGCTGACGATATGATGAGCGTTTGATGTGCACGTTTTCATTATGATCATAAAAGGCTTTTGCCCGTAAAGATTTTTAGGTACATTGTATTGTTTAAGATTCACATGTTCGTTTGAAATATTTACGCACAAGATAGATAGATAGATAGATAGATAGATAGATAGATAGATAGATAGATAGATAGATAGATAGATAGATAGATAGATAGATAGATAGATAGATAGATAGATAGATGAAGGAAGAAGAAGACAGATAATAATGTATTATAATGATAGGATGATGTACGATATGATAGTAAAACAAAAGACGGAAGATAGAATTGAATGACGATGCCAACCATTTAGAAGTTGCCTTACCTTGCATGTAGGACTTCAGGATGCACATGGTGTGTCCAAATATGAAGTTCCTCAGCATGAGGGGTATGATTGTGAAAGGCATGCAGAAGACCGCTAACAGCAGGTCACTGATGGAGAGGTTGAGGAGAAAGACGTTGGTCACCGTCCTCATTCTCTTGTTCTGGATCAGAGTGATCATAACCAACAGGTTCCCCATCACAGAGAGGATGAAGATCAGAGAGGACACGGGTATAATCACCATATCCGTCTTGGTAAGTCGTGACGCCCGGTTATCCGCCGGAAACGGAAGTTTGTTCTCTGTGACGTTGACGCTAGAGACGTTACCGGCAGCGTCCGAACTGTTGTACAACGCAAGCGTAACTGCTGTTGACGTTGACAAAACCATCCCAAAACTGTCCTCACTTGTAAGTCCGTCCATTTTCTATTAAGCTCTGAATTTTATTTGTCACCAGAAATAAGCTTTTTTTTTCTTTTTTTTTAAATGATTAATTCATTTCATCTCACAACAATTACACACGTGGAGAAATAAAGAAACACTAAGTCCGTCAATAAACTATATCCGTCGCTTGTTTTCCAGCACTTTTCCTGAAGAGAAAAACATTCAAGTGTACAATTTGTTTTTTAAAAAAAGTATATACAAATGAAAGTACAATAAAGCGAATTTTATTTTTTTAATCGTAACAGAAAATATAATTCCTGCTGTTTGCTGAAACGCCAACAAGTGACACGAGGAACTATATATAAGAGACCTTGCAGATGACTCGCCCACCGATATTGGAATATTACCTGGTTCACTGATACACGTCCTCATGCAACTTTACTTCCACACTAAGAGGGCTCCAGCACTAATGGGATGTCTAATAGCTGAAGATATCGAGAAATATCTAATTAACGCCATATCAAACATTTTGACCATCGGCAAGTTTGCAAAATTTAATTTGTCCTATCAATGCAGCTTGCACGGGCATACAAAGGAGGCGCTTTACAAATTCACCTTTCGGCGACCACTTGTCCAAACTCTCTTAATGAAAACAATTACATGTCTACATTGCCTCACGTACAAATTTCACTCGGCAAATCCCGTTAGACCTAATGATTTATTGGCTGTTTATACATCAAAGACGTTTTTCTTGAGTGTAAACATGAAATACATATTTTTCCGACATAGCCTATTACTGTAATATTGTTTAAATAGGTCGAAACAAACAGACCAGTATACATAACCCACTGAGTTATACCACGCATGTCAAATCTGTGTATTTGATGGTTTAAATCAACCAGAAGCGCTTGTAAGCGGTGATTAATATGATTTGAATCAATTACACTAAAATGCCAGATCGCATTTCGTTATACAGGCTCTGTTAGAATGACCTGTACCATATCATTGCGAATTACGTGTTATTCAGGCGATGTTTCTTTGATACTTTATATCCAAATGTATATGCACAAACAATTAACAGCATTCCACAACGATTATGATATTTAACATTTAATAGCATTTTATTTCCGAACTCGAATAAACAATAAACTTAGCTCACCTACGCTAAATTTGGATAGTTTTACTTTTTGCGGCTAATTTACTTGATTGATACTTCCGCTTCCGGAGTCGTCTGTTTTCATTTACTTTTTTATCTTTTTTTCCCCAGTGTTATGGGATACGTTAATTTGCATTCTTATGGAAAGATGAAATTAAGTTTAAAGGTAATAACCATATGTCTACTTATTTTGAATGTGATGTCATTTTATCGAAATTTCGGTAAAGTAGATCACTCTCTTTACTAATGCATACAAATCTTAAAACACTAATCCTTACAAAACATTTTTATTTAGTATAAGTTTTTGCCTATTTCTAACATTGATTTGCCCATTTCTCCGTCTTTCAAAGGGAGAAGAGAGAGAGAGAGAGGTCACGCGATTAAGCATGTTTTCTGCATCAGCCTAAATCAGCGACAAAATACGACAGAAAACAAGAAACAAAACAAATGAACTTGAAAGTTTTTTGTTTTGTTTTTTTTAAATTTTTTTTTAAATTAATTTAATGTTTCTGTGATAAGCTTATTTGATCTGAATACTATAGAACTTGTATGACACTTTTCTAAAATTGTTCGCGGTAATGTAACTTTAACTCCTTTAAGTTGCCAAAGGAAGAAAAGGAACACTCTTTTGTGTTTTAATGCAAATTTTAATGCATAATAGTCATATCAGGGCAAATCAACTTTACATTTGATTAAGAACACTACGCACTCTGCTGTGAATTCTTCAATATCTGTTAACCTCAATTGAATTTGACTGATGGAATTTCAAATTTGATTTTCAAACTTGAAACATATTTCATTATTTTCTATCTGGAATTTAACGGATTATTTCTTTAAAATTAGATGATATATAGAATTAGATTACGTACCTGTCATTTTGATTGCGAAGTAGGTTAAGACGTTCAAATGAATGGGTAGGATAAGGTAGAATTAATCATTTTATCTTGAATAAGATTGTGAAGTTTTACATGATAAATAGTACTGATGAAATGATGATGATGATGATGACGATGATGATGATGATTATCGTCGATGTCATCGTAATCAAAGGAAATGAAAGCTACCTTCATATTTCCACTGGCCATCGTGGATATCCCGTACAAAATTAATTAAAGACATTATTTCTTGGCAAATTTCCCATTTCCTTGGACTATATTGCACCAATACAACGAATGTACGGCACACTAAATTACATTAAATCCTGATAAAGAATAAACAAACGATAAGTCCGTTATATTGAATAAAAAACAACATTTATTTAAAAGCCCCGCATATTCTTTAATCTATCTTCAAAACCTACACTAACCAATCTAGATAGAAAGGGTAAAACAAATAATATCTCACTTTCAGTTAATTCAGCATTATCATCGAAGCGACAATATCCAGTATTTTTATGTCCATGAACGTAACGAGGTTACAGCAGCACTGAATTGGCTGATTCCACACCGCATTCCGTGGAAGGTCTGTAAACGCCTGTAGAACAGCCGTGCTCAAATGAGTTAACTCGCTCCGGTAATCATGCTTGCGCTCAGCGGAGCGAACAAAACAAGATACCGTTTCTCTTCGACTTTCCGTTACCGATGTAAGAAAATGGTCACAAAGCTATTTTTCCGTTATTTGAGAGAGGAGAGATATATACTGTGGAACTTAGAAACGTCTCAATTAGTGCAGCTTTTGTAATTTATTGCTTTTTAAGAGAGTGATGTTGTTATTATTGTTGCTTTTTCAGAACTAGCCGGAGGAATATTGTTATTGCAAACAATTTCTGTCATTTTTAACATTTTTATGTCGGTTGGGCTTACAGTGTAAGCAAATTGCTGCCTACAAAAAGTAGGTTTATTAGTGCTTTAATATTACTTTCTCAAACCATTGGGACTTATCCAATATAAAATGGTTTGACAGATCAAAGTCACAAAGGGTATATACACTGTATTTTATAAATTTTAGGATGTTGGTTGATTAAAATGACTAAGCTTTATCATACACTGCGGAAGAGTTTACATTATAAATAATGATGGTACTTTTTACGACTGAGTGTCATATTTACATATCCAGGGTCAGTTTAGTTCAGTTTAGTATTCTTGAAACGTATTGTAAGGACATAAGACAAAGGTCGAGCGGGTAAAGTCGCTGACCTAAGATCAATCCGAACCTCACCACTGGACTGTTGGTTCGAATCCCGGCCGTGTCACGCAGAATGTTTATGTATGGATGCCTTCAAGCTTCGAGTGTCTCTGTACACACGATCTCCATCTGCAATGACTTTATGATAGAAATATTGCTGCAGTGACGGAAAACTCTTAATGAGCAATAACATTAGACACATGTATTAAAATATTTGTATAAAAAAATGAAAAAAGTGTTAAAAGATGAAGAAAAAAAACTGCATGAATTCAGCAATTTCAAATTCATTAAAATGACTAGACTTCGGCAAACATAACTTGTCTCATATATAAAAATGTGCTATTGTCAGATAAGAACAGTACTTAAAGGAATTCAATTAATATCTTGGTTTTCAGAGGAAATTATTAAAATAACAATTAAATTGACTCTTTTTTAAATGTTTCAATACTTCGGTAAAAAAATGCCTTTCTAGAAATGTTAATAAAAATTTAAAAAAACATGAGATTTAAGGTGCTACATATTAGACGCCTGTGCAATCGCCATATTATTATTATTGCTTTTAGGATATTAAGCTGCAGCTGCTCAATTCATTTTTTTTTTCTTGAGGAAAGCAATTTTTCTCGAAAATATTGAAAAATAGTGAACTTTAAGTAATTATTTCGATCTTTTTTCAAAAGAGAAAAAGAATAATTATATATCAAGTGTTTTCGAGCACACGGGAAAAGGAAAAAAAAATGCTTATACTGCACTTCTTTTTATTTTTGCGTTAAAAAGTAGTGTCAGTGAAAAGGGAGAATATTTTTCTTCGCTCGATGTTGATGGTTGTTTACATTCCAAGCAAAATTTCAGTAATTTCGATTTTTACATACTTCTGCATTCTGAAGTATAATAAAATGTCGCGCTACAGGATTCCTTTAGGAACCTATTAAAAAAAAAAAAAAGGTTAAAAGGGGAAAAAAAAATGTCCATCTAGTAATCGTGGGAATTTTATAGTAAATGCAAGCATTTATAGGTTTTGAGCAAAAGAGCCTATAACTCCAAGTCATTGGGTGCTTGGATCTGCACTGAATTATTGTTAAGCATTTGAATGACCATGGTTATAATTAAACGATGGATGAATTACCTTAAGTGTATTCTAGATGCACTTGAGACGGACTTGAAAAATATGTAAACCCAGTTTAATCTGCTTACGGAATACTTGTATGGCAACAAACATGCCATCGAAGTGGCGCCTGCGTCAGTTTGTTACGTAGAGAAAGCACTTGTTTGTCCTTCAATATGAACTACCTTTAGAATTCTGAACTTTTCACAGAAGCTAATTGGAGGATAAAATGCAGACTGGTGAAAATGGAGTGGAAGTCAAACTCTCTGTTTACTAAGAACATGCTTGTACTTATGTATCTTAACTGAATTAAAAACGTATCACAATGACTATCAAATGGAATTAAGGGAGTACGTAAAGCACATTTTCTCTTAGTTAGAGGGACCTAACATAAACTGGGTGAAGCAAACTAGGTCTGTAATTCGCAATATTTCAACTCTGTTCAAAAATCAACTCAGTAACTCCGAGCATTTAGATAAAAAAAATGTTGTTTTTCGGAAAAAAGAGAATGACAAACATTGATAACACTTTATGCTTTAGCCATATTGTGATGATGGCATAAAACAATTTCCAAAAGACTTAATTATATGCAAAATATCAATCGTTGAAATGGATTTTATACTCGAATTTATATTAACTGCCATCTAATAGTTGATTTCCGTACATAAAAGATACATTATCATTTATGATATGCATTTCATTGTAATTTGTATGCTAAAACGCCAAATAAAAGTTTTAAAAGAGTACTGATGAACTGCATTAAATGATCGTGGATATCAATCATTGATCATTAAATGGTATATTTAATGTGCAGACTGTGTGGAATCTGAGTTTTATATTTATGAGCCAACAAGGGAGACCCTGACCAGAAAGCTCAGCTCCTTCCGGAAGCTCTTTTGACAGGCGTCAAACACGAATACAAATGTATATGAGACAAAGGGTTAACAATAATAGGTTTCCTTTCGATGTCATTAAATGATAATATTCTTAACTTAAGTTTCTTGATAGCTTAAAGAAGAGGAACATATTATGTGTTATATTTTCTCATTAATAAAATGACAAGCTTAGAAAGATTCAATATTGTCACCTAATAATTAACAATAACTAGTATCTATTTTTACATAAAATCGGCTAAAAAAGTTTGATTCCCCATAAAATGCGTGGCATATAGAGGGTTCTCGTTTAACACAATGATTTTTCATAAACACATTTTTTTTGTTTTCATTTCGACAACACGGGAGTGGAAGTTGTTGGTTCGCTCCCGATCATGTCATACCAAAGTCGTTAAGATAGTACTTATAGCTTCCTGCTTGGCTATCAATATTTAACAGCTGTTTTCTGTACACATCTGAGTATGAATCATTTTTATGCGTATATAATGTTAAAGGTGCTATAAGAACGCGTTATTAAAATGACAAGAAAGGCGTTGATGTGAAGCATCAAAGGAGATGCAAAACAGTTATCATTACAAGAAGTAGTAACTGAAAAAGATATGGACGTTTGTTTGTTTGCTTGTTGGGTTTAACGTCCCACCAGACAGTATTTCAGTCATTTGGAGACGACGTTTACTTGAGACAGATATAGTGCTGTCACACTGCAGTATCACGCCGTAGACATATGGCATGATACCACACCCAGCCACATTATCCTGACACCGGGCCAACCAGTCCTTGAACTACCCTTATATGCTGAGCGCCAAGCAAGGGAGCTATGCCAGTACCATTTCTGACGGCTTTGGTATGTCGCGGCCGGGAGATATGGACGTAAGAATAAAATGAAAATGTAGTAAACGTGAAAATATTCCATAATTTTAACAACATAGTAGTTGCATCATCATCATCATCATCAGTATGTATTTATCTTAGCTATTTCTGCTCCATCAACATGACATCAACTTTTCGCAGCTGTATGCGTTTTTATCAATATTGGTGTATATCATTCAGTTTACCATTACAGCAAAAATGAAAATAAAGAAAATGACAGGATATTATCAATGACAATTACATTGTTGTGCATGCTTTTTTCCGATGTTTTGACCCGTAGTTTCAAAAGTCCGTAAAATAAACCCCCAACATAGTCGCATAACTATGAGTATTGCATATAGAGGCGTGCGTTCAGGCGCATCGCCACAAATAACAAGATAAGAAATACATGTAATGATAATGATAAATAAGTAATAAAAATCATCGATTTTTTATCGATTTCGAAATAAACTGATTTGTATATTTAAAAAACTGTACGTTTCGTTGTTGTTTTGCTGATGTTTATGTTGTTTTTCATCATAAAATGAAAGTAGACACACTTGCATCTTCTGAAAATAACATTGATTGTGGTACAACAGGATAGAAAATTCTAACTCATTTCTTTGGCTAATATTTTTCGAATTAAGAATGCAGAAAAGAGCCGAGATATGTGACGCCACCAGAGCATTTAAACCAAGTCAAGGATCCGGGTTTTTTTTTACCAATGATGGGTTTGTGGCGTTTAAAATCCAATCAGTACACATGGATAATTACGATCACTCCTCTGGTTACCATGGTTGACTGTGACGTCACATTTCAGTGCTGAAACACAGTGTCACAACATTTCTTCAAATGAACTGTTGTCTATTTGACTTTAATCTAATTATTCACGGTTTTATTGGCAATTTTAGCGTACATAATTACAAGAAAAGCTACAGACGCCGTGTTCCAATGACGTATGTGTTCAGGAGTCAAACTCATATATAAAATTAAGGTAATCCATCCATCATTATAATCATGGTCCTTCTAATGCTCATTAATGATGGATGGATTACCTTACTTTATTATATGTTGAAGGACAAAGTGCTTACTCACTGTCTAATGGTAAGTTTCTAACATATAATTCCATTTCATTAAAATCTGTGATTCGTCGACATAAAATTCATCTTTGTGAGTATCATTATAACGTGATCATAGTTTAAGATCTTTACCATTATTTGCAATGTAAAATGATAAGATCTATCAGATAATATAAAAAAGTCACGAAGAAAGATCGGGTGAAAATAAATCTTCGACCAATAAAAACGCCCTTTATAAAATGCGTAGGGAATTCCGGAAGTGGCAAGGGGGATCAACGACGAGCTTTTTTCGTTGCTCCTAAGATCTAACTATTTTGCTTGGAGTAAACAGTTATTATTTCAATACAGTTCGTATCGTAGGAAAACTCGCCTCGCCAACGAACCGTTCATGACCATGTTAAAATGATAAATATACATCAGCGGAAATATAGAAGTGGGGAAGCTGGTCATATGCCAATAAGCCAACACATTCAACACATTTTATTCTGAGTTTCTGGAACCTGCATCTCATTTAACGTTAAGACGCAATCAATATTAACCAATTAGAGTGGAGTCGAACGGATATTTTTCTGCAAGCTTGAAATTAATTGATGGTCAGACAGACTTGTGGCCAAATCGTATAAGCATATCAATAACATTTTTGTTGAATAATGAACACACAATCATTGTCAAAAGTTCTGATTTTATAGTTTTAGAATCATTTATGTATTATTAGTTTATTTTAAAAGTTTACGTTATAAATCAATGCTATGGTGTCATTGTGTGTTTCCTATTTATAATGGAAATTGTTATACTTTGTTCTGATCTCATTTTGCAATGTACAAACTTTGATTGGAATGTCCTGTTTAATATTTCTATTATTGTTTCCATCGCTGCCTTCTTGACCATGTCATGAATGTTGATTCCTTACAGGTGAAAGTTAAAATAAGGCAATCTGCAACACAGTTGGCCATCAGACCAACGGTTGTATATCTGAAGCAGATGTCCGACTGGAGGATTGGGTAGACGTATGTTTGTTTAGACGAGGGGCTGGATAAATGTTCTGCTCTGTTAACATTCCTTATTCAAATTTTTTATCTAGGATTTTAGGTGAAATATTAAGAAATAAAAATACGTTATACTAGTACATAATCATGATACTATACTTTACGCGAAACTTGGTGAACCAAAGCAAAATACAATGTAAATATCACACTGAAAAGTACACATGTATTATTACACAAACTGACCCATGATATAGCCGCCTAGTGTTCATTAACAAGGAGCGCTTGTTCTATACTGATGTAGCCTTCTCTAATGACCTATTGTGTTCGCGAAAACAGGGTCAGTGACCTAGTTAGGTCAGACATACCTAATCAACAGCTGAAAGAAAAAGTATGTTGGAGTCCATGTTCAATGTGAAAAACATAGGTCACCGTGCACCTGAACTGCTTTTAGAATATGTCAAGGGAGGGGTTTGCAGCGAGGTCATTCATCCAGCAGGAAAAGGCTATGTTACATGCTGTATAAATTATTATTATATTAAATGTGACGCATTTCATTCTGGCTAGTAAAAATAAACGAATAAAACTCAGTTAGTAAAGCACTCCCTCATCTTCAATCGAGGAGTAAATAATGACAGTGAAACAGACTATAGTATACTGCAGATGTTTATAACGTTAAACTCGACACCTTTTTCATTGAGCATTTAAGAGAAGTATTGTGATAAATCAACTATATATTTATCAAAATATTGTGATTAATCAACTATATATTCACCAAAATATATCAAAATATTGTGATAAATCAACTATATATTTATCAAAGTAGATTGTAATTCAGTCAGAAAACTTTCTTAAAATTTCGTGAATAAAAAGCATATATTTCAGCTCGTTTGCATCTCAACAAACAATTGTACGTAACCTTTTTCTCTAAGTATAGGCATTTTCTACCAGTGAAAATCGTTCAAGTATTCATTTGGGATTATCTTAACAAATGTGAGGTTAGACACGATTCAGTTATAGATATTACCGGTATATTGAATATTCGACCCCGCCGGGTACGAGAATCTGTCTAGATTTTCCCAGGCGCAAAGCACTGGTCTAACCCAAAAATCGTCTCGATAAATTGGTGAAAACATTGTTTCGGAATTGATTTAAAAGAACTTTATCCGGCATTTAAGTTTTATACAAGCTTTGTGAGCATTTCAGATTTTCACATTTTAAAGCAGCTCGTTCTTTTTCTGACAAATTAACTCGGCAAGTGTATATCACATTGCACGGATCTGACCGTTCGTAACGCTATTGCCTGCGATGGAGAAAACACCCTGCTTTCCGTATTCTTTGTATGTTTGTTGTTTTTTTTAATCCTGGAAAATAGGTGGCCATACCGGTCGAGGTTGTCACGAAGCACCAACCGCTCCGGGATAGAAAGAGCAGCAGGGACATAATTATCAGGGGCATTTTTTTTTTTTTGTACGCAAAATGTAAGTAAGTTTAGTAAGTAAATTGTTCATCAAATGAATTGTGTTAGAATATCTATATAAATGAGAACATTATGAAGTAAAGAAACACCAGGTCCCATGGCACTATAAGTCTCTGTTCATTATAAACAATATATGAACTCGTGTATATAGTTGATATATAGTAGTTGACATACGAGTATAAGATCAATTTCAAATGGCAATAATCCATATCATTTTTATTTATTTATAATTTATAATCTCAGGCATTACGAAAATAAAGCATAATCGGAAAAGTTTTTAATAAAAAAGTTTTCATTTATATATGGCATTCAAAATGTAATGATTTAAGTAAAAATATAATATCACTTATTCAGATAAGACTTTAAACAAACTTCATGTAAATGTTAACGATCACCAAAACATTGTCGCCTGACAAAGTATTCAGTAATCTTTAATATGTCTTTAATATCGTTGGCAGAATTTCAACTCTGCTTTGAGTAATATTCTGGTGTATCGTAGCAATTGTTGGTCACGTGACAGGTCACATGGTTCGGAAAGGAGAGGTCAAACTCCGGTGCGGTAGATTGGTTCTATATCAATCACTGCAACAATGAGTATCACGTGACTATAGTGTGTACCAAAAGTCACGATATTTATTACCTGTGATACTGTGTCAAAGATCAGTGCGTGATATCCTGCGTTGGAGATTGAGGAGAGGCGTGTAGAGAGGCGTGTAGAGAGGCGCCAATCTCTAACGCAGGAGATCTCGCACAGTTCACTACCACAGAGTTGAAAAAGAGCTGTCTCTCAGCTAAATCTCAGGTTTATATTCAATAGCCTGACACTTTTGGTTCACACCATGATCACGTGGTAACTCAGTGTTCCAATTCACTGCGTAGGATATTGGTTTGTACACGTGTAAAATCTCAGCGTCTGATTAGTTTAAAATTTGTAATAGTTTTGATTCCGTCGGATCAAATATAACAACAACTTTCATAGTCTGAACCGAAAACCTTCTTCAGCAGTCTACCATCGTAAATCTTAGTTAATTTATTCCAGTAACGGAATATATTTATTCACTTTGTGAACATGCCTGGCAGCCATCCATTATCTCTAGTTATGGCTGCAATGAACTTCAAAACGGTATCTGAAGTCTCTGTTTTGAATCGTATCTATCTTTTGATATTCTTTAAATCCCCATGACTAGATTAATCATCTAACACTGGAACATCGGGGTCTGTATTCACAAATACCAGGGGCCGTATTCACAAATAGAGTCGTTTAAAATAATACGAAATAACAAATCGTGTCGTATTCGTGTTTCTATTCACAAATACCAGGACCCATATTCATAAATACCATGGGTCGTATGTACACAAATAAATACCAGTCTCAGTATTCACATACATACATATACATACATACATCCGTATTCAAAATATCGGGTTAAATACCTTCGTTTATGTATATAGAAATATCAGGGGCCGTTTTCACAAATACCAGGGATCATATTATGCGATCGTATTCACTTAAACCAGGATCCGTACTTTCAAATATCAGGGCCGTATTAAGAAAATGCAGGAACCGTATTAGAGGTCGTTTTCCCCAATAAAAAGGTTCATATTAAGGGGTCGTTTTCACAGTTCTAGTGGTCGTATTAAGAGGCCGCTTCCCAAATAAAGGAGTTCGTATAACTGGGTCGTATTCAGAAATACCAGGGACCGTATTTTTGGGTTTTTCCCAAATAAAATGGTTCGTATTATTGATCGTATTCACAAATACCAGGGACTTATCAATAATACCAGAGACCGTATTTAGAGGTAGTTTTCCCTAATAAATGGGGTCGATATAAAAAATTCAAGGGAACTTATTTAGAAGTCACTTTCCCAAATATTTCGTATTAAGGGGTCATATCACAAATACCAGGGGTAGAATAAAAATACCAGAGCCCGTATTTAGAGTTTGCTTTCCCAAATAAAAGGGTTCATATTATGGGGTCGTATACTCAAATACCGATGCCATATTAACAAATATCGCAATATGCACAAATACCAGGGATCGTAATTAGGGGTCGTATTTGAAACTATCAGGGACGCATTCACAACTTCTAGTGATCGCATTTAAAGGTTCTATTCACTTTACGTATGCCTAGACGTTTGCCTTGACAGTGAGACCCAAGGCATGGGACATGACTATCATTCATTGTTTTTTTATCCAATTTCGAAAGCTGCCATCCTATTGAAAAGTCGTTAATCTTAAAATCAAAATCGTTCCAGTAAAAGGAATAGTATGACCATATATTTTCCAAAATGAAATTAAGAAAACCAATTGATGGAAAATGTAATGAATACATTTCATCTCGCTACAACGCAAGTTAAATTTTATTAGATGAATGCATGCATTATGAATGTGGATCGCGATTATTAGTCCTAAATCTAGAGATATGTTGATAAGAACATTTGCTTATATTTGCATAAAGTTGTATAAAGGACGTGCATTTCATTGAGATCTGTGCAAGATAACCAAAGAGGACCACACTGCGGAAATCTCTATATTGAACAAAGGCAAACGTTGCCTGAAATTCCTTCCATTAGTTTCATTAAAATCCGAGAGGTTTTATTGACATTTAATTTTCCTTTCGTGATCAAGTTTGTTTAGCACAACAAACATTCCCGTTTAATAAAAAGGCATCATATTTGCGTTTTTGTTTCGCTTTTGATGTTGTTGTGTCATTCATTTGAAGAAATGGAACACTTTATGACAAGATCAGTTGATGTCTGTCAATCGATCGAGCCGATTGATTTTCCGTCCCTCCGGGCCTGACTTCGTTCCTGATTTTGTTTGGGAGATGAATATAGAGCTTGTCACCCTTACGTACATTTCGGGCACTCATCTGTCATAACTCATCATTACTCTAGAACTGCTGAAGCTTTGCAAATAAGAACTGTCAGTAGCAATACAGTCAGAGACAAGCACATACGGTGTACCGTGTGCGTCAACAATAGCAGTACTTAAACTATACCGGGAGATACGGTGTACCGTGTGCGTCAACAATAACAGTACTTACACTAACTATACCGGGAGATACGGTGTACCGTGTGCGTCAACAATAACAGTACTTACACTAACTATACCGGGAGATACGGTGTACCGTGTGCGTCAACAATAACAGTACTTACACTAACTATACCGGGAGATACGGTGTACCGTGTGCGTCAACAATAACAGTACTTACACTAACTATACCGGGAGATACGGTGTACCGTGTGCATCAACAATAACAGTACTTACACTAACTATACCGGGAGATACGGTGTACCGCGTGCGTCAACAATAACAGTACTTACACTAACTATACCGGGAGATACGGTGTACCGTGTGCGTCAACAATAACAGTACTTACACTAACTATACCGGGAGATACGGTGTACCGCGTGCGTCAACAATAACAGTACTTACACTAACTATACCGGGAGATACGGTGTACCGCGTGCGTCAACAATAACAGTACTTACACTAACTATACCGGGAGATACGGTGTACCGCGTGCGTCAACAATAACAGTACTTACACTAACTATACCGGGAGATACGGTGTACCGCGTGCGTCAACAATAACAGTACTTACACTAACAATACCGGGAGATACGGTGTACCGCGTGCGTCAACAATAACAGTACTTACACTAACTATACCGGGAGATACGGTGTACCGCGTGCGTCAACAATAACAGTACTTACACTAACTATACCGGGAGATACGGTGTACCGTGTGCGTCAACAATAACAGTACTTACACAAACATACCGGGAGATACGTGTACCGGTGCGTCAACAATAACAGTACTTACACTAACTATACCGGGAGATACGGTGTACCGCGTGCGTCAACAATAACAGTACTTACACTAACTATACCGGGAGATACGGTGTACCGGTGCGTCAACAATAACAGTACTTACACTAACTAATACGGGAGATACGGTGTACCGTGTGCGTCAACAATAACAGTACTTACACAAACTATACGGAGATACGGTGTACCGCGTGCGTCAACAATAACAGTACTTACACTAACATACCGGGAGATACGGTGTACCGCGTGCGTCAACAATAACAGTACTTACACTAACATACCGGGAGATCGGTGTACCGCGTGCGTCAACAATAACAGTACTTACACTAACTATACCGGGAGATACGGTGTACCGCGTGCGTCAACAATAACAGTACTTACACTAACTATACCGGGAGATACGTGTACGGTGCGTCAACAATAACAGTACTTACACTAACATACCGGGAGATAAGGATGTACCGTGTGCGTCAACAATAACAGTACTTACATAACTATACCGGGAGATACGGTGTACCGTGTGCGTCAACAATAACAGTACTTACACTAACTTACCGGGAGATACGGTGTACCGTGTGCGTCAACAATAACAGTACTTACACTAACATACCGGGAGATACGGTGTACCGTGTGCGTCACAATAACAGTACTTACACTAACTATACCGGGAGATACGGTGTACCGTGTGCGTCAACAATAACAGTACTTACACTAACAATACCGGGAGATACGGTGTACCGTGTGCGTCAACAATAACAGTACTTACACTAACAATACCGGGAGATACGGTGTACCGTGTGCGTCAACAATAACAGTACTTACACTAACAATACCGGGAGATACGGTGTACCGTGTGCGTCAACAATAACAGTACTTACACTAACTATACCGGGAGATACGGTGTACCGTGTGCGTCAACAATAACAGTACTTACACTAACTATACCGGGAGATAAGATGTACCGTGTGCGTCAACAATAACAGTACTTACACTAACTATACCGGAGATACGTGTACCGTGTGCGTCAACAATAACAGTACTTACACTAACTATACCGGGAGATACGTGTACCGTGTGCGTCAACAATAACAGTACTTACACTAACATACCGGGAGATACGGTGTACCGTGTGCGTCAACAATAACAGTACTTACACTAACTATACCGGGAGATACGGTGTACCGGTGCGTCAACAATAACAGTACTTACACTAACTATACCGGGAGATACGGTGTACCGGTGCGTCAACAATAACAGTACTTACACTAACTATACCGGGAGATACGGTGTACCGCGTGCGTCAACAATAACAGTACTTACACTAACATACCGGGAGATACGGTGTACCGGTGCGTCAACAATAACAGTACTTACACTAACTATACCGGGAGATACGGTGTACCGGTGCGTCAACAATAACAGTACTTACACTAACTATACCGGAGATACGGTGTACCGTGTGCGTCAACAATAACGTACTTACACTAACTATACCGGAGATACGTGTACGTGTGCGTCAACAATACAGTACTTACACTAACTATACGGAGATACGGTTACCGGTGCGTCAACATAACGTATTCACTAACAATACCGGGGATACGTGTACCGTGTGCGTCAACAATAACAGTACTTACACAACATACCGGAGATACGGTGTACGGTGCGTCAACAATAACAGTACTTACCTAACTTACGGAGATACGTGTCCGTGTGCGTCAACAATAACGTACTTACACTAACAATACCGGGAGATACGGTGTCCGTTGCGTCAACAATAACAGTACTTACACTAACATACCGGAGAACGGTGAACCGTGCGTCAACAATAACAGTATTACACTAAATCCGGAGATACGTGTACCGTGTGCGTCAACAATAACATACTTACACTAACAACCGGGAATAGGTGTACCGTGTGCGTCACAATAACAGTACTTACATAACTATACCGGGAGATACGTGTACCGTGTGCGTAACAATAACATACTTCACTAACATACGGAGATAGTGTACCGTGTGCGTAAAAATAACAGTACTTACATAACTATACCGGGAGATAGTGTACCGTGTGCGTCAACAATAACAGTACTTACACTAACTATACCGGGAGATACGGTGTACGTGCGTCAACAATAACAGTACTTACACTAACAACCGGAGATACGGTGTACCGTGTGCGTCAACAATAACAGTACTTACACTAACATACCGGAGATACGGTGTACCGGTGCGTCAACAATAACAGTACTTACACTAACATACCGGGAGATACGGTGTACCGTGTGCGTCAACAATAACAGTACTTACACTAACTATACCGGGAGATACGGTGTACCGTGTGCGTCAACAATAACAGTACTTACACTAACTATACCGGGAGATACGGTGTACCGTGTGCGTCAACAATAACAGTACTTACACTAACTATACCGGGAGATACGGTGTACCGTGTGCGTCAACAATAGCATTAACAAGGGAGATACATGAAAATAATTAATATTACGAATATGTAGGTAGGTCACTCACGTTACAGTCCGTTACACCTTTTTACCTACAATACGCTTTTTAAGGTAATACATCATTAAGTTGTGGTCATGGTCCATCAAGTGATCGTGGGAATTTCATAGTAAATGCATACCTTTACAGACTTTGAGCAAAAGAGCCTAAAATCCAAGTCAATGAAAGTTTGCATCTGAACTGAAGTTTTTAAAGCTTTTAAAGGAACTTGGCTGTATTTGAAGGTATTTAATGATGGATGGATTACCTTTTTAGAAGCACTGTTTGTCCGACGCTGGACTCTTTGGGACAATTAGTGTTAACGAAATACAGATATACGTGATGCGCACTTGTGGAAAATATTACGTATTATGGCAGTATACCCAGATTAAGTTTCGTAAAACAGAGATGCTAAGCGAAAACTGCTTTAGATTATCTTGACTGAAAATTAAACGAGGGTATGTGTTTATTGCCGAACTAAAGTTCCTGTGTCAGAATTTACCACACTAGTTGTAGAAAACGCACGATAAGCAATTGTCGACAATTGAAAATAATTCTCTAATATGATTTTAATGTCACTCAATTCAATGTATGGTCACATTCGGGTATAATCTGCATTAAGTATGACGAGATTGCTGGTTATAATTTTAGATGAATTTAAGATAGCATAACTGTTTTTAACATTCGTAATACAACCCGTTTTGATATAAAGTTGGAACTTAACTACAAAGCGGATTGTGCAAGAATTTATTACAAAAGATGCAGTTGTAATAACATTATTACATTTGTAAATTATTAAAAAATTAAATAAACCTGTAATAACATTATCACATTTTAAATCTTGTTCAATCTTTAATAGTGCGCGAGAAAAATACAGACTTAGGATCCCCTAGACAGTCTCCTTTGATCATGGAATCACTATCAACTGCTTATATTTAGGGGTTGTAGAATCAAATCTTGTATGGTCATTCTTTTTCGTTCTAATATTTTCTATTAATTCTGGATCACCCACATCAGAATTAGAAAAAAAGTGTTTAATTTTATTCTTAAAATTTGCATATGTTTACTTTCAAATGATTTGTGTTTGTATATTTTTCGAGTTGACATTGTTTTGGTTATTTGGCGAACTGTGTTCACATATGAAAGATATAATGCTGCCTTGTTGAGGTATTATGCCGGGGACAAGTAAATGGTACCACGCCCATCATCATTATGCTACCAGTTGGCCATCCAGTCCTGGAACTTCCCTCCCATGCCTAAAGGGCAAGCGAGAATGCTGAAACAAATTTGTTTTATAGCCTTTGTATCTAGCAGCCGTCAGTCTCTCATTCACCTTTTCTGTCGTATTATTTAACCTAAAGAGAATCACTTGTAAAAAAATCACTTTCTGAAACAAATCATGAAAAATTGAACCTTCAAAAGACATCCTATAAATATCTATTTAGCGCACGTTTGATTTCTCTACCAATAAAGCTGCTCCAGACGTATTGAGAGTCTATAGTGCTACTGAAATAACATTTATGTCAAAATCGTAAATCAATACATCGAACATCTATAGTGAGATACTCCAATTTGTAACTGTGCATGTATATGGTGTATTGATGGAGTTGCAATTTAAAAGTAACAAAACAAAACACAAAAAGCTTTCAAACGTCAAGACCCTCCCCACGCCCCGAAAACACACACGCGTGTACATGTAACCATAGCAGCGCCATGATTTATACCAGCTTTCCGATGACCTTATCTAAACATGCATTAAGAAGATTTAAAACGGAAATGAGTAGTATTTATTTCCAAACTATTCAAATTTTGCATGCCTTTGATAGATTAGTAGGAAACCGAACGAGGACCTGTCTACCTTATTTATTTCTGAGGACGCGCAAACCGAGGACCTTCATTTGCATATTTTACACGATTTTACACCAGGACTGCATTATGTTGTCAACTAGATGACTTACACATCCGTTTTACACAATTTCATCTCAAACTTTTGTCACGATGAGTAAATTAAGTTGTCAATTAGAGGACTTACATTCCTTGAAAAAAAAACACAAAAAAAAACAAAAAAACTTGTTTTAACAGAGAAATTGACTTTGTGGTAAAAGCTTCACTGATTTCGTCTTTAACTCATACGATTTTTATTACGGGCCATTTAAATGGCTTTGAGGAAATCCCTTATCTTAGGATCTACATTTAAATATGCAGTGTGACGATGCGTCGTCACGGGTATAAGTACAATCTCTGACAACTGCGTCAGCGAGTCGACTCTTTGGCTATCACGCCGGCGGACCAGGCCGTGTTTGTTACATTTGGTTGCAGAGGTGGGATAATGTCAACTGCCATACCGGAGTTGCCTTACCCACATGTTTCCCAGGCCAAGTCTCGGGTCGAGACTTCTCGGAGGGGGAAGTAATGTGACGATGCGTCGTCACAGGTGTATATACAATCTCTGACAACTGCGTCAGCGGGTCGACTCTTTGGCTCAGTAGTAAGAGCATTGGGCTATCACGCCGGCGGAGCGGGTTCGATTCGTATTAACATTTGTTACTCCCTACACGGGAGACAACATACCATTATACTACCAGCTATTTATAGCTTTGGTAAGAAAACCCTCCCTGAATTTTCACCACATACACTATCAGTATCTACATTTGTACAACAATGGACTTGAAATATTGTGATTTTGAGAGTTCGGGATTTGCTTGAGCTCACTGATTTTGCTCTTGTTATGAAACATATGCTTTATTTATGAATCAACAACCAACGATTATTTCAAGCAATTCTGTTACTACACATAAAAAAGAAAAGAACTGATATCGATTACTATCTATCGAGGTATCCCATGAGTGACTCATACCTCACTATTACGGTTTGTACCTCGATGTTGTCTAGTTTGTAACTCTGGTCATGTATTTTTATACTAACCTGATTAATAATGTATAGAATTTGCAGGAATTTCTCGCACTGCATGAGATTTATGAACACTCTTTCTATAGCCATATTTTTAATAGTATGACATATCGTCAATTTTGTAACATTTTTCCAACTTCAGTGATTAACATTTTCCATTAGTAAAGATATCAGTCATTTTGTTAAAACAAGGTACATTTTCCGAGGTATAACTCGATATGTAACTGAACATTGAGACTAACACTCATTTCAGCCCCAAAACCAAACATAAAAACTACATACAATAGAAGGACCCTAACCCTGCGAGAAGCACCGAAAAATCCAAACCTAAGTACAAGACTTCTACCTCATACAGCTAGTAACACACACACACACACACACACACACACACACACACACACACACTATATGTGTGGTTTGGTATACCAAACGTGTGAGAAAGATATCTTGTAACTCGGTTTGTAGGTCTTAAAAAGAGCCAGGTAGAGGTATGCATAAGGGTGTTTGCTTGTGGTCAGCGTGGTTTGGTCTTGGGGCGGAATTTTGAATTACATACCGAGGTATACCTCGGAAATTTTTACCTCACTCTGTGTGTGTGCGAAAATATAAACCTCGCTATAACATTCTGCATACAGACCGAGGTACAAGCTGCAAGAGTGAGGTATGTGTTATACATGCGATACCTCGCTAAGATTGTATTTCAAGGCTCTGTGTGTGTGTGTTTGTGTGCGCGCGCGCGCGCGTGGAAAAGAAGAATCGAGCAGCTGTGGTTCAGTGATTATCTCTACTGTTTTGCGGCAAACTAGAACATACATGGTACTGATATGAGATTGGCGTCTAGAAAATTACACCATAAAATTACTTACCCAATTTACAACATCCCATTTTCTAACAGCTGTCAGGGTTATTGCTATGTCTGACCCATATGGTTTACCTTACGGTGTCAATATACATTGCCTTGATTATGGATGAGGACAAGGCCTGACTGCCTGCAGTCGCATTTGTCCTTCTGAACACCAATATCCGATTAATAACTAGGTCGCCTTCACATATATATCATTTCTCTCATATCGCCTCGAACGCATTGTCAAAATGGGTGCATATAAATCCGTCATAAAAAAGGAAATGTGATTAATATTGTGTGACTATCTTCATTTATTCTCCAAATTTAAGTCTACTGATAAAAGAACTTAAGGAATTTAATAAATAACAAAAAAGAACTTAAGGAATTTAATTTAAAAAAAAAACAATCTATAAGGTTTAGAACAATCTATTGCACAACCAAACTCAGTAGTACAGATAATTAAAATTCAATTAACTTAGGTGTCTCCTTAATTATATCACATTTAAAAACTGACCAGGCATTTAGAGAAATTAGTTACTTATGATTTTGTAAATTTTATAAATATCTACAGAACTCAGTTTTATTCTTGTATTCGGCACAGGCAAGTCTGTGAGGGATGTTCCCAGTGAAACAGGAAATAGCTTAACCACAAGGAAATAAGTTTTGACAAAATCACTTTTTTTTCAAGGAAATTAATTCAGTATCACGCCATGCCTGACAAGAAGTTTGTAATGAGATATTCCAAATTCCTGGAATTCTTCCAATCAAAAGTTTAAGGAATCATCAACAACCTTCTTACAGCGTTAAAAGTAATGCAGGAATTCTTAAACGTTGGTTGTCATAGCAAACATTTTAACTTATTTACAGCACAATCATTTTTCATATTTAGCATAGCCAGTATGGTACACGATTTCTCTAGAACCGCTTGTTAACTTGGTTTTTAGACTGGTAGTAGCCGCATGTCTTATGTAGCCGTAAATCAAAAGCAGACACTGTTAATTTGCATAATCACAGCCATTTTAACCGTTTTGTATCGTTCCGCGCTCAGTAGCGTATCAACGCAATGTGATTGTGTACAGCAGGTCATGACCTCCTTATGCAAGAATGGAACATGATGAAACAAATCAAAGCGCTCAAGGCACTGAGGGAGTGTCGGCGGGTTGGTTTATCATGAACCAAAGAGCAAGTGTGGTTTACTAAAAGTAACCAGAGTTGTAAGAAAACATGTCATATGCCGTCACATGACCTATCAACCCTGCTTAAACGTTGGTGTTTGAATTACAAGTATAGCTAGTTCAGCATGTAAATCCTACCGACAGTCTTTCAGCAATTTGGGCGCTTTGATTTATGATGCACTGACAACATCTATAACTACATGTTACTCCCCATCAATCAATGCTGACTATAACTGGGAGGCGCTTTGTCAGGAAATCTGTGTGAAAAATGCTAAATGCTTAGGTAAAAGATAAAAGTTTACAGATAAAAGAGTTCAAGGTTAAAACATACCGAGGGGTGTCACCAGCCTATCCTTGAAGGCATTTAGGCTGGGACTGGATTTGACCTGATATGGAAGACCATTCCAATATCTAAGAGTTCTAGGAAAGCGGGAGCGTAGGTGATACTGGATACAGGACTGGGGGATCAGGAAGTTCGGATTTCTAGTTAGGATGAGGTGGTTATGATCAATATGAACAAGGTTGTACTGGATTTGTAGAAGAATATGAGAAGATTGGAGTCTGCAGTTTTCTAAGGAGGGCCAATCGAGATTATTTAACATCTGTGTACACTGCTGTGACGATGCGTCGTCACATGTGCATATACAATCTCTGACAACTGCGTCAGTGATTCGACTCTTTGCCTCAGCTATTAGAGCATTGGACTCGCACGCCGGCGGACCTGTTCGATCCTGGGCCGGGTCGAGTTCGTTACACTACATTGGAAGTCATAATTATTGCAAACATGTCTAGCTGTAGGTTAGGTGTTTCTGCCAAGGGTGCCATAATTTATTATCGATCAGTTCTCTAGTTGTGGTCCTACATAAGCTGCCTTCTGTTTTGGGGGACAATTCAAAGTTATGATGTGTGTCTACAGGAGACAGGTACGTTATCACATTGTTAAGTATTATACCATAGACACGTGGAATGAAACATTCATTCACATTATCCTGACTTGGCCCCACACACACCCTATGTCTAGTTTGCTCAGCAGATTTCATTTACCCTACAGCCACGAAGCTACATTACTAGGTAATTAAATCTGATACAGCGCATGTCATTAAAATTTGCACATTATATCCACGAGGAAACATTGACAACACTGTACTTACTGATCTTAACAGGGTTTCTCTATATCGTACCAAGAGATACTGGTCACAACACATTTACATGCCCTTTTAACTACTTATGCATGTAAAACTATGACACCAAAATATTATAACAACAAAAAAGTTGACCGGAAAGCAAATGTTATTAGTTTGATCCCCCATATGGGGCAAGGTGGAAAGAACTGGTAAACTTAGCAGGGGAGATCATTACAGATTTAATTTACCGATTTATAAATTGAATTATCTACCCTGATATAAACCAAAATAAAGGCCTTTATGATAGATATATAGATATATATATATATATATGATCTTTTAAAGCGGATGAAGGTGAAAACACTTACCAAACAAAGAATAATATGGACAGAATAAGACTAAAAAAATTATTTAAATTATCACACTTACCTTCTATGGTCAGTTATCAATTTATGTTAAACTGTTTTATAGTCTCCAGATTTTTTAAAGTAGAACAAATTTTTACATTTCTTAAAAATAGACACTTTTAAGTTGCAAATATTTGTAAAACGATGCATGATAAATGATTAAATGTACAAAGAAAGTTGTCTTACTTTTAATAAACATTTAAAAAACAAAACAAACAAAAAAAAACAACACTTTTGGTCGAAACAAGAATAATGCATTTGTGATGCTTATTTACAACAGAGATTCTATATAGAATCTCTGTTTACAATATTTGGAAATTACAGAATTTGTTCATGTTTTTTCTCCGATTACTCTTTGCATGATGATTTTATGGTTTACATTTTTTAAAGGCTGCTCACCTTTTCTGGAAAAGGAAAAAAGTAAAGCAATGAACAGATAAATTATTAAAGTTTTATTTTTAAATCATACATCGCCATCATGATCGCAAACCTTTAACCGTGTCAAGACTATTGTTCCTGTCACATGACAGATGATCGTTATGTTGAGTTTAATCCCATCTGTGGTGGCGTAGTTCATGTCGAACTTTACCATTTACCTTGTATAGACTCAATTTGACGCATATTAGCAAACAATGCAGACTCAAATCAGGGTATAAGGATATCCTCCGCTTCCTTTTACAATATTGAAGCTTAGATTTTACACAATCTGTATGGCTTAGAAAAAATCTTTTGTTTCATATACCAATTAAAGTTCAGTAAATAAATTTCAGCAAGTCATATATTTGTATATGTATGAATATTCACAAGTTAAAGTGTTAAGTTTAATTCAACAAAAGTCTGACTCTACAATCTGACTATTGATATATCGCATTGTCAAAATAAGTTTTATATTTAGAACTACTATTCTTCCAACTTGAAGAGTTTAACTGGAGGAACTATAGATGAAAACTGAACTTTGTTCTGGCAGGAACCATTGTCACAAAGTCATCACTCAAACTCGGCCAATTTAATTCATACTATGACTTGACTATTTGAGTTTACAATTGCTTCGACAATATTTCAGTCATATAGTGACGTCCAGCTAATTACAGGTGGAGGAAGACCCCAAATGCACGGAGGCATCCGGGCAGAACCACCGACCTACCACAAGTTAGCTGGAAAGCTTCCTCACATCAAAATCCGAATGACCCGGCCGAGATTCGAACCCACGTGGTGAAGGGCTGAGTGAGTGTTAAAATCAGCAACTTTACCCTCTCGGCCACGGAGGCCCCTCCTTAAGACAGATCTTCAAAAATTAAAACAATATATATACATGTATAATCAAAGTTGTTCCATTTTGACGTTCCATCATTTTTAAAACCATCATTGCTTGATTGCAATATCTTTTTCCATAATGATACAAATACTGACTGAATATCCACTCTTGAAATGAAAAAAAAAATCAATTTTAAGTTTACTAAAAGTATTCGTTTTTCAATTCCTGTATTTATCTTTTGTTAATTTGTCTCAAGATATTTCAAACAACTAAGCAATATTCCCAAACATACAAATGTATTACTATATAGCTCCATTTTAACATCTCCTTTGCTTGGAATATTTCTCCCATATTGTAATTTAAATATTTGTTCATTCAAGAATTAAAGGATTTATTAAATCATATTAAATAAATGAAAGTACAAAGATTGAATGCCTTTATATAAACATAATATCTGGAATGCTTCTACAAAATGGGCAGGGCAGGAGCAGGGCACTTTATTGAAGAGCCAAGAGGGGCGTTTAAATGAATCTATACAGTATGTTATAACCAAGAACTGGTTCCTCTTTGTTATGTTGTAATTAGTGATGATAGTGAGAAAATTTTCGCAACCAAATCTTACATAAAATGAATAAATAATCATATACATTGCAAATTTTATTATGTGTGTGCTTCACAATGACAAAGTGACTTCAATAGTAAATATAATGAACAGCATAGACCTCAGATGTTGCAAGACATAAAAATTTCAAAACTCCTGTATATAAATATATATTCTAAGGGTATGAGGATTAATTTCCAATTATTTTGCGAATAGTTTCATCACCCAATTAAAATCATATATATACAGTAGATTTAACCCTTTTCCTCATATAGACTCATTTGACGCACTCAATAGGTACCACATAAAGCCTGATCTGCAGAAAGCCAAACCCAAACCTTACCAAATTTAATTACAAAATCCTTATTTCCAGACCACTGAGGAGCAGCGAACAGCAAAAAAACCTGATCAGCCTGCGAGTTACTCGCAGGCTGACTGGTTTTATGCTGTTCGCATAGGTCTTTTCATGGTTTCCTCTATGAGGGAAGGGGTTAAAATTATCTAGAATAAAAAAAATCTCTGAATACATGAAAACACATTTAAATCCTTTAAAATTGATTCAACAAAATTTGATATCACTGACAAATGATGAATTTACAGTGTCCACAAGTTGGTACCTACATATAATATTCATAACATTTGCAACAATGCATATAAAATATGGTTAATCAAAGAGATACAATAAACATATTATACAAACGTGACTGTCAAATTTGAAAAAAAAACAACAAAAAAACAAAAAAACTCGTAACATACAGTAATAAAAACATTTAATTAAGTTTAAGAGCATGATATTAGAAGAACTATACATGTATCAATTTCTGCTAGTATCAGACAAGGCAGGAGAAATGTGTGTCAATTATCTTGCTTTTTCATATGGAAATTCTAATTTTGTCACCTACAGATGAAATGTATGTCAATATTTGCAAACTGCATCTTCAAATTAAAAAATCATAAATTATCACAAAACTTTACATTTTATAACCTTAAATTCATTTAGTGATTAGGAAACAAAATTAAATTTAAAATGGTCTCAGTAATAACACAATTTAATCAAACCTTATAAAGAATAAATAAAATGAACTGTTCTGCTTCGCCATACACTCAAAATGTTAACATGCTTTTCAATGCATTGAAAACTGCATATTTCTATTTCTATACTTGTAAACAGACTAAGAATAGAGAATTTCTGGAAGTATAGCGTCTGTCAGTGGATTTCTCTAATGGACTAAAATCACTTGAGCTTAAGTGGTGGAGATTTGTTGCACACTTTTTCGTTCTATTAATGTAACATGTCTTGCTTAAAATTTTAGTCAGCCATTCTTAACTGTTGATGTGCTCCCTCTGCCGCAAGCTGCTTTTTCATGTTTCTAATTCCAGTGAGTGGCTAACATATTTCCTCAGATAACATATGTCTTTACCCTTAAGCTGGAAAGGCTTCAATCATATTAAAAGCATTTGACTTTTTATTTAGCTATTCATACGTTACCAAGTTTCTTTCATTTTAACTAAATGGTTGGAATCAAGAGTTGTGTTCCGAAAAGAGACTAATACTATCTATAAAAAAAAAAAAAAAAAAAAAAAAAAATAAAATTTAAAAAAAAAACACACCAAAAAAAACAACAACTTTATATTGCCATCCATTTAAAACAAGGGACTTAGAAGCTTCAAATTTATCTTTTATAGCAGAAGAAACACATCACTACATGCACATTTAATGGCTTAAGTACCTCTCTCTTAGTTCAATAACCAAAATGAAATATCAAAAAGTACATCAAAAGTCTTTGACTGAGACTTTCAAAAACACATAAGCTTTGAGAGATATATACATATAAAAGGACCCTCTATTTTGTACAATTTAATGCATACTGAAATATATTCATAATACTTTAAAAGTGAGTAAATAAATAAATTCCATTTCTATGCAGGGCCATAAAGTTACATTCTTGTTCATCATTAAACAAGCATCAAAGTGACAAACGTCCAATGCAATTATGTATAAATTGTAAAACTAAAATGTGTTTTCTGTACAATTAAACTTATGACAAAACATAATGAATATCCCTGGTACAAATGTTTGATTGTTCAATTCCCCATTCCCCCTCTACTTCATCTTTATTGTTCCTATTTATCCCACTGATTCACAGTTGTGCCGGTTGTTTCCATGGCAAGGACTGTATCACTATCGGAGTGCTCCATCACTTGGAGAAGAGACTTAACTGTATGAGGGGGATGACTTGTAATGTTGTCAGATCTGCAAGTACCGCCTGGAAACACACACAATTATCATATAGTTCAACCTGTATTAGCTGCCACCTGTACAAAGCAGCCAACCTGCATTTAGTGGACAATTTTAATATTAACAAAATGTAGCATTTTGTTATATATTTTAACTTCATTTAGCAGTCACCTCTGTTAAGTGGCGATTTTCACTTGTTCCCTTGACTGGCTACTTAAGACAGGTTTGACTGTATACATGTATTATCACTAACATAAAAAGGTGTGTAAAATTACACTCGTCCAATCGCCATGGTGAGTGAACATTGTGCTTGGTGAGTGAAAAAAAACAACAACAACAGAACATTACTTCATATTTTTCTTGATTTTACTTCTCAAATTTGGGAAGGGTGGGTGATTATTTTAGGAATTTTACATCCCAGGTATGATAAAAAATATATATTTACTGAACAAAATTTTTTTTAGCTAATGGCCTGTTCTTGAAGATGTAATGTTAAGAAACAAGCAAAAAATTATTTGACATTATAAACAACAATTTTGGTATCAAAATTATGTAATAATAATTATGTGATTCTTGGTTTTAGTACAATGAAATTAATTTGCAAAGAAATAATCAGTTGGAGTCAACACTGCATCCACTCCAAATACTTAATTTTGCAAATCT
>CM037780.1:3736002-3786002 GCA_021229015.1 Solen grandis | reverse complement strand
AGACGACTTCCAGATGAATACAGATGTAAATCATCAGGAAATGCAAGATGGGTGAAAAGTCAAACAGGCCTATATGAGTAAAGGCTAACACCTTTGAAAACTTGAAGCAACGGAAGCTCACAGGAAAGTCCAGTAGAACTAGATAAACAAGAGCCATGTTGAAATGGCCATCCCCCGCCAACACTTGCTCTTTAGAAGATGTGTTGGAGAGTAGAATATTTCATTTTTAAAAGAAAATTTTTGGTAATGAAGACTGATGTTTAAAGTGATTATAGATATGAAACCCATGTGAAGACCTACAAATTCCTCTATTTTGAGGTCTACAGGTAAAATGTCAAGGTCACTGTGATAAAAAATAACCTTTTTTAAAAAATAACAAAGGGCAATAACTCAAAAGATATGAAAGATAACAAAGGGCAATAACTCAAAAAATATGAAAGATAGAGTTATCATTCTTGTGCACTGCACTCCTCCTCAATGAGATCTATTCACCTATGAAGTATCAATTTGATACCTAAAATAATTTTCGAGTTATGCTCTGGACAAAAATTAAGTCTAAAAAATAACAAAGGGTAATAACTCAAAAAATATGAAAGATAAAGTTATCATTCTTGTGCAATGCACTCCTCCTCAACAAGATCTATTCATCTATGAAGTATCAAGTTGATACCTCAAGTATTTTTCGAGTATGCTCTGGACAAAAAATGTGGGACGGACAGACGGACGGGGGATATGGTCTGTCATTTGGCAGGGGATAACAAGATAAGTTATTCTCCTATAGTCCAAAAAGGTGCAAGTCATTAATCAACATAAATTGGTATCACCAGAAAAGATATTAAACTTAACTGATGTGTCACAAGTTGGGGTCCCTGTAGCATGCAGAAAGGAATGAAAATGAAAATAATGCCAATAAATCTAGCTGGACTCCATAACTAACAAGAGAAAGACAGGATCTGTGTGTAATGATCCCTACACTAATGTCCAGTTTTCTCCCAACTGGTTAGTAGCCCATTGGTCACTCTGACAGCTAAGGCCCCAACGGTCATCTATCATTATTATACCATAGCGGAGTGGCTGAAACTTGGAGCAGGATTTATATACATGTGGTCGTACCATATAGCTGTTCTTGAACAGTCCCTAAATCAATTCCAAAACCCAAATAAATGACACCAATCACTCTGAGGGGTATCTAATTCTACAGAACCCAAGTAAATGACAAGGATTACTCTGAGGGGTATATAATTCTACAATTATCAAAGGCAATTTATATTGCAGCTTCATTATAACTGCTGTATTGGGCTCCAAATTCAGAAACTGATCTATATCGGATTTAATCATGACACCTTATATATCTAATCAAGTCATAAGTATAAGACTAAAAGGTTATCCTGATTTTTAAATTGGACCACATTATGAAGGCTGTTGTGATAAACTAGAGTGTGTTATAACAGTTTTATGAATACATTATCTAGTACAATTTTATCAATATGCTGTCAAAATGTAACCTAGTTACATGTGAACTGTTAACCAAGCCTTGGTGGTCATAATTCATGACAATGATCTCAATATCTTTCTCAATGGTAAGTCTTGATTTAAGATAAATTAAGTTTATATAAAAACTTAATAAACTCACTTGGAATAAAACAGTGACCCTTAGAAATGCTTTACAAAACTAGAGTATCACAGTACCCCCACTTCATAAAAATAACTAACAAAATACAGAATGCAAACAACAGAACGGCTAGACAGGACAGTACAATTGGACTGTACATTTTGCACATGCATGGTTCCTTTATATATAGCCCCAACAAGCGCAGGTGGTATAATATTTGAAGTACATTATTGGAAAATAATGACAACCTATAACACCTATTGACTAATTGAAACTATTAAACCTGTAATACTATAATTATAAAATGTTTCAATGACTTTATATTGTCATGACCCCCTGAACTGCTTTGATGAGACATTTTTAAGTACAGTAACATTAACATATGGATAATTTCGGTTTTACAATTGCAATGAATACTGCCAACATTAGCCATGCCAAACATGATACCCTCTTCTTCTAAACATCAAAACAGACATTCTTTAAAACACTGATCAAATTCAGTGCTCAAAAGTGTTATATTACTGGCTTGTATAAAAACATCCACATATAAATAAATATGATACCGCTGCGACTCATGTTCTGCATTTATAGAGCTGCATTTATATTGTTCAAAAGATTTCTTCCATTTTTAGCCCATATTCTAGCTATACTTTTTTGTCATTATGGTCTGAGATGTCACCCACTGCTGATAACATAATCAAGGTGGGTGGGGTATTACAGTGTCATACTTTCCTTTGCTTACTTTAACCCTATTCATAACAGCAAACAAGCAAAGGAGTCTGGCACGTTAAGGCAGCCTTTGCAAACATGCAGTGAAAATCCCTTTTTTATATATTGATCATGCAAGGTTGAAAGTCTAATGGACCGTTCATTATATCTCATATAAATCGTCCATTGAGAGCCAGAAGGGGCTATCAGCCTTCTTTTTACATATGATGATAACCCCTTCTGGCTTACAACGGACGAAATATACTTTTCAAGATAAAAGAAAATATAAAATGACACTGACATGGTGTAGACTAACACAAATGGTAAATAATGTGCATTAATATATGCTGTGAAAAAACAGTTATATACACATTGAAAATGTTGATCGAATCTCAACATATAGTATTTTGTATGGATGTCATAATACTATCATTGTTTACATTTTTGCACGCACTGCATGGAGAGTATAGTTACGTATTCCCAAAGACGATCTGTAATCGAAAATAATTTAAATTTGAAAAAATGTCGCCGAATCACAATTTTTTTATCAGCTACGTCATCAATTTATGTACTTGCAATTCAAGTTAACTGAGACAAACAGAAGGTGTGTGGAAAACATCAGAAAATTGACAAAAATATGCAGAATATGCAAATCAGCTATTTTTGTAAACAACTGAATGTTCTTTAGTAAAGGATTCTTTCTTATATTTATTGCATTGAAATGTTATCTTCAACAAGTATGAACAAGTTGCATCTCTTAACAAATCTTAACTCAATCATTTTGCTTCCTGTCTGAAAAATAATTACACTACTTTTGGAAGAATAATGGGCCTTCAAACAATTTTCTTGACACATGTTTTACTTTTTCATGTTTATATTAGGAATTTAAGAATTACCTTAATGTTTGTTTCCATAAACACTCGGACAGTGTGTGGGTGCCACCTATATGTATGCTTTCATTAAGGCTATTTCAGGCTGCATAATGATTTAACAAAGGCAGCATGAAATCTGTCGGATATGGTCGTGTGAGATTCAGGAAACCCTGGCATCAGTAATTGCATATTTTTCACCATTATCAAGATCTTAAGTCCTCAAGCTGTCATACTTCATTTAGGACATCAACATAACATGCCAAAATAACGGTGGTCACTCCTTGGTAACATGAACAGGCCAGACGGCTATGGAAAACAATTATTGATTTGTAAGGGAACCACAAATTTGTATAAAGAATACTCTTGTCTGGAGAAATTAGCACTAATATTTGAGAGACACTGTTGCCATAGCAACCCTCCTACAACACAAAACAAGTCAATTTCCTATTTAATCAAACCAATGAAAAACATTCAAATCCCCATCCTTGGGGTTGTAGCCTCCCAATTATTCTCAATAGATTCTTTGGAAAATCCTTGCCAATAATTCCTGTCAAAACTGGAACAAGTCTGGCAATCTATACACAGTTGAGTTCCAGTCTGCTCTCTCCCTCTCTATCAAGCTAGCATGCATCAAGAAACATAACCCACACGCAATTTTTAATTGAAATTCCTAGTGTTCCAAGAAACTAAAAGTGTCTGTCAAACAATGTTTTAACAGCCCTGAGGATGTTCTCAGTGTTTCCATTTATATCCCATTCAACAGAAGTATTTCTCAACACTCCAGTTCTTTGCCAGGTCATAACAATATTAGACTCTCAGACAAATACTTCAGGTTTGTTTAAGTCACACTCTCATCATCAAATTATTCCGGGGATGAAATAAAAATTCTTAAAAAATTAAGGAAGTATTTTAAACTTCATTTTTTTTGTTTTTTTTTTTAAGTAGGTGAATTAATTAATTTAATATTGATAGTGCAGAAACCAAAAATTTCCTATAGAGCATAGCGATCAATGGTGCACGTATTACCGCAGTTCAAAATGCTGAGGTAGTCAATTAATACAAACCAGTATATTGATCTGCTATACCATTGTTTAATTTTTTTTATACAAAATGTTAATTTTAACTCCTGGCCATAATACTGCAGCTGCTTCATAAAATAACAGCTTTTTTTTTTAATTCAAGAGCTCAAGTGAATTTCATTGAATGGTGGGTTTATATAATTCACATCTAAATTTCCAGTACAGATTTCATGACTTATTTCACTTTTATCATATTAGGAAAAACATGAACTTTTTACCTTCAAACCTCCTATTTTAAATGGATGAAACATAATTTATATATCTGTTTAAGTTAAATTCTGCATACGCAGCATTAGAATAGATAAAAGGGGTTATAAAATTGAATTCTGTGAGGTAATATATCTAACCTATCACAGGAATATTATATTTCTGCTGCAAGACAAATTAAATGATACAGACACCCATCACATAAACTACATGCTTAACATCTAAAGACGCTAAGCAAAGTAAATTTATTACAGAAACCCCAAATTTCACAGCCATAAAAGATTATCTGATGAAAGACATTCAATGTTCTAATAATTATCCTATTAACTTACATGAAATTCAGTCGCAAAAAAATCATCCTCCATTTATACTTCTTTCAAAAAAAAGAAACACTTTAGTAATTGCACCATCATCAGCCCTCTAACCCATGCAATTTTTCACAAAAGGATAATGATACAGCTCTTTGAACATTGCAATTATTTGATATCCACTTCACAAAAGAGCCTCCAAGTTCAGGTCATAAACAAACCCCGTGATTAGCAGGCAATTTTCACAGAAGCTGTAAAACACTGCTGACTTATGGGGTACTTCTGCCACTGAGGGAGATGGGGAAAGCCTTCGTTCTTCTGCAGATGACAAAAGAAGGGAGCATAGGAGACATAAACACCGATTAGTCTACTTAGGGCAATTTGCCGACAGCTTTAAACTGATGTACAGTGATAAATAAATGTATGGTGTCTGCCCTTACAATATGTACATCATCAGGGTGCCCATTCACGCAAAACTTTGCGTGAATCACGAAAAAAAATATGTGCAAGCAGATTTTTTAACATTGATGGGTACATGTACGCAGATTTTTTTTAGCAAAAAAAAAAAGCTTATTAAACGAAAATATTGCTGATAAAACGGGTTTTCATTACAAATCTGCCAGATTTTGTCGATAAACTAACGCTTGACACTTTTTGGACGGCTCACGCATCACGGTAATTGAACCAAAAACGTACGCAAAACCCGTACGAAATGTCGTCTGAACGGCCCAAAAGAAAGGAATCTATCCTCGATTTTTTCAAATCGAAAGAAAGTAAGCTGAATTCAAACAGACCAAAACAACAATCTAAATACCTACGTTACATCCAGGTTAATTCATCTTGTTAGAAACATTATGAATTGTAAAAAAGACGGTTTTCCGTGTCTATGTAATTGACATGGAATTCGGATATTGCTAATGTTCGAATACGGAATTTCTTAGTTGCTTTATGTTTACGTTCGACGTTGTTTGAATTATTACTAATGTATTTAAGTCAAATAAGTAACAGAACAACGCTTTTGAAAATAAATAACGTGTTCTTTCCAATAATTTTATTATATTGTTAAAATTATCCAATTTCTATTGCAGAATCTCAACCAGAGGGAGCGGTTGATTTGTCGGCAAAATCCTCTGATGTTAAGAAGGATGGTCGTGAATCAAGAAAACGAGAATCATGTAATTCATCAATACAAGAGGGCCAAGATGGCCCTAGATCGCTCACCTGAGAAAAGTATCATTCATTGCCTGTACAAAACAGATTGCTTTAGAATTAAGATGATGAGGTGAAACAATGTTCAGGAATTTTCTGACCCCATCCACAAAAGATATCATCATGACAAACATTCTGACCAAGTTTGAGGAAGATTGGATCAAAATTGTGGCCTCTAGTGTGTAAACAAGATTTTTCTAAGATTTGATCTACTGACCTACTTTTTGATCCAACCTGACCCATTTTCGAAAGGGTTCAAGATATCATCAAGACAAACATTCTGACCAACTTTGAGGAAGATTGGATCAAAATTGTGGCCTCTAGTGTGTAAACATCAAAATTGTTGACGGACGACAAGATTTTTCTAAGATTTGACCTACTGACCTACTTTTTGATCCAACCTGACCCATTTTCGAAAGGGTTCAAGATATCATCAAGACAAACATTCTGACCAACTTTGAGGAAGATTGGATCAAAATTGTGGCCTCTAGTGTGTAAACATCAAATTGTTGACGGACGACGGACGACGGCCGACGGACAATCAAGTATCCCAAAAGCTCACCCTGAGCTATGCTCAGGTGAGCTAATAAAAAAGATAATAGCATAAAATTTAAAGACAAAAAACTGCCATCTGTAGCTTAGAACTTCTATGGCCATGTGCTTATGAGGCATTTTTACTAGTCATCTGTTGCTTACTATTTGGAGATTGTGATTTAATGAGAGGTAAGGTCTAAAAGACTAAATAATTGTTGTGTAACATCACTGTATCACTGAAAGGTATATTTGTTCCACCTGAAACAATCATAATTTAAGAAGCTTTCTGCAAATGATACTTTAATTATTACAAAAACAACTTTTTGTAACATCAATAGATCATACATATGTGAAATAAATAAAAGTTTATGTAAAGTATATTTTGTACCCTGATTTTTTTGTCTGTACCCCAATTTTTTCAAACCAGTGGGCACATGTACCCCAATTATTGAAAGGCAGTGGGCATGCTGCATCATCCATGTTTAATCAACAGAATTATGTAAGAGATGTTAATATATTGCTTAAATTAAATCAGTTAATTTAGATAATCATTTGTTGATTGTGATCTTGCCTATTTGACAAAAAATATAATTTCAATATTGCAGAATTTCAATCCAAATGGGACCGGAGTACCAAGACCATGTGAATCTGATATATACATGTATATATATATGTTTGTTGGCTGACAGTATTCAAGTCATTTGGAGACTGACTATATGTCTATACTTGAGACATTAAAGTGCTGCTACAGTGCAGTATCACGCCGTAGTCATGTGGCATGATACCACACCCATTATAAGTCACATTATCCTGACACCGGACCAACCAATCATGGAACTACCCTTGTATGATCAATAGAAGTTATCTGCTAATATTCCATAAATGGTAGCACAAACAGTGTCACTAATATTAAATTGACAACCAAGTATTTTAGTAGTAATACATAAACACAGCTAGGCAAATTACTCAATATTTAATTTTTTGTTATGGTGACAAAATTGTGAGTCATAAACCATCAAGTCTCATAAACCACTGTTATCATTGACTGGATCTAGACTAGTGTACTATTATTTTATTCTCCCAAATGACAGGTATTGATGATGTGTAATTGACATAAAATTTAAACCAGTCTAGTGATAATTTGGGGAAAAAATTTGTTGTAGCAAATCAATTTGCCGTTAACCACTGTAATTATTCCCTAATGGCTAATTGCCCAAGGATAATTCTGGCTGAAGGAAACAAATTACTGGGTATTCCAGCAATTGTGGAAAAAAAGGAAGTAAAATGTTACCAGTACAATTAAGCATCTTATATCAATTAGCATCAATCAACAAGAATAATCAAAAAGTTGACTCAGACTCCCTCTGCAATATTTCCTTGTGTGACTTGACTATTTGAGTTTACCGTCGCTTGGACAGTATTTCAGTCATATAGCGACGTCCAGCTAATTACAGGTGGAGGAAGACCCCGAATGCACGGAGGTATCAGGGTAGAACCACCAACCTATCGCAAGCCAGCTGGAAGGCTTCCTCAGATGAAAATTCGAATGACCCTGCCGGGATTCAAACCTACGCGTGAGGGGCTGAGTGAGTGCTAAAGTCAGCGACTTTACCCTCTCGGCCACGAAGGCCCTCATTCCTTGTGTGACGGACCCCCATAAATTTAATCAATGTATTCAATACCTTTCTCTTTAGGCAATAATTAATTTATCATACAGATTACGTAGATATAAAATCCAATAAAACAATAGTTCTAATAAACCATGGACCCAAATAATAATACTGTTTCTATTACGAAACTGTCCACTATTGCAAACACTGTGAGTTTACATAAAAAAATTTTAATATTGTCATATTATAAATTACAATGCCCACTGCAAAATGCTGTCCAATATAACATGGTAACAAGGTTTGGATTCCCGAAATAGTGTTATAATGGATCTAAACTACATTCATAGTAAAGATGAGGATAAATTATCAGCAACTTGTTGAATAAAACTGGGGGTCAAATCTGTAACATCACAATGGTTTTAAACATTTCTTCTTCATTCAATTCAAAACAAGTTCTGATCAATGAATCCTCCTTGATGAGTTGAACTGGTTGAACAAATATTTTGTGACATACTATATAAATATATATATTAAATATTAGAGACAATTACCCTAACATTGAGTATTTAAAGTAACAATATTAAGAAAAATGAAGAACATTACTTAAGGTAATTTATTTCTGCATTTACTTATGTATTTAGTCTGGAATTTACTTATATTGTAATGACTGTAATGGTAATAAGAACTAAAAATGGCCAGAAATTGCATTTCCTAAGGATACTGTTTCATATCTGACTTCTTGGGTTGACAGTTTTTCAGTCATTCGGAGACTTTTGTCTAATGTATGAGCGATATAGTGCTATCTGCCTCAAACTGCGGATCATGCCGTAGACAAATGGAATGCTATCATACCAAGTCACATTATATTGTCTAGAAATATAAAGAAGGCTTAATATTTACATATACAGTTACCTATTCAAGTTTTTGTACATGTAATATTATACAAGAGAAATTTGCATCCTTTAAAATCCCAAAATTATGTTCAATGTGTTTCTACAACAATTTACCATGTGATATTGATTTCGAATAAGCACAATTGTAACCCTTAATATCGAACATCCAAGAATATCTTATTTCCCAAGCAACATCTCATGGGATGGAAATCATGGCTATCAAACGCGCTAATCAATAAAACGATTCATTTGGATTTGATGTTTCCAAGATTGAATAAACACATTGTGGAATCAATCAGCAGACGGGCTGACCAGAGCCTGCTTCCTATATGGCTGTAGCTAATGGGGAAGATAGAGTCTTTATACTAACATGAGCCGGCACATCTGTGAAACATTAAACTTGAAGATGATACCAAGGAATCCTTGATTAATTCTAAAAGATGATTTAACTAGATATTATACAGCTGTTTCTGTGCCTTTGAGCTTGTTTTGTAATTTGTTCTGTGAGTTTAGACCTTGAATGTTCAGTGTTAGTTCGGAGTCTATTAACCCTAAAAATTCCCTCATAGAGGACACCATAAAAAGACCTATGCGAACAGCATAAAACCAGATCAGCCTGCGAGTAACTGGCAGGCTGGTCAGGTTTTATGCTGTTCGCTACTCCTCAGTGGTCTGGAAATGAAGACTTTATAATTAAATTAGGTAAGGTTTAACTGTGGTTTTCTGCAGATCAGGCTTTATGTGGTACCTACTGAGTGCGTCAAAAGGAGTCTATATGAGGGAAAGGGTTAATACCAATCCACAATTACAAAGATCAAGATCTGCTTTTGCTGACCTAAAATGTGACAATCCCAATTAAAGAATGCAATAAAGTTTATAAAGTCACAAAATACCACAATCTTACATTTATTAGTATTGTTACTAAATCTTTGAAAGTTACAAATCTAAAATACTTGAATAGCTAATGACGCATGGTAAGCATAATTCAAACTCTTTGAATTCATATTTATATATACAACATGTGTGCCCCTAGAGAACCCTAAAAATCTTCCTACTGGACCTTAAAGGGCTGTGTCTGTCAATGACAATTAATTAAGCATCGGATTACAACATCAACAGACTTCCTGATATAACCTTGCTTGTGGTGAATTAACCTCTACAAATTCAAAAGCATGAAGGATTCTACCAATACTGAATATCAGACACTTACCTTACAGTGACCTTGACCTCAATACTAAAGGCCTCATATGCAATCGATTATATCTTACAAGTTTATCTGATATATTCAGGTTATGCTGCTGTCCAGTGACAACAATTGTCATACAGCAGATCTGAAGGTGTCAGATTCAAACACTGTTTGGAGCAGTTAGGATTTTTCATGACCTGATAACTCCAGGTGCAAAGTACTGGTCCAACCAAGGTACGGTAGAGAGGGAATTAGTACAATTTGTAAGAATTTGTTTCCCAACCAATGTTTAAACTAACAAACCAGAAAATAAATTAAAATTTAATTCATTTTGCTGGTTTGTTAATTTAAACTTATTTAAGGGTTTGGTTTGTTTGTTTATTGGGTTTAATGTCCCACTGAGAGTATTTCAGTCATTTGGAGACGATTTAAACTTGAAACAGGTATAGTGCTGCTACACTGCAGTATCACACCATAGACATGTGGCCTGATACCACACCCAGTCAAATTATCCTGTCACCGGGCCAACCAATCCTTGGACTACCCGTAGATGCTGAGTGCCAAGCAAGGGAGCTGATAACAGTACCATTTTTTTACCATAAGGGCTTGGTGTAGTAACCATGGTAGAATATAAAATGAGGAAGTGGTTACAATATTTTTGCACAAAACCCACAATGTTAATCCATGAGGATATACAAAATTAACCCTTTCCCTCATATAGACTCATTTTGACGCACTCAATAAGTACCACATAAAGCCTGATCTGTAGAAAACCACAGTTAAACCTCACCAAATTTAATTACAAAATCCTCATTTCCAGACCACTGAGGAGCAGCGAACAGCATAAAACCTGATCAGCTTGCGAGTTACTCTCAGGCTGATCTGGTTTTATGCTGTTCGCATAGGTCTTTTTATGGTGTCCTCTATGAGGGAAAGGGTTAAGAGGACATAATACTGACAGACAGTCTCTGAACTCCAGTCTTAAACATAAAATTTGATGCAGAATCAGTAACTCTTTTTTTTTTAAAACATTTTAGATAGCCATGGTTTGGAAACATTAGTTAACAAATACTAAGATCCTCTTGACAGATTCTGGGTTGATTTCCAGTGCTTTGAACATTTGAAGGTCATGAAAAAGCCTTGACCCAATTAATTCAATTTTCAGACCCCAGTAGTCAATTTCCATGCACTGCACCGGAAATGTTATCCTTAAAATCAGCTGCTAACAAGGTAGAACTAAAAAGTTAATCAAAAACCCAAACAAAGCCAGCAATTAATGACTGGCTGATAAAAAAAGTCTGATAAACATCAATTATTGACAAAGACAACGTGTTAACACCTTTAATACATCCAATCAGAGAGATGTTTTTCGCCTAATTTGAAATCAATAGGACAGGAAAACACAAGCTTCTCTATGATATGGACTGATAATCAGACTGATACTGAACTTTATGTGTTTTCTAACACTGAAGAGTACTCACTCTTTACTCTTGGAGGCTCAGAGAGCAGCACTCTATTGATCTGGAGCCAAACTTGAGCATAAATCAGCAAATTGGAAGCTGCAGGTCGAGGTGTTCAACCTGAATGCTGTAGAAATACTGTGACTCATAGAAGAATAAATTAGAGTCGAGTGACTTCATTTGTTCCATTTACAGCTGTTTTGTATGAATCAATAGAACACACGGTCTAACTTTGAAAATATTGAATAATTGTAAATGTGTTTTATTAGGGAGGATTACTACAGACTTTCAACGCAGGAAATGAACAATTTATATTTTCATTTTGAAAGTAATTACTTTGCATGTTTCTGCCTGCATTTCACTCAAAGCTGCAAATTAGTAAATCTTGAAGACATTAATTACTTGTGATGATAGGCATTCTAGCATCCTTCAGACCTATTTCTGTATCAATCAATTTGATATGCTGTTAAACCCAGTGAAACAAAATAATCATGTTCTTATGGCTTTTCATCTACGAGATTCTTTATCCCTTTTATTCCAAAATCAAAGATATCTATGAGATGATTAAACTGACTAGTCCATCATGATAAGTTATTTTAATTTCAAAATGAAAAGGCAGCTGGTCCCAAATGGAATTATGTGTGATCCTTATCACCTAGGTTACCAGCTGACTGTGAGTTTAATTAAAATCAAGCTCTTGATTCAAAGTGTCATACAAAGTCGAAAGGTAACCATGCAGTGCGCACGGTCCATAATATCTGTAACAAGTACTTTGGTCATAACATACAAGTATATTCACTTTCTTTCATATTACATGTCAGTTTAACCCTTTCCCTCATATAGACTCATTTTGACGCACTCAATAGGTATCACATAAAGCCTGATCTGCAGAAAACCACAGTTAAACCTTACCAAATTTAATTATAAAGTCCTCATTTCCAGACCACTGAGGAGCAGCGAACAGCATAAAACCTGATCAGCCTGCGAGTTACTCGCAGGCTGATCTGGTTTTATGCTGTTCGCATAGGTCTTTTCATGGTGTCCTCTATGAGGGAAAGGGTTAACAATAAATCTACCACTTCAAACCATGTCAGGCCATTGAGAAGTCAAAACTGACTCAATAGCCATTCTCACATATTTAACATGTTTTAAACAGGCCCATTAACATCTTCATCCCATTAGGATAATGACTTACTTGAACTTGATCAGCATGCATTATAGTTATTGAACTCGAATTCGTCTTATTGGTATGGGTTTGACATCCCATTGTGGTCACTTCGGTTTTTAAGCATTACTTTATAGGTCAGTGTATTTATCCAGGTACCTCTATATCTCAAAGTGCATCAGCTGTGCTTTGCAGCAGTCTGTCTCCCTATATGATCGAAAAACTGTTGCAGTGACATCACTGACCGTGAACTCCAAATCAGCAGCATCATGTTCTTGTGGTTGATCTGGTTTTATTCATCTAGCTAGGTCACAAACATTATTTTTCTTCCAGTTTTCATGTGGTAAAACCATAATAACAAACACCAGGGTACTGGCACTACAATTCATACTGCAAGTTTTTTTTAAGAGCATCACTTCTCATGATTAAAATACATCGTAACTCGTGTCAGACGTTTGATTTATTCTTTTCGAACAAATAACATTGAGAGACAGTTCTGCTACAACTGTCATAAATTCCTCCCAAGCATGCCATGAGTTTTGCATAAACCACAATTATTTTTTCAGAAACCTGTTACGGAAATAACATAAAATGCTTATTTTAATTACACCCAAGTTGTATATATCCCACAAACAATTGGTGCTGGAGGGGAGAGGGGAAGAAAACGTCAATAAATCATATCATAACCCCACACAATGAGTCATGATGGCCCACTTGCGACAAGAAATGGAATGTTACACTGCAGGTATCATATCTAATTAACAGAAAGCATTTACCACTGCAACTAGTGCAGATCCATTATAGTGCTGTTTCTGGGGCCCAAACCCAGTTACTGTGTCATCATTCAGACCGTGTTGTTATAATTATACAACAGCATTGTCTTATAAATGATTTGGAATGTGTGGTATCATAACCATGTTATATTAGTGTTCATGTTACATTGGAGTGCAAAGTAAATTGGATCTATAAAAAGTGTATATTGGGGTTAACGTCTGGTCGACAGAATATCAATCATTTGGAGAATCAGGCCGTTACATAGACATGTGGCATGATAACACAACCAGTCACATTATCCTGACACTGGGCCAACCATTCCTGAAATTGCACCTCTTACATGCTGAGGGCAAAGTAGCTATACCAGTACCATGCAGTTTTACATCTTTGGTATGTTGCAGCCGGGGATCAAACCCACAATCTCTCGCTCCCAAGGCAGACGCTCTTAAACTACTCGCCCAATGAGGACGGTAAAATAACAGAAGTACAAGCTCAGATCAAACTCCCATATCATCATTAGCTCCAATCATTTAATTGGATCTTAGTTTATAAGTGGCAAACAGAGTAGACCCAGATCAGACAGCACCAAAGCTTCCAGGAGTTGTCTGATCAGGGTGACTCCTCAATTTGCTCATACAATATATTATAGCTTGATGATAACTATATCTTTCACTTGGAATGAGTAAAGGGTTAATGGAAAGTAAATAATGAACTGTTGACAGTAAGAGAGCTGGGTCAAAAATTCAATTATCCGATATCACAAGTGTGGAAGAAATAAACCTGTTTATACAATATTAGAGATAATTTCTCATGTTCAAATATTATTTGATTGAACTCTGGAATATCCAATTCGTAGAAAATGAAAATGGGCATTTAATTAGACAGTGACAACTAATTAAATGATACTGACATTAAATATTTTTTTAAGGTTGCTGCAGCAAAAATAGCTGTTTCAAATGAAGCAAGTCAATTGTTGCAGTTCAATTAGATTAATGTTGAACACTAATCAATCTAAAAGACTTGAGAGACATTCATTTGAAAGATGATTCATTTATACATTAATAGTTGATTAGTCCCGTCAGCTAAGCATGCATTGATTATTGTCTAGAAATGAGTGTCTTTTGGATTCAATGTGGTTTGTTTGTTTTGATGTTTTAACATCCCACCAACAGAGTGTCAGTCATTTTGTGACTTTGTCTATATATAGCAAACATTATCGCACTGCCTCACAGTAGCTTAATTACCTTTGTTCATTATATAAGCTACATATATTGCATGTTATTCTGACACCAAGTCAGCATAAATCCTGGAACTACTTTTATGCTAAGGACTCTACCTGCATGGAAATTGAATTCACTAACTACATCCTAGTTAGAGGGAACTGCTCAAAGCATTAATATTAATCCATCAGCACCAGTCAGTTGCAACTTCAGTTTACAACTTTACACATCCTATAACAGAACATGGGGGTCTCTTGTATCAATTAAATTGTGCTTGTCTTACTTACTGTCTAATATGTTTGTGTCAGTATTATCATACATGCATTTGTATGAATTTAATGTAAACAAGAGTGTTCTTTGGAACACCTGTGTCACCTGCTAAAGCTTGACAGAAAAAGTGTGACAGACAAACAGACAGACCGACCAACAGACGACGGAAAAGTATTCCCCGATAATGTATCACCTCAGCTTACTGTGAACAGGTGACACAAAAATGCTATTAGAAATTATTGTAATATGAAAGTCAGCTTGTTCAATATTACAACCAGTCAATTTCTATGTAGCATGTGCACCATGATGAATTAATACATTTAACACAGAAACCTGACTAAAAGCACAGTATCTCTTTTAAAATCTCTCATGAAAGTCCAGAAAATATCTGCAGGCTTATAATTAAATTAGATTAATTAAAACTAAATTTCTTCCTTGTTATAAAACTTCTCCAGAATCTGACCCACTTTTCCTGCTGCTGGGACCCCAGCAAAAAATCCCAGATTGCCCCAAGGTGTACTCCTTAATTATAGTCAGAAATTATTTTATTTCTAACATCAATATACATTTTTACTGCATTCTCTTTTAAAATGTTTTTTTTTTTTTTGATGTTCATGTATGTTTACTGGGTTTATCATCCTGCTGACAGTATTATCAGTCATTTGGAGACGATGTCTGCTTGAGAGAGATAAAAGTGCTTACCACACTACAGTATCTTGTCATAGACATGTGGTATGATACTACACCCCGTCACATTATCCTGACGCAGGGCCAACCAGTCCTGGAACTACCCTTATATGCTTCAGTGCCAAGCAATGGAGCTATATCTTTGTGCTATTTTTATGACTTTTGCATGTCGCAACTGGGAATCAAACCGATGACCTCTTGAGTCCAAAGTGGACGTTCTAACCACTTGGCCACTGAGACTGGTCAAACTTTCTGTACAGGCATGTCCCGATCCTACAACTGATCCATGATATTTCTCAAGTGGTAGCTAGGAGTAATAAGCATGGTGGTCCTATGAAAACTAAATATTTATCTACCCGAGTTAATGTTTACAGGAAAGCCAAATGTCAGGTATTGACACTCCTGTAACTCTCACCACCTACTTTCTACATACTGAAGCAGATCATTTAAAGGAGTCAATGACACCGGACCTGAGAGAGACAGGGCTATCAATGAATGTAAATATGGAGCAGTAATTACGTACTTACTAGAGGTCAGTGACCTCGTTTGATAAATGTCTCGTAATTATACTGATTTGGATCAACAAAATTTACATTAGAGTATGATTCCTTCCTGAAAGACACTAATCAATAATAGGATAAAATATATTTCATCAATTAATTAATTTACAGTTAACCTTGAGATCTACGGCTATCATTTATCAGAAGTTTGTTGGTAACTAGGTGAACACCAAGTAAATTTCATTTCCTTTACAATGTGTGCCTGTTTTCTTCCACCATATTCAAAATCAGCTAACTAAATTTTTGTTACATAGATATGTTTCAAGATCTAATCAGACAAATCAACCAATCATTAAATGCTCCCATAAAAATTTCAAATAAAATTTGACATAAAATCAGCTGTAATTTCTTGGAACAAATGTTCCAGTGTAGCTTCATTTTTCATAATTGATTAAATCAATTAACAATCAAGGTAATAGCATGTGTTTCTTCCATTACAATTTAAGGATCACAACATAATTCACTTTCCAATGATCCACAAGACCTTGCATGTCTGTTTTAGCAATACATGAAAGAGAAAGTTGAATGACCCAGACTGCTATCAAATCAAAGCAACAGGTGTGGTAAATAAGGCGTGTCCCACTGGTATAAACCCATTTATTACACATATATATACACTCTACCTGTCTAGGCTTATCAGCAACTTGTCTGCTTTGGCAGCCAATTTTGTTACTGTATAGCCATTTCAATTTATTTCACTCTAGATTCTAAGGTGAACAGAAGGACACATATTATTCTGAAATTCCAAATAGAAAAAAAGAGCTCAACTTACATGCTGGAGTCCCCTCTGGAGTACTATAACAATGACCTTTCATCCATTGAAAGCCAAAGGGGTTCATCAGCCCTCTCTATAAATTTTGCTGATGAGCTCTTCTGCCTTGCATTGGACAATTTAATTATGTCTATGGTCAGTCTATGTAAACCATTTCAGACCATGATAATTTAGCTAGAGCTTTGACCATGAACAAGCATGGTCAACTGTGGTCAATGTCATATTTCACATGGGGTAAGCAACTCACAAATGTAACAAGTTTAGATATAACTTGTATGAGATGGCAAAACTCTAATGTAAAATCTACTAAATAAAGAAATCATCACATCTGACCCATAATATGTTCATTACAATTGACAAAATTTTAATGAAAGAAGGCTCAAATTATTTTAAAACATTTTATATAGGGGTGTATATTTATGTGTCATCCAGCTACATCACATCTCTAAATTATAGGAGAAATCAGTCATCTTCTATTATATTAAACTTGCAAAAAACACAACAGAAAATCTTGATTGATTTGGCAGTGGGACAAGAGATATGTCTAGCCCTGGATAGAACCACTTTCTTCCACTTCAAACTTTATTTGTCTATCTGTGTATCTCCATAGAAACCAATTCCAGACATACTTTTTTTTAGGAAATGAAGTTTTCAAAATGTCACAGTAGATATATATAAACCTGTTGCAGTGTGTATCTGTACTGAGCAGCCAACCTCTTCTTAAGCAGCCACTTTTAAGATTTCTTAAATGATATTTTGTCATACCACTGAACTCCATTTAGCAGCCACCTGTGCTAAGAATACATTTTACTAATACTTTCATTCTGGCTGCTAGAAGATAGGTTTGACTGTAGTGGTTTAAAAATTGTGCTAAGGAATTTGTTACCCACTGCACTAAAAGACTCACTGAACTTTAAAGACCAAGTGCATAAGAAGAATGAAACAATATACAGTTTTCCCTTCTGTTTTTTTTTTTTTTTGTTTTTTGTGCTGTTTTTGTGTGTTTTTGTTTGAGTTTTTTTTCCCCTTCAAATTTAGCTTGATATATAGACAAATTATAGACAAATTTCTTAATATTTGGTGGTCATTTTAACAATTTGAGAGTGCACAGAATATAAACAATTTATGGCAGGAAAGAAAACAGATTCTGCCCATGCTACTAACAATCTTGATTATTAGTACATACTATATTAACCCTTTCCCTCATAGAGGAAACCATGAAAAAGACCTATGCGAACAGCATAAAACCAGATCAGCCTGCAAGTAACTCGCAGGCTGATCAGGTTTTATGCTGTTCGCTGCTCTTCAATGGTCTGGAAATGAGGACTTTATAATTAAATTTGGTAAGGTTTAACTGTGGTTTTCTGCAGATCAGGCATTATGTGGTACCTATTGAGTGCGTCAAAATGAGTCTATATGAGGGAAAGGGTTAAGAGATATAACCACACATGTATACGAAAGTCCTCCTATGATACTGAGAAGTCTCTAATTCAAGATTAAGAGACCTCCTCTAATCAAAGACTCACTATTCTGACAACCCTCTTATGATTAAAGACTAGCTATACTGACAGAACTTATTTCATTAATGATCATGCATATAATGAGAAACCAAAAAATCATGAGAAATGATTCAAAATCTCCATGGATTTTCACTATCAGTTCTTAAAGTAGACTTGCATCTTTAACTGTCTTACTTCTGATATCAATATTACTTATTTCTTGAAATGGTTTTGAAAAAGAAACAATTTAACTGATCAATTCTTTTGTATAACAATTATCTGCTCAATTTCTATGCAGAAATCTCATTAAATTTGCTTGAGCTAATCACACTAATTATCCTAAACTGTGCTGCAAAACACTCTAATGGTGCACATTTCAAAGAGAAGTACGATGTACAAGCAAATGCAATTAAGTTATGCATTGTTGAAATAAACTAATCAAAATAAATTCAAAAATAGAAGCAAACAGCGGTCAAATTCAATTTAGTTTCTCAAATTGTCTTGTTTGATATCTTAATTGCCCACCAATTAGTGTATTCCATGGAAACATGATTGCCTCATTAGGCATTTAAGAAGAGGTGATTGTTCTCAAGTATGCCAAAATCAATATATAGCTTATCAAAATATTTGCTATTAAATGAAACATAATGTTTCAAGTATTTAAGAAAAAGCTAACCTCTTTATGTCCTTCATAGGCAGACATATGCAGAGGGGTCATCCCCGCATTGTCCCTGTGCATCTCATCAAGGCCACGGTCCAGCAGCTGTTGCACTATGGGCACTGACCCCTGGGCAGAGGCGATGCTCAACACTGTCCGCCCCTCGGAGTCAATAGAATCCACGGCCGAACCCCAGAACAATAACTGGGACACCACTTTCTCATGACCCATTGAGGCTGCTGCCAGCAATGGCGTCCTTCCATTTTTATCCGCATGATCAACATCCGCATCATCCGCATCCCATTCCAGCAACATTTCACAGACCTCATGGTGACCTTCATACCCTGCAACCAACAAGGGTGTCATTCCATCCTTATCCTGATGGTTCACCTCAGCCCCTCTTTCAAGCAACAAACTCACTACCTTTTCATGCCCTTTACTGGCTGGTATACACAGGGCAGCCACTGAAAGAGCCGTTCTGCCGTCACAATCCTCATGATCAATGTTTGCTGAAAAGTCTAACAAGTGCTCAACAATTTCAGTATGCCCCATATAGGCAGCAGCAATCAGGGCTGTTCGCCCCTCGTTATCAGCTTTATTTACATCGGCGCCACTTTCCAGTAGCTTCAAAACAATGTCCTCATGTCCTCCCCAGGCTGCTGCCCGCAAAGCCGTCCTCTGGTCATTATCAGCATGGTCCACTGCGGCTCCAGCGGACAACAGGACACTGACCACACCAGTGTGACCTCCCCATGCTGCAGACCTCAGGGCAGTCCAACCATCCTCATCTGCATTGTCAACATTTGCCCCTACCTCGACTAAAGCAGACACAACTTCAGAAAAGCCTTGTTTTGCAGCAAGATTCAGTGGCGTCTGTTTAGACTTATCTACTGCTTCAATATTTGCACCTTTCAGAAGCAGCAGCTGAACAACATGTAAGTTCCCCTGATAGGCTGCTGAATGTAACAAAGTCCGACCATTCGCATCCACATGGTCAATTTGTTCATCCAAGTCTTTATCACTGAGCTTAGGGGACTCCAAGTTAGACTCAAGTGTCAAACTCTCTTTCATACTCGCTGCATCAGCCTCCTCTTCGCATGGCATTTCAGCTCCCCCATCTAGCAAAAGTTTCAACACTTTCTGTTCTTTCGGTATGCCTGCATGCAGACATTTTTCAACATTGGCTCCTGAGAGAATCATCCAATGTACAAGGTGACTATGCTGTATGGGCGACTGGAAGTTACTTCTCACAAGATGCAATGCAAAATCCTGCACCTCAGCAGGTGACAAGTGTGGAGCATGCAAAGTGGCATACATTGACAGCATTCCATGCCCTTCGGAGGCATTGCAGAGATATTTCTGTGTACAGTGCTTAACGTCAAGTAACCACTCAGCAAAACTGTGGTGGAACAAAATTTTTGTACTGTCTGCACCAGAAATTAAAATTTTTGACAACAGTTTCATGCGCTTTTCAAATTCCTCATGAGAAAGCAAAGTGTTCTTTATCTGAGCACAACCGTAGAGCTCGAAATCCGTCAGTGGTCTCCGAGAGGCAAGGATAACCTCAAGAATTGGCTGTATTTTGGAGAACTGTTTACGTACAAATAATCTCTGACACAGCCAAAGATACAGCCCATTTAGTGTGCCAGGAATCTCGCGAATTTCACGCAACATTATAAAGTTCTCGGCAACACCATCTAATACTTTTTCCAGATACAAAAAACATCCATTACTTTTGATGTGCAGCTGGTTCAACATCTCCGCTGTCTCCCGGCTCAAGTGCTGTCGCAATTCCTCCTCTTGGTCTAAGCGACACAAAATGTACTGCTGGACATCACGGACAACATGCGACTTTCTCAAATCATCCTAGACTGATTTTTCGAAATCCTGTAAACATGCGAGTTATAGATTTATTTTGTTTTCTTGAGGAACAGACCAAGAGTAGCCATTTTGGAAATAATGAGTGATGATTGGCCAGTAATTCTGCAATTGTTTTACTTCCTTCCTCTCTCTCGTTTACTGCATGAAGATACGATTCATCAATCGAATCCACGAGGATGAAAAGTGTCTTCTCAGGAGTTTCTAGGGATGAAAGGGGATTAAGAAAAGCTTGCTTAAAAACTTCATCTGGGTCAATTTCACATTCACTGGAATTCAATAACTTTTGCACAGAAGATTTCTTGACTAATTCTGCATATCCAGGGATAAGATCAGAACAAATTAATTGATTTACCAAGTTCCTTATGAAAGTAGTCAGCGACAATGTCTGTAAATCGTGCGCCTGACAGAAATGATATGCAAGCAGTCTCTTGTGAAGAGTACCCTGTTTGCCGTCCAAAATTGTTGGCCATACAAGTTCACAGCACAGGGCCGTCTTTCCACAGCCTGGTCCGCCCATAATGAGAGCACCACAGGTTTTTGAGGTAGGTCTGTTTTCCAAGCAGTGGGCCACCTTACTGAATGACCACTCTCGGCAGTAAAACCGCTTCCCTCTCAGCAGGCACTGTGTCATTTTGGACTGATGCTTTCTTTCAATCACTCAGCTATTTGACATTACCTATACTCTAAAGTAAGCACATGAAGCTTTGTCCTCAGTATAAAATCCTTAGCATCTTTAACACATGTTCGAACACTATTACACATAATGTCCATTTCTGTCGCTTTCTTTTCCGGAAGACACCAGATGATGAATCTGATGCTCAGGTGAAATACTTTCACTCTAAATCAATCTGTCAGTCTAACTATACCAAAACAGCTAGTTTGATCAATAACGTGTGTGTGCACTCTTTCCTATCAATAATTTAATACCAATGAGACAGGAGCGTGAAGATAATAAGCAAGGTGAAAGGATCCTGACTCTACCACAGCCAAACACTTCCCAACAGTTTTACTGCAGTTATTTTCCCATGCAATCAATAACAAAACACAAGCTTTGAACTCACTGCAGCACAGTCCAACATGTGCTTATGGCCTGCCCAGCCTTTCCATTCATAGTACAAATACACCGCTTCATTCATAATGCATGTATGGTTATTTATAAATATTCATATCCCCATATACAGTACCCTGCCTGTTATCTGGCCAGCGAGCGCTACTAAAATATCCTCGATGTAATAAAATCGCTATGTGGCTCAGATGAAAATCTACATGCATCTGACTGATAAAACTGAAAAAATGTTCAGAAAATAGCTGTACACTTTCACACACATCTATTTCCCATTCATGAAATCTAATCAACCACCAGATCTAAAATGATTGGGAATGCAACTCCTAACCCCCCATCTGTCAAAACAATTTAAAATTTAACTCGAAATTCCTCCTACACTCCTTAGCAGAAATCCTTTCTCCACACAAAAACACTCCACTGGTTACTTGACTTCTTCCCTGAGTGGAACACATCTGACATTTACTTCTCTGTATAAAGTGAAATCTCTCAGGTTTCCACTTTTTTTGAATCCATATTTTATCACCCTCCAGTCAACACTTCAGTCTGACACCACAACACAGTTTCTACCTCAGCACAGTTTCATCGTCCTTTTCAACATTCCTTTATTTTCTAGGCAATCAACGGCCTTATAAAGAGTATCCAGTTTCTTCGATCAGTCCATGTTTACAGCCAATGGTGTATCTGTCTGCTGCATATTCCCCAACTCTGTCTTTCAGATCAATATTTACTTGAACATCTTATCTTTCCTTTAAATGACAGCTTTACTGCTGGCGCTGGACCTGGAATGAGACACAAAACCATTATCTAACGACACAGGTTTCAAGCAAAGTTAAAAAATATATCCTTCAGGCTTCTTCCTTTCCTTCCCAACTTTAATATCCCAATTGGGACTGGAAGAATGCAGAAAATAAATGAAAAAAAATGATTAGAAAGATGATGTTACCAGAGAGACAGAGGAAGGTTTTGACAGCTCTAAAGACTCTGAAGAAGAATTAAATTAATCAACTACAGACAAAAGCTAATTCAGATATCCAGACAAACAGACAGGAAGAGCTACACCATAATTACAATTTCATCGATTCAATGACACCAACAGATTCAAAACATATCTTTCATTTTTCTATTTCAGTTGGCAAAATGCAATATTATTTGATCGACAACATGAAATGGAATAATTATAACAAAGTCATAGGATTTAAAAAATAGGAGCATTATTGATTTCCTGAATCTCTGACTACTAACCTGGTATTCAGGTCCTATCTTAGGGATGCTTAATACTTAATAAATACTATGATGAGCATAATATCAGGTCAGCCTGTGAGTAACTTTCAGGCTGATCTGTTTGAAACTGTTTGCTATTCCTGAGCACCTTAGATCTGAGAGGTTTGCACACTAACAGAAATGAAAAGATGTGGTTTTCATATGTCTGATGTGGTACAAATTATATTGCTGGTTTATCACTTTTTTTGGTTTTATTTCAGTCATCAGCGACACTTACTGTGAAATCACTCCATCAATAGACATCAGTGATTATGATTCTGTACCAAACTAAGCTATATTATCTCGACACTTGTCGAATGTCAAGCTTATAATTAAGGGCATTATTTATAACATTAACATTTTTAACAGCGATGATGATGATGATGATGATGATGATTGAAAACAAATAATTTACAATATCTATAAAGATATCATCAAGTTATTTATTAGATAAAAAGCTATCAATAATTTTCACTTTCAGATTTTGAAATATGACTTAACCCTTTCCCTCATAGAGGACACCATGAAAAGACCTATGCGAACAGCATAAAACCAGATCAGCCTGCGAGTAACTCGAAGGCTGATCAGGTTTTATGCTGTTCGCTGCTCCTCAGTGGTCTGGAAATGAGGATTTTGTAATTAAATTAGGTAAGGTTTAACTGTGGTTTTCTGCAGATCAGGCTTAATGTGATACCTATTGAGTGTGTCAAAATGAGTCTATATGAGGGAAAGGGTTAAGAAACTATGTTTTCCACCAAACTAAATCCCTAATCATGAGACAGGTCTAATTTCTGGTTATCTGTGGATCAATATACTGTTCAGAAGAACACTAGAAGCTTTTTTTTACATCTCTGGAACACAGTCTGTACTCACTTGGAGAGCAACCTCTCATTAAGTAAGGTCAGTAAGGATATGAAACTAAATCAATCGGAAAAGAGAGTCAACAAGGACTTTAACCAGAACAAGATCAATATTACTAAATGGACACCAACGGAAAAATGTGAGTTTCATTTTGTTGTCTGTGTCCGACTTAATCATTAGATGTTTCCCCAAGTCTAGAATTCAAAAATTTCCAAAAGAAAACTCTGATAAATAAAATTATCCTCCCCCACCCTGACCCCCACTCATCCTGATGGTACCTGAATGCTATTATAAACACTGACTTGGTATGTGACAAAACTGGTCACTAGATATCAATGGCCAGATAAGTAGCCGGTGTGATTTCCCTGGGACCAAGAAAGCCAGTTAACTCCGGCTGAACCCCTGACCTCACAACAAACACAGGTTAATTCCTTGCCCTCTATTCAGAGTCATGTATCCCTCCAGGACCCAGGTGTAAAGGGAGGCCTGTAAGACAACATATCTATCAAGCAGCAAGAGGCTGGTTTGTTTGCTTGGGTTAAACATCCCATCAACAGTTTTTCAGTCATTTCGGACATTAAGGTAATCCATCCATCATTAAATTATAATCATGGTCCTTCAAATGCTTAAAAGACCTCAGTGCATATTGTAAGCATCCAATAACTTGGCGTTATAGGCTCTTTTGCTCAAAGTCTATAAAGGCTTGCATTTACTATAAAAATCCTACGATCACTTGATGGACCCTGATCACAATTTAATGATCATGGATGGATTACCTTATCTACAGGAGACACAGATTTAAATATTGTCTCACACACAGGGATATTTACCATACCCAGCCATAATATCCTGACACTGGGATATAAGAACTATCCTTATATGCTGGCAAAGCACCAAACAAGTGAGAGGACTGAGGATCAAACCCATGACCTAGATACAAAGCTGAGACTCTAACCACTTCAGTCACATCACATTCATTAAAATAGAAGATAATTTAGAGCATCTATCCTTTAACCCTTTCCCTCATATAGACTCATTTTGACGCACTCAATAGGTACCACATAAAGCCTGATCTGCAGAAAACCACAGTTAAACCTTACCAAATTTAATTATAAAGTCCTCATTTCAAACCACTGAGGAGCAGCGAACAGCATAAAACCTGATCATCCTGCGAGTTACTCACAGGCTGATCTGGTTTTATGTTGTTCGCATAGGTCTTTTCATGGTTTCCTCTATGAGGGAAAGGGTTAAATCAAGCCCATCTGACTATTAAATTACACCATGTGTCTTGTTTGTTGGGTGTAACATCTCACCAACAGTATTTCAGTCATTTGGAGACTTTGCTTACTTGAGACAGATATAGTGCTGCCACACTGCAGTATCACACTGTAGACATGTGGCATGATAACACACCCTGTCACATTATCTTGACACCGAGCCAACCATTCCTGAACTACCATTATATGCTGAGTACCATGCAAGGGAGTTATACCAAATGGTACCATTTTTTATGACTTTGGTATGTCGCAGCTGGGGATCGAACCCAGGAGTTCCCACTCCCAAGGTGAATGCTCTAACCACTCAGCCAACAGGAACGGAACACCATGTATAACATTTTAAAGCTCAATCAAACTGAATGAAAGTTCTCAGTAAACATTCCAACAGGTTTTAGGTTTGATATCTGAAAGTTTATATTGAGGTGCACCTAACACTGCAGGTCACACAGGTCATATTCTACAGCCTATTTAGTACTAACAAGAGGGCCAAGATGGCCCTGTGTCGCTCACCTGAGTAAGATGGCTGTGTTAGGCATAATGACAAAAAATCTAGCATCTAAAAGTGTTTTTCTAACATTTGACTAAGTGACCTACATATTGATCCTACCTGAATTTGCACTCAACTGGGAATTCATGCAGTCATCATTCATATCAAGTTTAATGAAGACTGGGACAAAAATGTAGGCCTCTAGAGTGTTCACAAGGTTTTTCTTAGATTTGACCTGGTGACCTAGTTTTTGATCCCACCTTACCCATTTTCGAACTCATCCAAGATATCATATAGACAAACACCCTGACCATTTTTCATGAAGATTGGGCTAAAACTGTGGCCTGTAGAGTGTTGGCAAGGTTTTTCTAAGATTTTCCCTAGTGACCTAGTTTTTGACCCCATGTACCCAATTTTGAACTCATCAGATATCATATAGACAAACACCCTGACCAATTTCATGAAGATTGGGCCATTACTGTGGCCTGTAGAGTGTTCACAATGTTTTTCTAAGATTTGACCTGGTGACCTAGTTTTTGACTCCACATGACCCAATTTCGAAATCATCCGAGATATCATGTAGACAAACATCCTGATTAAGTTTCATGAAGATTGGGCCAAATTACTGTGGCCTGTAGAGTGTTCACAATGTTTTTCTAAGATTTGACCTGTGACCTAGTTTTTGACCCACATGACCCAATTTCGAACTCATCCGAGATATCATGTAGACAAACATCCTGACCAAGTTTCATGAAGATTGGGCTAAATTTGTGGCCTCTAGAGTGTTCACAAGGTTTTTCTAAGATTTGACCCCGTGACCTAGTTTTTGACCCCACATGACCCAATTTCGAACTCATCCGAGATATCATGTAGACAAACATCCTGACCAAGTTTCATGAAGATTGGGCCAAATTTGTGGCCTCTAGAGTGTTCACAAGGTTTTTCTAAGATTTGACCTAGTGACCTAGTTTTTGACCCCACATGACCCAATTTCGAACTCATCCGAGATATCATGTAGACAAACATCCTGACCAAGTTTCATGAAGATTGGGCCAAAACTGTGGCCTCTAGAGTGTTCACAAGCAATTGTTGACGACGGACGACGGACGACGCACGACGCACGACGGACAAAAGGCGATCACAAAAGCTCACCCGAGCACAAGTGCTCAGGTGAGCTAAAAAGTCAATGAAACATATTACCAAACAAACAGACAGACAAAGGAAAGCACTATGAGGAAGAACAATATCATACAGGTTTATCATTTATAACAATGCATTTGGTTTTAAATCCTAGGCCCCAAATCAATTTGGATGGCACGGTCAGCAGTCACCTGTACTTATCAGCCAACCTGTTTCAAGCAGCCATATAAAAGACTCTGAATAAGACATTCTAAAATACTTAAAAAAAAAAAAAAAAAAAAAACGTTCAGAAGAAAGCTGCCCAGAGCTATCTCTAATTCTTGATCCTTTCTTGACTATATAGACTGGAACACAAGAGTCTATGGTTATACAAGTTATACAGACATCTGTGTTATAATGGAGAACATGCTGTGCAGTAATGGATCTCCATTAGACTCTGTATGTTACACTACTGCAAGACTTTGAACTGGAACAGCCTTCAAACTTATTAAGAGTATCATGTATAAGTCTGCATTCAAACACAAAGACAGGCATCTAGATATACTTACAAAATTAATACATATGCAAACATCAGGGAAAGCAGGTATGAGTAACAAAAAGAAAAGAAAGAGAGATTGAATGAATATTCAAAAGGAAAGAGAGAATGAAAGCAATATAAAGAAAATACACATGGTTAAAAGGAAAAATAGCAAAGAAAGAAAGAATAACAAAAGTGTGCATTTATTCTTGGATAATAACATACCCTTTCCACTGAACCAATTCCATAAAACCACTATACTGATTTGACTCCATTCATGAAAGGCTACAATATCTTTCCAACACTGGGTACAGAAAGAACAGGAAATTAACATCCAAATCCCTTCTCAGTAATAAGTCACAGGGAAAAAAGAAGTAGCAGAGCATTAACTGAAAACATAAAACAGCCTCTGTAAATGGCTTTATGTTGGAAAAGCTCAAATGAACTCTTACAGTGCTCTACAAACCTGTACACAAACAAGTCTTACTTTCATATAGTTCTGTGATCAATCGCTAAAGATGGTACTTTTGGGCAATAACCTCCTAATCTACTTTCATCTACTGCCGTCTGACTACATTCACGTTTTTTTCTCTCCTCAAAAAGTGTGTCAAGATTTCTGGAATGCTGTAAACCAAAGGTAATTAACTACAGACTGCAGGTACTGCATTAGAGTCAGATGTGAGTTGCTGGATTGTTAATTTTACTTCTCACCAACAATGTTTCAATCATTGTAGATTACAGTCTTACACTGAGAAAGGTAAACATGCATATAAATAAGCCATGTTATGCCATACAAGTGGCATGATACCACACTCAGTCACATTTTCATGACGCCAGGCCTATCTGACATGGAACTACCCTGCTGAGGGTTAAGTGAAGAAAATCTAACAAATTTGGTATGTCATGGCTATAAGGGATCTTAAATCAATGACCTCCCTGTTAAATCTGGTGGACAACGTCCAACCACTGAGCCAGAACTCATCAGATGTGATTTGTGGGTGCTTTTTGTCTTCACATTATTAAAGTTCAACAGGAATCTGTCTACAATACATTGGCAAATTAATAACCAAAGAAAAATCCTGCAGGTTCAATCTATATTTATACCAAAATATCAATCCATAATCCGGAATGCTTAAACAACCGGCCAATAATTCAAAGGAACATCAAACTGGTGTAATTACTCAGCATTCAGCTTCGACCCATATCTATCATAATGCCAGGGAACTGTTTTACACTTGAGCACGTACAAATGCATTAGTTGTTAAGTGCTTGGTTGTTGGAGGAGCCAAAACCTGCAGATAAAAGCAAGGGAAGATGAGAACATATCAGCATTATGTTGTTATATATATGTGGGTTCTATCTCTCTAAAAACGCAAGCTTTCAATCATACAAGCATCCTGCATATGTTTATTTGTTGACACGATGAGCCATGAATAATTATATATAAGCTAATTAACTGACATGAAGATGTGCTTGAGACAAAAATTACTCTCAGATAGATTCTTGTGTACCTTTTTTTCTTTTCAGATATCGAGTATTATTTTGTTCTTGATAGTGACGAAGAGTCAAGGGTGACAGGATCTTTGATTTAAAGTTAATTTAAATACTATCTTTCTTATAATTTAATTTGGAATGAACAGGCACATACAAAAATGAATTGAGCTATTTATGAAGATGATTTAACCCTTTCCCTCATAGAGGAAACCATGAAAAGGCCTATGCGAACAACATAAAAGATTTTATGCTGTTCGCTGCTCCTCAGTGGTCTAGAAATTAGGATTTTATAATTAAATTTGGTAAGGTTTAACTGTGGTTTTCTGAAGATCAGGCTATATGTGGTACCTATTGAGTGCATCAAAATGAGTCTATATGATGGAAAGGGTTAATATCCCTGCAGTGCAGTTTAGTATTAATTTACACCACTAAATGTGACCTTGACCCCTCCTACAATCTATAGGGACTGTCTGATCAGGGTCTCTTCTGTTTGTTCATACACTACTGTTTCTCAGTTTCTACAGTCATCTGTGGCAAAGAAAAATCCATTGTTTCAAAAAAAAAATTATAGACCAATCAATTTTATTCAAATAAATCATTAATATGTACATGAATATTCATGAGGTATAGGGTTATGTTTGGGTTAAATGCTGACCAACAGCATCACAAACAGACCCATGTGTTTGTTAGTGTGAGTCAGGTCAACCAATTATCACACATTATCTCAGTGTATAGCTATAGAATAATCTGATAATATATCCTTCTATAAACATTAAAATGTGTATTTGTGCTAGATTCTTGACCTCACTAACTAATCCACAATATGACCTCAGCAGAATCATGTCCAGCTCATTCACCATCCAATGACAGGAAGAATGGGCTTATCAGTCGTCAATGACATTCTAAACAGCTTCAGAATCCACTAGGAAGATTATACTATCACCATTCTTTCCACATATCATTATAGCCACTAAATACCACCGTAATTCTCAACCTATCTGCCAGTTGGTATGTCCAGTAATGTCAACATCTGTTTACATGAAATTTCTACAACATTATCTTTATTACCTTCTTTAACTTTCCCCTGTTACATCTCTCCCCCTACCCCCTGGTTTACACTATAATGTTAATCATGTGTGATTTATGACCAGCATGGTGACAGGTCTGACTTAATGTGTCATTTGGGGCATCAACTGGGAAAAGCTTCAGTCAGCGTCAGACTGTGGCCCTGACTGCTGGATATCTCATCAAGCAAGGTTATCCATTGCTGAGTTTGTTAAAACTTTGTCTATCAAAATGAGTTTTCCATAATCTCTACCATAATGGACAATTGCGTTAGTCCACGGTGTTCTACCCGGGCACCTGTATGTGCTAAGGGCCTTCCTCCGCCTGTAATAAACTGGACTGAAACTATAACTGTGTCACAGCATTGATAATATTCCAGTACAACATCAACAATATTTCACCACTAAAGACTAATCACAACTGAAATAGCTCAGTGGTAAGTATAGTATGTGTGTATGAAATAAGGTAAAAAATATGGGAGTTAAAGACCTAAAACCCAGGTTCAAAGTACTGGTCCAACTCTGGAGGAACCCCATTACAAGAACATACCGGTAATTAGTATAATTTAATAAATCCAAATAAACATTTGGCTTATTCAGTTCAAAGTTGGATTATGATCAACTCCCTGCCCCCAAAGGGGTCTTCCACGAAAGGTGGGTCATATATCACTACATCACTAAACAGTTTCACATGACCCACCTTTCTGCCAGACCCATTTGCTCAAAATCTTGGGTCATGTCTGTCAAAATACAACTGGTGTCACAATAGATAGTAAGTAGTAGACTTATCTGCACATATCACAGAGACTAGTATCCAGTAGTGATAACCCTAACCCCAACGACAAGGTTACTCAAACAAAGGCTTTTGAATTGAGATAAACAAGGATAATAAATTTGATAAACCTGTTATCAGAGATTTCACTGGTGTCTGCTGTCTAGATTTTATAATTAAGGTCATATCATGTTATGATGTGAACTTTTGAATACACCAAATATATGAGCGTTCACATATTTTCTTGAAATTTCAACTTTTATTAGGCAAATTCCACAAGATTTGTGTCAGTTCATGAGAGCCTACTTTAATGACTCTAAGCTGGCCAGCTGAAGAAAACTTCTATTTCATATTTTAATAGTTAATTCTCATAACTTAAAATATATAAGTATTCCTGTACTCTTACAAAATTACTCTTTTAGTTAATACTGTCCTTTAAAAGCCCTTTTTGCATCCATTTTTTTTTCAAATTTACCTTTCCTCTCCTTGCCTTCATGATTTGTTTCTCTTCCACTCTATCATTTAACCACTATTATCAACAATACTTTTTCTTTCTATTTATCTATCTAAGTAATATACATGTTTAGATCTCCAACTTTCACATTTAAACTCAAACTAATCTGATCCAACATACCTCCCTACTGACACAGGAGTAATTTATAAAAGAACAAAAGATGAACTGGAGCATCTGTAGAAATTTAGATCCCTTTGTAACAACCTTTCTAGTGTCTACAGAATCTGATGTATTCAAATTAACTTACAGGCTTTATCCAATTATAAGCTTCATTGGGATTACAGGTAGTCAAATGTTGACCTGATTTGCACATTTTTTATCTAGCCATGGACATGAAAGGCACTGGGCTTAAATTTTCACAGCTTAGAAACTGGAAACGTGCAATATTTGCCCATGACCTACATGAAAACTTCTAGGTAAATATTATGGCCAACTTGGTAAAATTCCAGACCAGTCTGAGAGTATTTATCATCTTGCCAACCAAGTTTTATGCTGATCGCTGTTTTTGATACTGTGGAGATATTAAGGAAAAGAAATTACCAACTAATTTAAAACATGTTCAGACAGACATTTACTTCCAGTCTGATCTGGCTTTTAAATGTTGAATATGCTATAAAATAGGGCATATAAGTGGTAAAAGAAAAACACACCCATAACTGCAACAGTAACAACTTGTTAATGGGGTAATACATGTACATGTATATTATAAAACTGTCATAAAATGGCTGAGACAAATTCCAATCAAGTTTTATTAATACCATTATTATTATGTTCCCTATAAGGACTAACACCCAGAGGCTAAAATACTAATATAGAACAATTATAAGCACACTGTTATTTGATAAACAAATAGATAAGACAAGATATATGTCTTTGAAGTTTCTATCAAGTGGGACTTACTTTTTGGTCTGAAAATGTGTGGTATGTATCTAGCCATGGGCATGTCACGAAATACATCTCTCTACCATCAAAAGTAAGTCTCAATAACATGTCATGCATATCTTTTGAATCAACAATAATTTACTAATTACCTACTTCAGTATTATGAAAGTCCAAAGAATTTGGCCAAGTACCAATACTCCAAAATATTAAATTCATATCAGATATTCCTTTAGTTTAAAAGAACTCTTTGGCAAAAGTTAACATTATTTACGATTATTATGACCCAGAATGCTGAAAATATGAATCCAAGAAACTGAATAAAACCTTCCCCAAAATACGTTAAACGTTATCTACATAATGACATGGAATTTGCAACATTATCCACATAGTTTGTTTATTTAAGCAAGCTGATACACAAAGGTCACAGGTCATGACCTAAATCAATGTAACCTAGACAGGTCATTTATATGCAAGTACATGTGCATATCTAAAATGTCAACCCATCATTCCTCATACAATAACACTGTCCAGCATGATTAGTGTCAGCTCACATGCTAATTAGGCCCTAATGACCATAGCCCAGTGTCCCCTGGGTGGAAAGTACAGTTTGTATGGTGGAGAGGGGCTGGTTTTGTACTGCACTGACCTCCATGATCTCCTCAGGCTTGCACACATCTCATGATTTTTAGCCACTCTGGTAAAGAAGAAACATCTTGTAACATTTCTTCTAAATAAAAAATAATGATATAACAATGATAATTTCAGCATTCAGTGAGAGAAAATCACATAATAGCCAAGCTCTCAGGTTACGGACCTCCAGGACTGAGTAGTTTTAGTCTGACTAACTATCATTCCAGTTTGGCCCTTCATCGCCATGGGTTCGAAACCCTGGTCTAGACACTTGGATATTTCATGTGAAAAATGCTTCATGTTGGCTTGGGGTAGAGCATTGGTTTTACTTGGGTACTTGACTCTGTGTAATCCAGGTCTTCCTTAAGTGTTAATAGCTGGGTTTTAAGAATGTCCCACCAACAGTATTTCAGTCATTTAGAGACTAAGCTACCATCATTGCAGTATTACACAGTAGACATGATACATTATCTTGACACTGGGCCAACCAGTCCTGGAACTATAACATGTATATATGCTGAATGCAAAGCAGAGAGCGACCTGAGTACCATATTAAACAACTCTGGTATGATGCCATCTGGGAACACACAACCTCCCATTCTCCTCAGGCACCTTCCCCTGTAAGTAGCTGGTTGGTGATAAATTATATTATTGAAAAAGGACAATATTTTAAAACAACTTTTTATATGTGAGTGAATTCAAAACATAATGCTTAACTTTTTCCCTAAGTATAAGCAATTTTTGCCAATGAAATTCAATTAAATATATATTTGGCCTTATCTTGCATCATCATGTGTAAATAGGTCAAAAGTGAGGTTAGAAAGATACATTGAAAAGAAAAGCAGGTCAAACTGAGGTAAGATTAATACAACCAAATCAGATCATGTTAACAGTGTTTTGGATAAGGATGCTGAATAATTCATGGACAAACTGGTCAGTGGACATGCTGATGTATTATATACTGCCATGTACCAGGTCACGGAAAGTTAAAGATGAATTCCCTCAGGTAACATAGACCTGCTTCACCTTAAGTCCCTGAGACCTCACATAACCCTTTCCCTCATATAGACTCATTCTGACGCACTCAATAGGTACCACATAAAGCCTGATCTGCAGAAAACCACAGTTAAACCTTACCAAATTTAATTATAAAGTCCTCATTTCCAGACCACTGAGGAGCAGCGAACAGAATAAAACCTGATCAGCCTGCGAGTTACTCGCAGGCTGATTTGGTTTTATGCTGTTCGCATAGGTCTTTTCATGGTGTCCTCTATGAGGGAAAGGGTTAAGCTATTGAAACATCATTTAAAGCTAAGGGGCTTTAACTGGGCACCTGTTAAGCATAGGGAACTTCTAAAGAAGTACTGAGGAATTTATATATACCTCAGATGAATGGGACTTCAATGTGCACACAAGCTTTTCACCAATGGGTTTGGTCTATGGTCTATTTCATGATCCTATATTGTGTTGCATATAAAAGGGTATAAACTTGTTCACCCATTTGGCCATGCAGCCTCAGAGTGCTCCTGTCCCCGCCCCCCATATGGAACAATGTAAAAGCTACCACCGATATCAAATATCCAAAAAAAGAATTTTTAAAGCGAAACGTTGATGTCCTATTAAATTCTATTACATCACTGCAAAATTAATCAAGTTTGGAAATTTCAAACCTAAACAGAGCAGTAGATTCAACACACAGGCTAATGTCTTCATCTTTGAAATTCAGCATTTTGGCACCAAAACTTTCCGGTTATCAATCACATGATCAGTGAACTGCTGAAATATTCTGACTTTATCTGCCGTAAGAATATCCAGAGGTCTCCACCAAGGTACCATTTAACTAATTGTTTGCAATTTTCAAGCCATTCTCCTAGGTCTGCTATGATCCATCACAAACTGCTTCATTTACCCTCTCTAGGAGTGGATATCAAAAAAGGTCAATATCTTGTCACAGTGACCTTGCTGGTAATTTATTCAGTTTGGTTCAATTTCCTCTACATTTTGGGAACCAAAAGCCAATATCCTGCAATAATTCATCCCCCCGACAACAATTAATAGAATATATAAACTACTCAATCAGACTTTAATAATGCAACCACAGACTGAGAAAACACAGAAAGATACAAAAAATATATTATATAATATATAAGTAATAATTATGTATCTCCAGGAAAGAGAACAACAAAAAGTCACAATTATAGCTTATGATCCTGGACTTTACTAACGTAGAAGTACCCAGTATCGATTCTGAGACAGCAGACATTCTGCCGGTGTGAGAAGAGGAAATTCAATAAATGTATATCAGTTATATCAATAATACAGTCTCGATAAAGTGCCGCAAACATATACATTTCACAACCAGTAGCTCTCTGGAAAAGGAGGAATTATGTCCCTTAGGAACGAGATGTGAAAAAAGTCTATGTTATTTTGTATGAAAGTCAGGAAAAGTGTAAATGTATTAGAAAATAATTAACCAACAGGGTTTACAGATGCATTAAACTGTGTTGAATCAATATTTCTGTTGCTGAATCATTAACAACAGCGCTGCTATAACTCTGGCATTTTACCATTCGTAAAGTCTACAGTTCTTAATGTTTAAGCACCAGGTTTATATCTTTGTACAAATTAGAAACAGAATAAAAGACTTACAGACAAATTTACAGGATAACGTTGTTCTCAAATTAGAACTGAAATTACATTCATGTACATGTAGTAATTTTTTAAGGGTGCCAAAAGTTTACTGAAAGTAGTTTTACTTTTTTCTGTCAATTGGCCATGGGGAAAAAAGGTCTTACCACAAATACCATAATCCATCTCAACTATTCCTGGGTTGGACCAGTACTTTGTGCCTTAATTAATAATGAAGGTCAGAAAAGAATCTTAGCTATCTTAGCTCCAAACATGGTTCCAACTCATAACCCTCGTATCGGCAGACACGCAAGCTTATAACCAATGGATTACATGCCTAAAGGTTATAATTACCCAGTAATTAAGAGTATAGATTATTATACTGAGCCCAGGAAATAAGGTCCTGCAATAAAGTGTCATTGCATTTCGGAATGTGTTAATTAAAATCCAGAGTCTGCTTCTGAATTAGCCCTGGAGTGGATTACAATTCACCAAGCCATAAATATATACATACAGACCAAGAAAACTTTAAACAAAACAAATTTAAGGATCCCAAATTGGAAGTCTTACCAATAAAAAAATCCTTAAGCCATAATGAGTCTTATGATGTTCATTTTGGTTGTAATAGATCAAGTTTGAAAGTTCAATAAAATTTAAAATGAGCAGTTTTAATACTGATAACCATAATAGCTTCCATGGATATTAAGAAATTAATAAGATGCAATTAATTTAAATATATCATCTCTTCTTCAAGGGATGCATCAATAGAAAATTGCCCCTAAACATTTCAAATTAAACATGCTGAAATGCTACCCTTTGGCTAAATAACTTAAAAGGCATAATCTAAACAAAATTCATCAAATGACTGCCACAATAACAAACAAACTCCTAACACATGCCTAAAGGCCATATTTTGACAGTCTAAGTATTTTGCAAATTCAGACTCTTTGAAAATTGAAGAGTTATTTCAGCTGAATGGGCATTTATGAATTATATCAATTACAAAACCCAAATGAATTTGCCTTTGAACCTTCAAAATGCTTAAATTATATAAAATGAATACACACCTTTTTTAGCTCCATTTTATTTTTTGTGTTTTACATTTGGAGCACCACAGGGGTCTGTCTAAAATAAAATGTATTCCATCATATTATAAGTAGAACACTACAGGACTTTTATAGAGAGATATGACATGTATTGCCAAACCCCTAGCTGTCAGTAGGGATTCTGACTTCACCTTTACCATGCTAAATTTCTTAATGGACTAGTCCTGTCTTCATTTTGGACTGTACCATTAGTAATGTTTACAGGGGTATTTACTGTCTGAATACTGCATGGATATGCAGGCTGATCTTCGTCTGCACTGGTTGCTAAGGTAGTCACATGGGTGCCCACAACATTGTAAAGGTTACCAGTATCATTCTTCACACTAAAGTAATTATAAACAACATATATACATGATTATGACTCAAGCACAAAAGTTACAGTTATAAAACATCTACATATCAAATCTGGCTCTTATTAGGCTATGTATTCAAACAGTCTGCTGGGGGTACAAATCTTTCGTAACTTTCCCAGGTGTAAAGTACTGGTCTAATTCACAAAATGAGCAACGTTTACAGAAGATGGGTTGTTTAGGTAAGCTAAGAATCTCTGATTGCCTCTACATTCAACCATCATCTAAGAAAGTCTGCTGAGACTCTAGTACCTCAGTCAGTAAGAGCACTAACCCAGTAAAAGAGGAGTTCTGGGTTCAATGCGCATTTAATTATTTAAATGTATGTGTATGCTTTTACCTGTGTATAAGAGCTCAGTGATGAATATAACACTTCAATGTAGTAACCAGGCAGTCTCAGGCTACATCTAATTTTCCCTAATTCAAGGAATGCTGGAATTAGAAGGTATAGGGCCAGATAACGTATAAAGTCCACTGTGTCAAAAACATTAAAAATTGTTTTCTGTCAAAATTATTTCTTCTTTGAGCCTTGCAGCATTACTGAATGCAGACCTAACTGAAAAACATGGGGGATGGATTTACCTATGGTTCCAGCACTGGGCCAGAGGGGGCCAGGGAAGGGCACAAAAAACAACATGGAAGTCAATCCACAACCACATCCTGTCTGAAATTAAGGCGCCAGCTAATGATCACTCAGCAGGTGTCTACAGCGTTACACTGCCCGGTTGCTTCAGTGTTGATAGCCCAACCTGCTGAAAGTCTGACACTCTGAAAGGTTTTGTAAACACAGCTGATATCACTAAAATCCTTCACTGTAATTTTACGCATTTTCCTGCTATCTCAAACATGCAACACAGATGTGCTGAAACTTACAAGGTTGTTTCAGTTTCTAACAAAACTGTTACTTTGGTAGGACAACTATTTCTCTAATGGTATAAACAAGGAAGGAACTGTTTTTAAGTCGCAGTACAAATCAATAAACATAACTCCAGCAAACGTCAATGGAATGTTGCTATTTCTAGATTTAAGTTTAGATCTGAGGAAACCTGCATTGACACATTAAGAGTAATGTATAAAAATCTTACTAATCCAATATAACTGCATGATTAAGAACATAATTACCTTAACCAGGTGCTATAGGGCAGTGATTTCATGTATATAGACTTTTTGCCAGTTTAACCCTTTTTAATTAGCGTCATGAATAATTATTCCAGTCTCTAACATGCAGTCTGGTCTGGTTTTAACCCTTTACCTCATGAATATTCATATACAAATTCATGACTTAATGAATATGAATTTACTCGTACTGAAATTTAAATGGTTTATGAAACAATGTTTTTTTCTTTGCTGAATGCAGACTGTACATATAGGATCTGACTTGACTTGATTATTTGAGTTTACCGTCACTTTGACAGTATTTCAGTCATATTGCAACGTCCAGCTAATTACAGGTGGAGGAAGACCCCGAATGCATGGAGGCATCTGGGTAGAACCACCGACCTACCGCAAACCAGCTGGAAGGCTTCCTCACATGAAAATCCAAATGACCCTGCCGGGATTCGAACCCACATGGTGAGGGGCTGAGTGAGTGTTAAAGTCAGCGACTTTACCCTCTCGGCCACGGAGGCCCCAAAATAGGATCTGAGCTACAATAATTGTTTTGAGTAAACTGTGATTTTCTTAAAACCACCCATATATACCGAGCATGAAGCAAGAGATATATAATAGTACAATGTTATATATTTATATTTTATCCTAAGTTATAGCTGGGTAGAAATTGAGAGACTCAAACCTTGTTTCTAAATACTAATGGTATTCCCATTGCCAGATGCAAAAAAGTATTATTGGCTGCTTTTAAAGGATTACTAAATCTTTTATTGTTAATTCAGCACAGAGAGGCCAGGATACGGTTCACCAAAAATTGAAAGGTACCCTAATCATACAATGGTTCCTGGATCATATTTAAATACTGGACAAATTAATCACACCAAAAAGTTTAATATACATTAAGAAAGAAAACATGGCATATAAGGTAATCCATCACTCATTAAATTATGATCATGGTCCATCAAGTGACCATGGAAATTTTATTGCAAATGCAAGCCTTTATAGACACAGATCAAAATAACCTATAACTCTAAGACAATAGATGCTTGCATCTTCACTGAAGTCTTTTAAAGCATTTGAAGGATCATAATTATTATTTAATGATGGATGGATTACCTTAAAAATGGCACCCTGGAAGTGGACCAAGTTCTAGACTGCACATCTGAGCAAAGCAGATGCTCCAGATTTCAGACCATTGGCATGAGGCTTAATAGTAAACGTCCACCAGGGAGAACGGATTCCGGACACTAAACGACGACAGAAGATGAAGAAGCAGTATGCATTTTTAGAATAGAAAATCAGCTCATTTATAAGGGATTCTACCTTAATTTAATCCCATTCACCGCTGCTAGATTAGAAGGTATCAACTAACAAAGAAGTGGCCATATACTACATTACTTTAGGTCAGATTTCTGATGACTTGAACAAAAATTTCCGAATCCCTTTGTGTCTTTTGTCGCACCTGGCCACACAATGTAACACGAGATAAAGTACACAGAAAACCATGTCAAAGGAGATTCAGTAGATTGAAATAGGTCAGAGATAAAATTGTTGACCTAGTATTAATATATCAGATCAAAACATGAGATAGCTCTCAATACAGACTACTAAAAATACTGTCAGGAATCCAGCTGACTCTATTCATAACCTGATTAAACTGGGTCAGGGAGAGGTATTGAGAAAATTGTTTTAATGTCCCATCAAAACACCAGCAGCATAATTATGTTTCAGTCATTTGGGGACTGTTTGTTTGTTTGTTGGGTTTAACAATCTACTGACAGTATTTCAGTCAATTGGATGTCTACTTGAGACAGATATATAGCGCTGCCAAACTGCATTATCACACCGTAAAGCATGTGGCATGATACCTAACCCAGTCACATTATCCTGACACCAGGCCAACCAGTTCTGGAACTTCCCTTTATATATATGGTAGCTAGGCACCAAGCAAGCTATTCCAGTACCACTTTTTACAACTTTGGTATGTTGCGGCTAGGGGTCAAACCCACGACCCCCCGCTCCCAAGGGGGACACTCTAACCACTCGGCCATCGAGGACGGTCAGGGGACTGTTGTCTCCATACAGATAAATATACAGTGTTACCTCACTGTGACACATGGCAATAACACCACATTGGTTACCAGTCACTGTGACACATGGCAATAACACCACATTGGTTACCAGCACTGTGATTATCCTGACACTGCTGGGCCAACCAATCCTGAAACTGTCAGAACGGAGATATACCAGCACTGTTTTGTTAATTGGTAAAGGATACGCTTACCACTCAGCCTCTGAGACCGGTGTAGAAAATCAAAGCTCTACAAAATGGATGTCATTAATAATACAGATAACTCAGCAGTATTTCAAAGTCTTAAAGAAAACAGATTCGAGAAAAAAACCAACAATTAGAAAGATATCTGCAGTCAGATAGTAAAGATAAATTGCTAAGATTTGCTAAAATTCATTTCAGATTTACACAGAAATACTCATCCGTGCATTTTTCATGCGCAATTTTCAAGATACCACTTTTTGTTTACTATTCCTGACACTTAGCGAGATGCGCATGCGCCAACAAATAACCAACAACAACCATAAACAATGTAATCTTGAATGTTGAATCACAGAGATATATTGGACATTTAAACTTCAGATTAGTTTTCATAAAAACATGAGTACAGCCTGGTTTTAGCATTATTCTATTCCATAACCGTTCATGATTTAAAACAAAGATACCGTTCAATTATCATTAATGAAAGCAATCGGTAGTCTGATCGGGCTTTATGGGGTTAACGTCTTGTCTCTGATCAATGAGAAACTAACTGAATAAAATCTGATAAGCGCTTGGGTTTTAAATGCAGACTGATCTGGTTTTATGTTCGTCACATGTATTAACCATTCTCTTCATAGTTTTTAACATGCTATATGCATGTGGTATTAACTGAAGGTACTAAGAAAATTGCAGGGGTCTGAAGGAATGTATTGAACAATATTTAAAATATGTTGATATATTGTACAGTGTTTGTTGGGTTTAATGTCCCACTGACAGTATTTCCATCATTTAGAGACTACGTCCACCCGAGACAGATATAGTGAAGTCACGCTGAAGTATCATGCCATAAGACATGTTGCATGATACCACATCTTGTCAAATCATCCTGACACCGGGTCAACCAGTCCTGGAACTACCGGTACCCTTATATACCAAGCACCAAGCAGGGGAGCTATACCTTTACCATTTTTACTACTCTGGTATGTCGCAGTGAGGGATCAAACCCATGAATACTTGCTCCCAAGACAGGTGCTCTAACCACTCAGCCACCAGGACAGTGAATTAATTGTAAGTAAAGGTATACAAATTATACAATAAATGTTTTAAGAAGAATTACCACTTTCAGATGAGGTGTGACAAGTGATCATAATGCGGTTAAAAACAATATCAAATGGTAAAATCTAGAATCCCTGCTGTATACTGAGGTTTAATAAGAACTTGAAACACTTTTTATTCTGTAATTTTTTTTTCCAAGTTCTGTGAGTGCAAGTAAACAAAATTTGAGGGCTCACCAATAAACTATTCTATGTGCTTTCATAATTATGAAGAGAAGACGGAACAATTTAGCGATTCTCATTAAGTTCAAACTTTCATCTCAAACTATGTAAAATGATAACACAGTAAGAGAAATGAAACTGTAGCTCAGCATGCCCATTCACCCCCTATAGAGGGTTTTTTACCCCCAAATTTTGCCATGTACCCCTAAAATGGTAGGGACTCTCTATATGAAGGGGTACAAAGTTAAAGGAAAACAGCAATTGTACCCCCAGTTTCAAAATTCAGTGGGCACCCTGGTAGCTGCAATATCTGTCTCATCTGCACTTGGTTTAAGTCGGCTTAAACTAATCCTCAAGTTGCGCTAGGAAAAGCATCGGGACCCTGGGAACCAAGTAATTTCAGGAAGTTTTATTTCTCTGAAGTTTATGACTGTCTGTATATACTTCTAGAAATTTAAACATTTCTCTGGCATATTTTTAAGTCAATTTAAAAAGAGGTTGAATGTCTGAAGAAAAAAGAAACATGAGAAATAACACAGTGGTTGCAAAGTAGGTCATGGTCACAGTCACACCACCAATATCATTAACACCATTTTAATCATCATCAACATCACCAGGCATACCACAATCAATTCAGTCATCATTATCATCATCTGTGTCATCATAATAACCAGCATTATCTTGCATATCATCAATATCATTTTGCATATCAACATCAATTATTCTTCATTTTTCATATCATCATCATTTTGCATATGAAATGACTATAATTATGACTATGTACTGTTAGTCTGATGTTGACATTATGAATTTTGCAAGATAGACAGGTGGGAAACAGTCAGCAAATAGAGACCTTACTCAATCATTGAGATTCCGTAGGTCACACACAAAGCGGCCACACCTCATGTACAAGCAAGAATATAACCATCCGGACCAGTAAAAGGATTTAAAGGCAGTGATATCACCTCCATCTTATTCAGAATAAATTGTATTCATTCAGTACTATAAAGAAGCCAGGGAATTAGAATTTTCTGAATGAACAGTCCAGCGCCCTGTTAGATTTGCCCTGTGTGCGATTTCATGCATGAACAATGTGTGCCTTTCATTATTAAATCTGATTATCAGACAGAAGTGACCACTTGACCACCTAGCTGTTGCCTTATTAGGACACCAGCCTGGACTGACTACCTGTGGTCAGTGAGCCAAGGTGTTATTAATGAACACCTAGCTTGACCATACTGGTGAGGTATATGAAACATTCCAATCTCAAGATATTGTATGAAAGACGCTTTAAATTTTAAAGGGTAGGGCATGCTGCATAGTAATATCAGTAGTTGGAATTAATAAAATATATTAATGCACCTTCAAATAGTTTTAAGTCTCTCCACCACTGATGCATATTTATCATACCATTTCAATTTATCTTAGATTTATAAAAAGCTGGTCTATCAAACGACCTAAATCCAATGCAAAACTAGAAATACCTATTATAAAGCAATTAATTTATATATATTTTTTTTATCAAAACACAATAATTATTCTATTTTACTGTATTATGTTGGTGTTTTTGTTGTTGTTTTCTCCTTTAAAGCTGATTTGAACAACATTTTCAAAGCATATGAATTCACCAAAGTTATAAATATAATGAAAATCTTTTAATTCCACCAATTACTTTCCCTTTTTAAATGTCTCCCTTTTTTCTCTAAAAACTGATCTTGACCCATCCCCATGACCTTTGAAATCTGACCCCATCCACTACCCCCACCATCAAACCATGATGACCCAAGGGCCTGTGTAGCATCCCTGATGATCTATACCCAGTAGTTGGCCCTTCCTCAGTATAGTTGTAACCTTTGACATTTGGTTGATGGAGTTTCCAATTAAATCAATAATGATATCATGAATTCTAATTGGAACCAGCAAACAGTTCTAAACAGTGAATAATTTGGAGAGTTGGCTCCATGCTCCTGGTTTCTTTATACACTAGGGGCTGGGTTATATTAACTCGTTAACATCTGTCAGAAGGTGTCAGTTTTTATATCCACCTTCATATTTAACCCTTTCCCTCATATAGACTCATTTTGACGCACTTAATAGGTACCACATAAAGTCTGATCTGCAGAAAACCACAGTTACACCTTACCAAATTTAATTCATAAAATCCTCATTTCCAGACCACTGAGGAGCAGTGCTGATCTGGTTTTATGTTGTTCGCATAGGTCTTTTCATGGTTTCCTCTTTGAGGGAAAGGGTTAACTGGTTGTAGACTAGGATTCAAACCCCACTCTGGCAGGACTACTTAGTGATCTATATATTTCGTACTTGACTTACACACTTATGATGCTTAGCTTCGATTAGGAAACAGGTTTTTACAACTTATATTAATCCCTCTTGATGGTTCCTAGGTTGGACCCAAGTGCTTTGCGTCTGGAGAGGGTCATTGAAAATCCTTACCCTCAACAACACTCAAACCCACAACCTTTGGATCTGCTGGCAGGTACATTAACACAAATTTACTGCACCAGGTCCCTCTTACTTGTATTTAGTAATTAATACTATCTGACCAACTGAAGGTTTGACTTGTGCAAATGGCTATTTTATTCATAATACTGATTCATTTTTATTTTGATTAAGAGAAACTTCTTACAATCTGCATTTATCCCTCTAAACAATTCCTGGGTTGGACCAGTACTTTGCATCTAGGAAGGTTATGAGATATTCTTGCGCCCTAAAGCTGTTTGAACCCACAACCTTCAGATACATATAGTCATGCATGCTGACACTGAACCATGATACCATTTTGTGCATTTGAGTAACTGACTCCTGAGTACACTTACCTCAGTGTTTTAAATCCAAATCCTAAATCTTCAGATTGTTTTTTTATATAAACGGCATAAATTATCAACAAATATTAAGATAACCACAGTCACAGTTGTGATGAAAAAACATTAAATACCAGACGCAGCTATCTGAATTATTAATAAATATGACTTAGTTTATTTCCTCTATTATTTAGCAACCTAGTGAGAGTCTTACTCTCATAGATTTACCCTTCAAGACTTGACACATAATCAAGGAGACAACCATCGTGGACAGTATTAACCCTTTCCCTCATAGAGGACACCATGAAAAGACCTATGCGAACAGCATAAAACCAGATCAGCCTGCGAGTAACTCGCAGGCTGATCAGGTTTTATGCTGTTCGCTGCTCCTCAGTGGTCTGGAACTGACGATTTTGTAATTAAATTTGGTAAGGTTTAACTGTGGTTTTCTGCAGATCAGGCTTTATGTGATACCTATTGAGGGCGTCAAAATGAGTATATATGAGGGAAAGGGTTAAGAGATGGAACAGACTGCAAGTGAAACTGTTGGTCGTGAAGAATTCCTCCCTTACAAATTAGCAAATTTGTCCAAGCAAAATTCCTGAGACTCAGTATATATTTATAATTCATAGTGAAAACACATTGTAAAATGATGAGTTTTGTTAGAGTTTACTATTACACTTCCTACATTACTAGAAATAAATTACCAAGAAATACTTGCACAGCAGAAAAAAGTTCCTGAAACCTGCACTGCGCCTCACCTAAACTCGGGCTTCACCCCCATAACACCTTCTGCAGTCACCCCCATCCCCACTCCCCTTGAGGAAGAAAGACCTCTGAATGTGTCTGTAACATGAGGATATCCTGCTAGTCTTCCGGAAAGTTCTGTCTCAGGAATCCTTAAGAGTCCACAGATGATGATGTTGACTCCACACACTGAAATCTTCCATTTTTTTCATAACTTCATCAGTTACAGAAACAATGGGAACTATAGCTGGGACTGACAGATAATTCTGAAAGCAGGAAATACGAAACAAGAATTCTTCCTTGTTATTTTTGGACTTTATAATCATGCATGTTAAATTTGGATAGCATTAGTGTATCTACCCTTTGTTTCGAATATTTTTTTAACATTTTTAACCATTCTCAAAGCTGTCTCAAACAGTCAGGCAAAGTAATGTGATCTATAATAAAAACAAAGTAACAATATATTCTCTAGTAAAAATATTAAAGTCTCCTACGCACTATTGGAAACCAAACAATCAAATTACTCTCAGATGCATATAATTATATATACAGACATACACATGTACACCAATGCGTAGTGTCAGTTCATCAGAAAAAGGACATGTTTGCAGTATAATAATGACATACAAAATGTTCCAGTTAGGCTTACAGATACAAGTAATTATTTAAAAGGCATGATCGATCATTTGCCTCCTAAATTTCAAAACTGACCATCTTTAGATCTGATATAAGTTAAAAGTCCCATGTCCGTACCAACTGCATCACCATTAACATTTTGCAAAAATTTAAAAATCATCAAAGCTAGAACACACCTGACCCTCAAGATTTTATTTTAAAAACACTTGGACAAATCTGTATGACTCATGAATTTTAAGACTTCCTAGAAAATCAATCAAAACCATACCTTGTCATTTTTGCGGCAAATGCTCCGACTTAAATTTACGGTTAAAAGTGCAATTCAATAAAACCCAATGTTCCGGCTTGAATGCCCAGCACTCAGTCTTTTCAAAGCCTGCTATATTGATTCAGCTGTGAGCATGCATACTTTCAATTTTCCGTGCATGTACAATTACTTCCATTAGGTTGTACAATGACATCTAAGGGTCCGCAAGCAAGATGTAAACAATGGAAGCCCCCCCCGCCAAACATTACTCTGACTCATCAACCTCAAATCTTCGCTCTTGTAAATCTCTCTGGTGAAATGAAGATTCCATTATTCTCATTTCTTTGACAATTTTTTATACACTCAAAAGAATGCTTTTAACAATGTATCAAACAAAACAGACACTATCTTCAATTTGAGAGACATTCAGTTTGATCAGGCTTTATTCCGTAAGACTCCAGTTGTGATCGAAGTTTGACCATTTTCATCATCCTATCACTCCTACATGCACCCACTATCCCTCTTCAAAGAAGAATATGCTGATATGCAACAAAGCCATGTTCTTTTTTTTTCTCATGTTTAATAGAAAAGATTTATCTTAAAAAATAAATTGATATAGCATTGCATAAAATAAAAAAAGACTAGGACCTGGGACTACCTGACAAACCACCTCAGCTAGTCTTTTGTTAACTTTAACCTGAAGTTGATAAATGTCACCCATTGAATTACTTTATGTACTGAATAAAAAAATTCTTACCAAAGCATAAATTATATAATCAATAAATATAACAAATTAAAATGTAGATATTCATGAATTATGAATCTGAGTGAATTTTATACAAGTACATGCTGTTATTGACTGATTTTAATTCACATTTCAATTGAAATTTAATATGTTTTTGGTTCGAACCTGGTGTTATGGATTGCTGCTTGAACAGCAACATCATGTGTTTCTTTAACCTTGCAGATTTTTGTGTATAAGTATTATACAATGAAGATCCTTCAAGCATCAATCAATTCATCAATGTGTGATTTTATCAATGAATCGAGCATGATTAAAAGAAAATCTGTATGACATGTATATAAAAGCAAGACACAGCTACATCCTTACAAAAAATACGTTTATAAATGCAAGCAACATTAGATTTTACATTATTTTTTTCTTACTCCAGTGCAGAAATGTATCTTTGATAATTTCATTTATCTCAGTGTGAAACAACTACTTACATTTCGTAACTGCATGAAATATTCTTTAAAAATCCGCTCTAAAACGCTTCCCTTGAAATTCCCAGACAATGTGCTAGACTTCATAAATAGCGTTTTGTGTATTCATTCAATACACCGGTACACTCGTGTGACTATTTTTACACACACACAGAATTGTCACATCAAAATGGAAATGGGCGGAGCTATAGTGCTCGGGCTTCACCGATTGGTCGATAGACCATCGATTTCATGAATGACATAGAGGCGCGTGTAACACAGGCAGATGGGCAGTGACCGCAAAAAAGAAAAGAAAAAAAAAAGAGTTAATTAAGTTGTCTCGTGGCCATGATTTGTATGAATTCTTCATGGCAGGAAAGAAACGCAGTTATCATTTGTCCATGCTTTATATATATATTCTTGAAGACTGTCAAGCGTACCGAGATGCTTAAATAGATCTAACCAATAAAGTGAAGTCCTATATATACTGAGGGATGCGGGACACGATTTTAAACATGGGTTGCATGGGGAGTTTAGGGTCTCCTAAATAGCATAATACTGTTAATCAAGGATCTTTTAGAAGAACCAGCTTCGACAAACCCTAAGCAATATCTTAATTACATGATTATGATTATGGTTGTACTATAATCCAAATGTGTATTGATAACGAAATCCTCGCTGGCTGATCAAGCTTCACAGTGTTAAACTACTCTAATGATCAGTCGCGTTTGCATTTGGGGATGGTGCAATTTTATTTCATCGAGTGCACTTTGAGTACAATTTGGGATGACTGAAACTATACTAGTTGCATCTTAAAAAAAAAAAGTGAAATTGCATGCTTTAATATTTTTTTTACCATAAAATTATCAAATATATCGCAGAAGTCCACTCAAAAGCCTAAAATATAATGTTTCATATCGCTTTTTGTTGCTTTGACAAAAATGTTGACTGTTAGGCTATAGATATGTAGATCTAATATATATTTTTTTTTTACAAAAAGATATATCAGGTGTCATACAGATCTAGATCTACATATATATACACTTTCTGTCAACAATCCTGTTATTATACCGCCATTATTTATCATACCATTATTTTTATCACACTCTCCATCGTGAAGAATAGGAACATAATATTTTCACATTACGCGTCAAACACAACCGCGTGAATTCCTGGGGCACATTTTTTCATCGGTTAAAAATGCGGTCACTGTCTAGGCAAGGCAAAAAGCCGCGCCTTTCGTTGTATACATGGTTGTGTATATGAAACCCCTCTCTCTCTCTCTCTCTCTCTCTCTCTTTCCCCCTCTCATAAATGGAGGCATACTCATAAGACGGAGATACGTAAATAGTGAAATTGACCGAGACCCACCCGGGAGGAAATTCTATTAAAAACATACAGTTACTGACGATATGTGAACTCATATCGCGATTGCATTAAAACAACTTAGATCTACCACATGGGTAGGTATTATAAATATAAATTACCTTAACAATATATATACAACACGGAAGAACATGATAACAAAAATAAACATGATACATTTCTTACGAAATCTTATCCGCCCCAAAACATTTCGAACCGATCTTTAAACAAATTTACACGAGGCCGCATTCCTGTAAAGTAAATATGATTTAGCTTCTTTTGTAAATGGTGTCTGTGTTGAAAAAACAACGTCACTTTTTTATGAATTGGAATTCCTTTGAACGAAAAGGAAACAAGAAGAACAGGGTTTGGTATTTACAGATTAGGTAGGTTCATTACACACACAAAACTTGGAATGAATGACCTGTACTATATAAGGAGAGAATGGGAAAAATATATATAGGCATGAGTCAAATAACGCCGGTTATAACTTTATAAATCATTTAATTTTCAACATACAGTGTGGCTTTATTTGAAAACGCACCCCAACTCCATTTTGTTGAGAGAAAGATAGGTTCTATGAGCATCCGGTCCTTTTACGAACAAAAAGAAATAGAGTTAACAATTAATCCTTGAACGAAATACTATCCAAAAACAAACAACTTGTACTTAAAAAGTACTGGAGATTGCAAGTGCATAAGAATGGGCTGTTGTTGTTATTGTTGTTGTTTTCAACACTGGTTTTATGGGGAAAATATGGGAGCGTTTGAATGGGGTTATACAACATTTTTTAACATGTCTTTAACACGTGACAGTCCGTGTATGTAACTTTTAACTAAATACTTTTAAATTATGCAGATATTTGATAGAAATATACATTACAGCGTCGGAACCCAAATTCGCTCAATACTCCTTGCCTCTTGGTTGACGAAATATACGATATACGTTAGTGATAACGGAATATATACCATGAATCATATTGTGCTTTTAAAAATATCTCCTTTTCTTTAATATAAATTACAGCAAATTACTGATGGTGATAAGCGTTATTCCAATTCTATTACCAGCAAAAAAGGTCACAATCAAATAATTATTACTTGCCAGCTCATCAA
>CM037780.1:3723299-3735902 GCA_021229015.1 Solen grandis | reverse complement strand
AAAATTCAGATCCGTAGTATCAATGGAAGTGTTCTTTATACCTTTAGTCTCACACACATTCTCATCTTCAGATTCAGACATTTCAGCAACAGTGTCATTCTCCACAACTGAGGTGTCCAAATCTGTAGTCTTGGCAGGGGGAGACAAGCCGTAGCCCTCATCTCCAGATGGGCTGACCTCTGCATCGGAACCGCTCACAACATCGCTACACTTCGGCTCTGAAGAAGGAAGGGACATATATTAATTAGGCTGGTAATGGCCGGTATCTTCTTCGCATGATATACCCTTATTATCAGGATGAACCACACAGGATTCTGGATGGTTTTGAGCAGGAAATAATGGGAACTCAAGTCTGGTGTAGTGTGACAATAATAAACTTTAATGATATCCATTTATCTTTTGGTCACACTAATAAATAATAATTATGCAATTGTAACAACAGCAACTGTAGCATCATCAATGTATGATACCTTTACATGTATATAAAACATCAGCAGTGGTAGCTTAATCATCTTTTGGTACCTGCTAACATGATACATCAACAACAGCATCTAAATTGTCATCAAATTCCAATATTTAATACAACAGCATCAGATTCATAGACAGCAAAATCATCTTAGATGTTATATGACAGTTACTTTATCTGGAAGGCTACAAACATCTTAATCATCTTGGATGTTAAATAAACAGCAACAGCCATTGTCATCTGGTGAAGTAATAATTCTGGAACACCAATAGTATAAAAGGCACATCAATGGGGAACCGAGCCTATGTAATGGGATCTTCTTCTTCACATGGATATTTCTATCTTAATAACTTACATAAACTATAATATTGCAGCTTTATAGTGTACCACAACTTCTAGTAGACAAATAACCAGTGTAAGAAGTCATATTTCTTCTTAGAATTGGAAAAACACCATACAGGATTGTGCAGACTGACCTCAAGTGGTACTTCATTGTAGGAATGTATTTGTATGAATACTGGTAACAGCTATATATAGTTTTACAACAGCATGTTTACATCTCTTAATTATTATCCAAAAATAAATAATTATCTTTATTATATTAGATAGATTGTTATTTCTATTACAACTTCAGTACTCTAGATACTTTGATTTACTCAATAAATAATCTGCTTCAAGTCGTCTGGATTATGTTTTTGGAACGACCAGTACCTTGCGATATGATCAAGAAGATGATTTGAAATTGTGACGTCGCTCATATTTATAAACTTTGAGGGAGCGTCACGTGACAGTACAGACCAATCAGACTACAGGTTTACAACAGGCCTAAGTAATGCGGCAGAGATACATTCTTTGAAATACTTATCTAAAATATAATATATTCTCAGGCTCTTGACTTATAAGAAAGGCTTTTAGGAAAAGCACACTTAATTTACAACTTAGATATAATTATTTCAACAATACAGAAAAAGCCGGGGCTAAAAGCCATAGCGTATGAATATGCAGACGAATTATCTTGCGCCATAAAGATATAGTACAAAAATGGTTATTCCTAACAAATACATCAAATTTACATTAACTTCAGACTGGCTTTTTACTAATTTAATACCAATTATATCTTCTTAAAGTTCTATAAGGTTCTGTGCACTAATAAAAGAAAGCCAGTGATTAACAAGTATAAAAATAGTCCCAAAGTCACAATGCCGCTCGATTACGAACGCCGATGTTGATGTTGTGATCTACGATGTTAAAGTGTCCTCTGGAATCAATCTTTTGATGTCAATGTTCTTTTGGATGCTGTGGGTGATAAGTACAGTCTAACATTTACTGGAATGTGCCCTGATAACAATCTCTTGGAGTTATCTTCCTTCATAAACTCTCATTACTTGACACTTTGTTACAGTTCGTGAAGTGGATACACAATGATTCTGGCGATGTAAACACAGTTTAAATGAGGTAAGAGTCCATTTCCCTGAAGATCCAGAAAGACAATAGGCAATAAAAGTCCCTTAGATACCAAACACTATAATTAGTTCACTAGTAAATAGTTCATATGTGCCCAAACACAATTGTCACCGGTTTCCGCGAAAATAAGATTCACTTGAAATGGCGGTTCCATTACACGCTCCCCACCTTAAAGAATCAAATACTCCTGTATTTACACAGTCCATATGGTTATAAGAAAATATATGTTGAGCACAATTAACTAATTAAATGTAACATAAGTGTCCTTTGGTATCACTGTTTGACTAAAGTCCATATAATCACAATACTTTTATCACAATTACAGTTCCATATGAAATTTTCTGTAGAATTAATAAGATATATATAGTCCATAATAACATCATTGACTTTTTAATATAATTAAACCTTATTTTTCCCCCAGGTAATGATATCCTAAATAATTCTTAATAAAGTCTCATGTTTTTTTTTTAATGTGCCTATGCTTATAAACGCAACGGGATGTGCTTTACTTGTTTCAACAATTCCAGGTATCCCGGGTGAGAAGATGAAGACTGAGATGATGATTGGAATAGTTTGATGAAGTCCCTGGCCGCCACTACTTCTTTCCCTAAAGCAATGTACTTCAGCAACCGGAAGTTGGCATGTCTGGCGCTGGATTCTGGGCAAGTTATCTGTCGTTCAGAAGATCCTTGGAGGGCCAGAAAGTTAAAGGCATCCAGTAGATACTGACGGTTAATAGGCATAGCAAACCAAACCCCCAAAGACGTGACAACAGTTTCAAGAAGAAGAAGCCTGGCGTCTGCCTCCATACTTTGCCAGTTAACTGGAGGCCATGTCTGGAAGGGTGAAGGTAATGGCAATTGGAGGGTATGGCGTCTCCAGTCTCTCCTGGAGGGTGGAAAAAGGGGAATACTTCCAGTCATGAGAAGCTTGCGGGCTTTGAGAGCCAGTGAAGACTGTGTGTCAGTCTGTCTTTGTGGCGGCATGATCTTCTTAAGTGAGCACTCTTGTCGGACAGGAGAGGATGGCTGATTAGCTTGTAAAGATTCAAAAACAGATCGAGTGGATGGTGAGGTGACTGGAGGAAGGAGGGGCAAATCTGGCTGGTTTGAATGAATGGAGTTGTTGAGGTAGAAGGCAGCAACAATGGTGGCTGGTAGACTGGGCTGTGTGATCTTGCCTAGATGGCGAAATGCAGGCAGGTAAAGATGGTAGTTCATGAAATTTCTGGAAGAGATGTTGCTGGCAGTGGAGAGACAGGCTCATCAGGAAATAGTTGCTTGCGATGATGGTCGCCGTCAGGCCCTATTGATTGAAGTGGCTCCTCAAGCATTGGAAGATCTTTAGGGGAGTTTAAAGGTGTGGGAGGAGAACCTTCTCTTTTTCTCTTGGCTGGCGGTGTGGATGGAGGCTGGAGAGCTGGTGAACAATGACTCTCCTCCACCCTTAGGAGCTTAGCTTCAGAAAGATTGTTGGCCTTTAGAAAACGACTTACATCTTCCTCTGAAGTTTGCCAGGAACTTGGTAGCACAGCAGATGGTGCCTTTGAGGGCATCATCCTCAAGAACTTCTCCCTCAATCGCTGCTCCTCTGATCCAAAGGATAATCGACAGAGGATGCTGTTCTCGAAGATGACACTCGTCTCCTCTGGCCCCAGTTGGATGTCCAGGATCACAAACATCTGGGGTTTGGTTGGAGAGTATTGTTCCCTGGTTTGGGTGTAAGACAGGTTGGAGTTTGGACCATGCCTGTCCCAGCCCCGTTGCCATTGATCAACTTACTTTGTTCCTGGATTCTTCAGTACAGTCTCCTTCAGAAGTGTGGCCACTTTACCAGTAGGTGGCATTGCAGAGAGGCACATCCGGAAAGCCCTGGGGCCAACAGCCAAGTAGAAGCATTCGGCTTCTGATGGCAAGTCAAGCTGGTGCCCTCTGATGACACTGCGGTGCTCTTTCTTTAATTGAAGGCGCAAATCTAGGGGTCGTCTGAAGGGCTTGGTTTCCTCGCACCAGGGACAGACCACCTTCGTGAACTGATGGACTCTGCTCATGACGTGGTTCCTCAAGGAGTTAGCCTTGGAAAACATCTCTCCACACGACCAGCATTTGTACGTCATCTAGAACATAAGAGGTTTTAACATCTGGTCATAAGAAAATTCATAGCTAGGTCCTGCATAATAGTTGAAATACATCGGTAATAAAGTTGATATGTGGTAAAGATCCCGGGACATAGGCTCGGTAGAAGGAACATGGATAACAAGTGAATATTGGTTGATATTCTTCTGGATCCCTGCAAACCAGCTGATAATATTATGCAGTATTTCTCCAAACATCAGGGTTGGCAATCTACAAACTATTTCTCTAGAGATCACTAATATGGTAAGTCATGATATCAACAAATTCAGCAAAATGTAGGATGCATCTGTTCAAAGTGTTGGCTAAAGCTGGGCTGGTTCTCCACATGGTCAATATAGCTGAAATTAAGGATATTGATATGTAATGGGAAATGTAAAAGAGCCTCTGGTTTCCCATCTGAAAAGGTACACGGTATCTCTATGCACAACAGGGATGGTTACATCTGCACTGGTTCCCCTCGCCTGGTCAATATTGCTGTAACAAAGGATATTAACAAACTCTGCAAGTCGTAAAGGGACGCCTTGTTTCCCACCTGTAACAGCTACAAGGCTAGTTAAATATACCCGTGGCCATCGAGTATATAACACTTGTGGCACACCTACTCGCATACCACAAAAAGCATTGCATGCGAACATCCAAGAAGACCCTCTTCCTGAATCCTATGCTCCAAGCATAGTAACACAGGTGAGTGTGACCCGCGACTGTTGCAGATATAATTTCTTAAAATAACAAAAGCTTGCAATAATGACAACTTAAACCATGTCTCTCTCATGCACCATCCACCGTGGTAATTTTTCTCCTTTATATGGTACCAGTCTGTCTATATGTACTGCTTTCCCCAAACTGTTTTGCGAAGTTTTAAGAAGGTAGGTGAGATCATCAATTTTCCTTTTAATCAAATAAGGTCCCTTCCATCTATAAGCTAGTTTGCTACATACACCAGGTTTCTTTGTTGGGTCATGCATCCACACTGCCTGTCCTTTTTGGGGCTGCCTTGTTTTTGCTTTTGTGTCATAATGTCGTTTCCTGTAAGAAGCAGCTTTTTTTAAATTTTCCCTGGCTATATCATGAACCATTTCTAATGTCTGTCTAAGGTTGTTGATGTAGTCTTCTTCTCTGTCTACGTCTGTCATGGCTGTGGGTGGTTTACCAATGTATCCTTGACTTGGAAGTACCAGGTTTCTACCAAGAACATTTTGTTTGGACTTATCCTTGTTGTTGAATGTACAGTTGATCTATATGCCATCATCACTTGAGGCAGGAACTGATCCCATTTCTTTTGATTCCTTTGGCAGTAGGCAGAGAGCATATTGGATAGAGTCCGGTTAAATCTTTCAACAGTGCCATTAGCTTGAGGTCTGAAACTAGTAGTTCTAATTTTGTGTATCTTGAAGAGGTCACACATTTCTTTAAACAGGTTTGATTCAAAATTACGTCCTTGATCCGTAAGAATCTGCAATGGAGTTCCAAACCTGCATATGTACTCATTCACCAATGCTGTGGCAATTGTCTTGGCCGTCTGGTCTGGCAAGGCTACTGCTTCTGTCCACTTTGTGAACTCATCACATATGACAAGTATGTAACGATTGCCTGATTCAGACACTACAAGGGGTCCAAGGATATCTACTGCTATCTTTTCCATTGGACCTCCAGTTATTGTGCTACCTAGAGGCGCCTTATTTGCTGTTCGACTAAGTTTTCGGGCTGCGCAGTCATCACACCTTTGGCAGTAAGGCTGGACGTCATCCTTTATCCCGGGCCAATAAAAATCGGTGTTCATTCTGGTCAAGCACGCTTTCCATCCCAAGTGAGCCGCAGTGGGAATGTCATGGTTCAATTTGATGATATCTTGTCTTAATTGTTTTGGTACAAGTTGTAGGTATTCATTTTCATCATTATTGATCCATCTTCGGTACAGCACCCCTTCATGGACTTCAAGTCTACCCCACTGACTCCCTAAGGTTTTGCTACGTTGGGACTACGTAGATATCTCTCTCCACTGTGGCCTCATGTTTCCAGTTTCAATGAAAGATAACACTGGGCGTATATCAGCATCTTCTACTTGATGTTTTTGAATGGTTGGTTTCTCCCAGCCCACCAACTGTATTGGAAGCTGGTTATTCTTGACTTGTGACCTCGTAGTGACCATGACTTGTACAATATTTGCTTCCTCGCATCCCTGAAGTTCAGGTATCTCCGTAATTGTGAGAGGGTCCTCAGCATATCTACTGCAAACCTTATATGGTCTCCTTGACATGGCATCAGCATTGCTATGTTTTTGCCCTTTCCTATGAATGACTTTAATGTTGTAACAGCCTAGTTCTTGCAGCCATCTTGCCATTTGCCCAGTTGGCAACTTAAGGTTCTTCATCCAGCTGACTACTGAATTATCTGTCCTCAGTATAACATCCTGACCATAGAGGTAAGTGTGGAACTTCCTCAATACTATAATAACTGCCAGAAGTTCTTTGCGTGTCACACAGTAAGATCTTTCATGTGAATTCAGACTTTTGCTCATGTAAGCAATTACTTTTTCCTTTCCATCAAACTCTTGAGACAAAACTGCCCCTACTGCGCAATCGCTAGCGTCTGTGTCCAGGATAAATGTCTTGCCAAGTGATGGATAGGCCAGTACTGGAGTTGAAGTAAGTGCTTCTTTAAGAAGGTTAAAAGAATCGCTGGCTTCCTTTGTCCAGCTGTATTTTTTCTCTTTTTCACAAAGTTGGTGTAGGGGTTTCGCTATGTCAGCGAAGTTCTGTACAAAACGGCGGTAGTAGGAACATAATCTTTTAGGAGTTGGCCACTCAATTACTGCTTTAATTTTCTCGGGATCTGTCTCAACACCTTTCTCGGAAACTATGTGGCCAAGGAATTTTACTGATTTCATAAAAAATATGCATTTTGATGGTTTCAGCTTGAGTTTTGCCATTTGTAACCTTTCCAGCACGTGGTCCAACCTGTCAATTCCTTGCTCAAATGTGCCTGAAGGGACTATGATGTCGTCCATGTAGACTAAGCATTCTTCCCACTTTAGACCCCCCATGACATTCTCCATAAGGCGCTCAAAAGTTGATGGGGAGTTAGCCAGGCCGAAGGGCATAACTGTAAATTGGTAAAGCCCAAGGCTAGTGGAGAATGCCGTTTTGTGCTTGTCTTCAGCACTGAGACCAACTTGCCAAAATCCGGAATTCAGGTCCATACAACCGTACCAGCTTGAACCAGATAGTGAGTCAAGACATTCTTCAACACGTGGTATCGGATAAGCGTCCTTAACTGTTACATCATTGACTTTACGATAGTCAACACAGAAGCGTACAGAACCATCACGCTTTGTTGGACCAGCTGCTAAAAGATGGTTCAGTAATACCTCGGTCAAGCATTTTCTCAACTTCCTGTTTCTCAGTTTCACGTTTACCCAGTGGCTGGCGTCTTGGAGGTTGACGTATATGTTGCAGAGCCTGTATTGATAGTATGTTGCACTAAGTAAGTTCTCCCAAGGTCTTCCGATTATTTAGAAAAGACATCTTGGTATTTTATTAGTAACCGTGACAACTTCTTTGCTTGTTCCTCATTGAGCTCTGGTGAACTTCTCTCAAATAGGTCCTGCAGGTGATTTGGGAGCTCAGATTGCTGCAATTCAGATACTTCAATTCTTCGGCAGGTTGTTATAACTTCAGTAGGTTTCTCATAGTATGACTCACATGTCGCTATGGGCACATTCTTGGGAACCGTTACCTCTTCATCACTTGTATTCATGAGATAAACAGTGGTATTTTCCTCCTGAGTGTCGATTACCCCCTCTACTGTGAATGTTGATTTTGTCTTTACCAGAGTGTCTGTTGAGCAAAGTAGACCAAATTCAGACAAACTTTGTTTGTTTTCGATTTCAGCCAAGGTAAGCATAAGGGAAAAGGGTGGGATATGGGTTTCTTCTTTTGTAAGCACTCTGCATTTTGCCCTAGCCTCCCCACCAATCCAGCAGTTTATAGTGGTCCTGTCAGTGTATATTCGTGTGTTACTGTAATCTATCTTTGAAGCATGAGTCAGCAAAAAGTCTTGTCCAAGTATTCCCTCAGGTGTTATTTCACAGACAATGACTGTTAGTTCAAAAGGGCTTTTACCTAGCTGCATTAAAACGTTGATTTCTCCATCGACTGCAATGTTTTTCCCATTGGCCCCCAGTATTTTGTAATTTGTGGGTATCATTTCTGGTCTGTGTTTTGGGTTTATAGATATGTAGGATTTTCTAGACAGGAGAGTTGCAGATGAACCATTGTCCACTAATAAATTGAAGTTCTGTCCAAGGAGTGTGCACTTGGTGTATAGACCATTATCCCATTTCCCACTGTCATGTAATTGTCCTATTCGCTCTGAGGTTTCGGAGTTTCATCTTAAATTAGAAGGTGGCCATTTCTCTTCCGCCAACTCCTGGCCATCGGGTTGTAGTTTTCCGAATGGGGCTTCTGAGTAAATCTTTTTGGGCAGTTCCTAGCAAAATGTTCTTTTGAACGACAGATGAAGCATCCAGAGTAGGGCTCGGTAGGCTTCCCATATTGTTGTATGTCCCTTTGGATTTCTCTTCTCATGTTAAGTTTGCTCTCCATTCTGTCTAATCTACTCACTATATTCTTTAATTGTATGTTTAGATCCCCAGATTGTGCTTCATTATGAGCTTTATTTACATTTGAAGTCAAGGCCATCAGGTTACCTCTCTTTTTATCATTTGATCCCAGAATTGACTCATATCTTTCTACAATTTCAGCAGCTTCCTGAACAGTTCTGCAATCTCGGTCTATACATCTGCATTTCATCTCTGGGCTTACTGTCTAATAGAAGTGATGAAGAGCTAATGATTCTTGTGCATCTACCCCAAGGTCTGGATATGCTCTTTGTGCAGTAAGTCTCACGTAAGTCTCACGTCGTCTCCAAAGGAAGCAATGGGTTCACCCGTGTTTCTTCGTCTAGTTTCCAACTTGGTGATGTACCGTGCCTGTTGTTTCTTGCTGCCGAATCTAAAAGACAGCTTCTGTTCAAGGACTCTAAACATCCGCCTCTCTTGTTCGCGAAGTCCAAGGTAGAAAATCCTTGCAGCCCCCGTTTACATCTTCCAAGGTCAGCACAGTTTTGAAAATGTGAAAGGTAACTGTCCCAATCTCCTCTTCCATCATAGGATTCTGGTTTGATATTTGGCAGTGTGATTGGTTTGGTCACCATGTTCATAATTTGGTCTTCCGCACTCTCTGTCTGAAAGTGATTTTATATGCTGCCTGTTTTCTCCCTTACTTTTGGTATGGCTTCTACGTGAATCACGTCGATCGCTCTCTTCATCGGTGTAATCAGTTTCTTCATAATCAGTAAGAATTCTCATATGGGCTATTTTCGGGTTACTTTTGACGGAATGTGAAGAACGGTTAAATTGGTCAGACCTTTCATCACTTCTGGTTATGACGTCTCCATGTGGTTGTTTTGCCATCTCATTTTGTTGTACAGAATTATTGTTTCCCTCTATGCACTCCCCTGGTCCTTCTCCAGTGATATCCTCAGTATCTGATGTGACCTCCCCAATGTGTGTAGGTGATAGTGCGATATCTTCCCTATGTATAGTGTTGAAATGAACTTCATCATCAGAGTCTGCCATTTTGTCACCTTAATTTGTATAAAAATACATACATCTTGTAAATTGGCAAAAATAAACAGGAAATGCAAATAACAGGAACAGGAACAACATCTGCTTCAGGGGTTCCCCTATACAGACAAAAATAAAATCCATTACATAGGTCTTCTATTGATGAAGCTCTTCTATTTGACTGGTATCTACAATATATACAGAGTTGATGATTAAGTGCTTCCCCTTGTTGAATCCCCAAAATTTCTGCTCAGTCAGGTACCCTCCAGGAAATGAGTCCGTCGCTGGGATGCCCTTGTAGAAATAGGACATCCCACTTCTGACACCAGTGTAAGGGGTTACTACCCGGCCTCGCTGGTAATGGCCGGTGTCTTATTTGCATGACATACCCTTATTATCAGGATGAAACACACAGGATTCTGGATGGTTTTGAGCAGGAAATAATGGGAACTCAAGTCTGGTGTAGTGTGACAATAATAAACTTTAATGATATCCATTTATCTTTTGGTCACACTAATCAATAATAATTATACAATTGTAACAACAGCAACTGTAGCATCATCAATGTATGATACCTTTACATGTATATAAAACATCAGCAGTGGTAGCTTAATCATCTTTTGGTACCTGCTAACATGATACATCAACAACAGCATCTAAATTGTCATCAAATTCCAATATTTAATACAACAGCATCATCTTCATAGACAGCAAAATCATCTTAGATGTTATATGACAGTTAAAACATCTTAATCATCTTGGGTGTTAAATAAACAGCAACAGCCATTGTCATCTGGTGAAGTAATAATTCTGGAACATCAATAGTATAAAAGGCACATCAATGGGGAACCGAGCCTATGTAATGGGATCTTCTTCTTCACATGGATATTTCTATCTTAATAACTTACATAAACTATGATATTGCAGCTTTATAGAGTACCACAACTTCTAGTAGACAAATGACCAGTGTAAGAAGTCATATTTCTTCTTAGAATTGGAAAAACACCATACAGGATTGTGCTGACTGACCCTCAAGTGGTACTTCATTGTAGGAATGTATTTGTATGAATACTGGTAACAGCTATATATAGTTTTACAACAGCATGTTTACATCTCTTAATTATTATCCAAAAATAAATAATTATCTTTTAATTGTTATTTCATTACAACTTCGTACTCTAGATACTTTGATTTACTCAATAAATAATCTGCTTAATCGTGGTTTGTTTTTGGGATCAAGAAGATGATTTGAAATTGTGACGTCGCTCATATTTATAAACTTTGAGGGAGCGTCACGTGACAGTACAGACCAATCAGACTACAGGTTTACAACAGGCCTAAGTGATGCGGCAGAGATACATTCTTTGAAATACTTATCTAAAATATAATATATTCTCAGGCTCTTGACTTATAAGAAAGGCTTTTAGGAAAAGCACACTTAATTTACAACTTAGATATAATTATTTCAACAATACAGAAAAAGCCGGGGCTAAAAGTCATAGCGTATGAATATGCAGACGAATTATCTTGCGCCATAAAGATATAGTACAAAAATGGTTATTCCTAACAAATACATCAAATTTACATTAACTTCAGACTGGCTTTTTACTAATTTAATACCAATTATATCTGCTTAAAGTTCTATAAGGTTCTGTGCACTAATAAAAGAAAGCCAGTGATTAACAGGTATAAAAATAGTCCCAAAGTCACAATGCCGCTCGATTACGAACGCCGATGTTGATGTTGTGATCTACGATGTTAAAGTGTCCTCTGGAATCAATCCTTTGATGTCAATGTTCATTTTGGATGCTGTGGGTGATAAGTCACAGTCTAACATTTACTGGAATGTGCCCTGATAACAGTCTCTTGGAGATATCTTCCTTCATAAACTTTCATTACTTGACACTTTGTAACAGTTCGTGAAATGGATACATAATGATTCTGGCGATGTAAACACAGTTTAAATGAGGTAAGAGTCCATTTCCCTGAAGATCCAGAAAGACAATAGGCAATAAAAGTCCCTTAGATACCTAACACTATAATTAGTTCACTAGTAAATAGTTCATATGTGCCCAAACACAATTGTCACCGGTTTCCGCGAAAATAAGATTCACTTGTAATGGCGGTTCCATTACAATACCTTTAGTCTCTCACACACATTTTCATCTTCAGATTCAGATATTTCAGCAACATTGTCATTCTCCACAACTGAGGTGTCCAAATCTGTAGTCTTGGCAGGGGGAGACAAGTCGTAGCTGTCATCTCCAGATGGGCTGACCTCTGCATCGGAACCGCTCACAACATCGCTACACTTCGGCTCTGAAGAAGGAAGGAACATATATTAATTAGGTTGTGTTTTGAGAAATATGTCTTTCCTTATGTAAATGTCTATGTGCTTTTTATCTCTATTTTGGGAATCACCTACCAGTATTTCAGAAAAATCACTCTACAAATGTCACTTTTTTAATGTGTTCAGATGTGAGGTATACATGTATGGAAGGTAGGTCTGAAAATTCAGATCCGTAGTATCAATGGAAGTGTTCTTTATACCTTTAGTCTCACACACATTCTCATCTTCAGATTCAGATATTTCAGCAACATTGTTATTCTCCACAACTAAGGTGTCCAAATCTGTAGTCTTGGCAGGGGGAGACAAGTCATAGCTGTCATCTCCAGATGGACTGCCCTCTGCATCGTCACCACTTCTAACTTCCCTAGACTTCAGCTCTGAAGAAGGAAGGAATATATACTAATCGGGTCGTGATTTTAGAAATTCAGTTATAGAGGTATGTTGATTCTAATCAATACTACACTGTTCACCATTTTCGCAAAACTAGTGTGGCCATGTCCAAAGATGTGTTAAATAATTTGCGTAGCTATCTATCCAAAGACTACAAAATATTGTGTGGCTG
>CM037780.1:3673199-3723199 GCA_021229015.1 Solen grandis | reverse complement strand
AAAAATTGCCGCTATCAAGAGTTGTGATCAAAGGTGTTGATTGCAAATATGACATATCATACTGTGCATATAAAACAGTAATCGAATTTATCCATAAATGCACAATGCTTCCATTAAAACCCTCATCATTCTTGATCAAAGTCTTACTGAAGGGGATTGAAACTGATTCATTGAAGAATCTTTTTCATATCTCGCTTTTAAATATTATATACTAAATTTTCGTTTTCAATAAAACAATTATGCCCTGTCTATTGAAGAAATGATATGTATTTTTATCGTTAAAAAACAGATACATTCATCATTACAGAAATGCCAGTTGCTATTGGGCACATTTGAACGGATAATTCTTACTTCAGCCATATCCTCTAAAACCCGATTCCCATGGCGACGAAATCCTTGGAAGTTGCATTGAGCTGTTCGGTAAATGCTCTTGCCTGTTTATCGTCTTATATCGAAAAATGCCCTCACTTTTGCAAATATAGTTTATGAATTGTAAAAATGATGTCTCGTCGAATATTTACATTCCCTGAACAAACACGTTATTTAACTCTGCCGACAGTCTTGATGTGTAGGATTTTGAGTGTGTAACCAGAATCTATTACCTAACCTTATAGATATTTTCACTGCATGGGAAAACTCTAGTAGTACGGTGGTATAGAGGTTACATGCACTGCTCCCTTTTTATGCCAAGGGAACGACTTAATATCTCGAGAGATCGAAATACTAAGTCGAGGGAACGAGATATTAACTCGAGCGAACGACTAAATTACCTCGAGGAATGGAGATAATAAGTCGAGGGAACGATATATTAACTCGAGGGAACGACTTAATTAATAAGTCGAGGGAATATGTATCGTGGCTTCTAGGACAATTCCTTTAAGCAAACAATGCTGTATGAAGCGGTGTACGACACTTCACCGAATAGATTATGTATTGTGGCTTCTAGGACAATTCGTGTAAGCGAACAATGCTGTATGAAGCAGTGTACGCCGTCAAACTCCGGCGCATTGGATTGGCTCTGCATCAATCACTGCCATACTGAATTACCACGTGACCATGGTGTAGATTGATTCGCATTTAGATTATAACGATCGCTTGGTAACTAGGTATCATATATGAATATACCAAACAAAACTTTTAAGTACTCCGACTAAAGTTTTGTATGTTTCTCGTGTCCGACCGAATTAAAGTAACTAATTTTCGGTTTTCAATAAATGTCCTCGAAAATTGGTTTCGCATGATTGATTATGCATCAAAATTATTTATGCAGACGACAGATTGAGCCAGTGCATATTGGTGATATTTTTTTGAAAAAAAAAAAAGATGTTTCTTGTAAGTTTGCGATTGGAATAGTTACAATTTTCTTTAAGTGTAATATATGTCTATATTTCGTATATATTACAATACCTGAATGGTATTTCCATTTCTTACCCTACATTTGCAGACCCCCAAATCAAATTCTGTAATATGTACCATGCACAATATTACATGCATAACCGTATGAAGTATGGAAATATTGCTGATATAAATTTGATTAATTACGTTGAGCAAGTTACATGAAAATGCAAAAAATATAATTTTCAGGACCGTTAAAATGACATAACTTGGAATTGAATAATAGTAAATCGATCGCTATATTTCTTCAGGGAACTTGTTTGGAAACTATTAGTTTATGTAATTAATGATTCAGCATGCAAGTTTGTTTCAAAAAAGTCTCAAATAATTAACAACTAAATGCTAACGGACTTTTTCCCCAAGAGGAACACATAATTAGTCTAATAACGATGATGTTTCACAGAGTATAGGCAAAATAATTGTAAATGTATGTGTATAAACTTTATAAAAACTTTATATAAACACGTTTTCTCTGTATGGCAAGGATTAGGTTAAGGTTAGTGTTTTTATCAGCTTGAATGTAATAATCGATAATCAAAAGCGGCAAACTAATAAATTATAAATTATATTTTCACCATGAATTAAGAAGCAAAACATATGTAGTAATAGCTTTATACTGCCTCCATATTTATAGTATATGCCCCATATAGCTTAACCCTTTCCCTCATAGAGGATACCATGAAAAGACCTATGCGAACAGCATAAAATCAGATCAGCCTGCGAGTAACTCGCAGGCTGATCAGGTTTTATGCTGTTCGCTGCTCCTCAGTAGTCTGGAAATGAGGATTTTGTAATTAAATTTGGTAAGGTTTATGTGGTTTTCTGCAGATCAGGCTTTATGTGGTACCTATTGAGTGCGTCAAAATGAGTCTATATGAGGGAAAGGGTTAAGGTACACGAGCTTCGTTATTACTTCAAATTTAAAGTGTATTTTTAATTGATGATAAATGGACCAATATGTACTCGTACAATGTGTTTGTACAACAAAATAACACAATATGTAGTAATCCCAATGTATCTTAGACCGAAATAGAGTCCTACCTTATTGCAGACGTATGACATATTGTGCACAACATATCAAGCAAAAAATAATAAAAGAAAGAATGTGGAGAATGCCTATGTCAGGCTCGATTATTTGCACTATAATTACTTAAATTAGGTAGAAACGCATTCGCCCCTTTTTATTTTACGAAATATTCAAATAAATGAATAAATTGACGTAAATTATTATCGAAATTAAGTAACACAATTTATTAGAAAATGAAATATTGAGACATCTTTATAGAGAAGTAAACACAAGTATCTTCAGTTCCAAGAATCACAATAGGATTTAAAATGATCAAAAGCAAACTGAATATCAAGCCTGAAAAAAAAAATCACATGTAAAACTGTAATAGAGATGTACGATGTAGGACACCTTGGGAAAACACCAGATCATGTATTTTTGTCCAGGTGAATTGCATAACTACGAATTATATAAAAAAAAAAACAGAAATTAATCACAACAAAAACAAGAACCTACTTTTTCACCATATGACATTTGATCTTCGTCCTACATTGGGCCGAGACACATTCATCAGGCGAGGAGGTCCGTGACAACCAATTATAGACCAGTCTGGCTCATGACGCTATTGTTCCGTGGACCTCCAGAGGACCACAATCCGGTAATCAAATATCCCTTGTCATCCGGTCGCGATGTGACAAATGATAGGGGCATCTGCCGTCCAGCTGGGTGTCGTCATCACGGTAGGTGGTTTATGTTTGTAGTGAAATATCTTAGCAATTCATAAAAATTGTGTTTTTGCTTACTTGGGTTTAACGTCACGGTATATAGTTCCTTGGGATATAGATATAATGCTGCCGAATTGCGATAACATGCCCTAAACAAGTGACACAGTCAAGGAACTTCACTACGCTGAGAACAAGGCAATGGAACTAACAAGCACCATTTAAACGATTTTTGTATGTCACGGTCAAAGATCGAACCCGTTACATCTCGGTTATGAGGTGAACGCTGTAAAACTTCGGCCATTTGAAGCGGTTCACCAAGTTTGACTTTATATATTCAGTTTGGTTAAAACTATTAAAAACTAGTAATGTTCTTGCTACCTACCTTGCAATCTCTCTCAAAGGTCCCTGTGATTGACCAAGACCTTGCGCCTAAGATGGTTAAGAAAGAATCTTGCCCCAAATGGGACTCGAACTACAACCTCCAGGTTCGCAATCTTGAGTGCTACCACTGGACCAAGATCCCTCACCTGAATTCTTAAACATTTAAGTGATGTAAATATTTCCATTCAATATAGCAACAAATACTACATGTATTTTCGATATGAAGGAAAAACGTTCAAAATTCTAGTGTTCTTTGATGCAAAAGACTATTGATTTTGATGAAATTTCTGAATTACAAGGAAGTTAAAACTTTTTAACCAATTTAAACAATTAAGAATTATGTTGTCTTTCGAGCTGTTATACAAGTTCCATATTTAATTTTTGAGCCATAATATCCAAAGCCGCATCCCTAGCGTTTTGAATAAAACTATTTAAAACATCAACATAGTTATGTATTAGAAAACCAATATTTTAACCGAGTTATCTTTGGATAATAATACAAGACCTAAACCCTTTCAGGTCTTTGATTATAATGATGCGTACGTTGAGATTGTAAATGATCATGGCAAAGTATTAGAAAAGGATCTTTCAGTGGATGCCTAAACCTACCAAACCACCACCACCGCCACCACCACCACCACCACAACAACAACAACAACAACAACAACAACAACAACTTATCATTGTATTTACTAATACACATATACTTACCAACAAAGTATACACACACACACACACACACACACACATATATATATATATATAGAAAGAGATGTATAATCAGTATTTTTTTAAAGAAAAGAAGAAGTAAAATTGGTGAAATATTGCGTTTTATGAGAGTCTGAACGATTCTCCATGGATACAGGTCTCTGAACAGGCTCAAACCGTACATGTCAAGATTTGTGAGTCTAAAGCAAGTTTGTGCGTTTTGACATAGATAACCGTTATCAGTTGTATAACGCTGAGATGTTTATGGGAAATTATGTTACATTTGACATGGACATTTGTCATTATAAAATATATTCACTTCAGATAATAAGATTGCGCCAAGATTGCTGTGCACAAGAATCAAAACTTTATTTTCAGTAGTTCCTGACTTATACTCATTTGTTGTTTTTCGTGGGTTTTGGTCCAAATATTTATCGAATTGTCCCCATGTAAATATTACTAACTTCAGACTTATATAGTTATATAGCACCGAGGAGAACTGCCTTGTTTAGTCAACATAACCTGCACTTGTCTTTGACGATTTATAGATTTACTGTTCTTAAATACGAAATGCTTAGCGCATAATTTGTAATGCTAGTGGCTCCGTTCATTATAGAACGAAATTGGAGAGTAAGCTTAGATATATGTTTATCTCACAGGAATTTCATTTAAACATCACACCCCATTCCTTCTTCGACTCTATCGGCGAGGAATCTTTCACTCAGGGTGCGTCTATTAGCACGAAAATTAATGAACTTGAATTATTAATTTGGCTTTTGAAAATAATTCTTCATCAAAACGATTGTATATTACTTCGAGGAAATAGTTTTATACTAACCAACAGTGACCGTAAAAAACAGTTTCTTTCAAAAGTTCACAAAAACAACAACAACAACAACAACAACAACAACAACAACAACAACAACAACAACAACAAAAACACAAAAAAGCAACAACAAAATACGATACAAATCTAATTACCAACATGTCACAATCTAGTATTTATTTAGAAGACTATATTTCTTATGCGTTTTGTCTGTACATTTAAATGTTTTCATTTTGCAAAACCAGAATAAACTAATATTAAAACATACTGAACATAATTTTATAAAAAAACAACAACTCTTTTTTGTGGAAAATATGTTCAACCTGCTAAAGTTGTGAAACTTTCCACATTTTAGAAGTTTAACGTTATAAGCAGGATTTTTTGCGATAACATTAGAAAGTACAGTATATTTAGATTTCAGAGTACCACTTATCGCAAACTTAAAGTCGATACGAACGATTTCGCCAAAATATGATGATAACATAATACGAATATATTGATAACTAGATCAAGATTTCATATTGAGACACAAATATAAAGTAATTCAAGTAAAATCAGAAGTCATTTTGAATCACGTTTGTATACACTCTAAATGCCTTATTAAAAAACACACCTACCATGTAAATAGATATTCATGGCCAATGAAATTGACAATACTGAAGTTTCCCCCCTTCATTTTCAGTATAAAATGCGGAAAGTATAAAAAAGGTTAAGTATATTTTCAGCTGAATTGTGTCTAATTAGTATTGTTTTGACATTTTTGATATAAATAATTACATTCCTGAAACCTTTGCTTTAAGTGTCTGTCTGTATTTAAGACACATTTTTGAAATTGATTGATTTGTTCTTCTTTAATGTAGATGAATTTACAAAACACACAAGTGATTGTGAACTTCTAGTGATTATTCTTTTAATAATAATAATAATAATAATAATAATAATAATAATAATAATAATAATAATAATAAAACAACAACACAATTATATTCACTGAAATATTTATAGATTTAGTAAAATATAACTACTCATTTTAACTTCTCGTCCAGATTCTTAAACATTAACTTAGGAGCTTAACAAAAAGTACCACGTCCATCCAGTTGAATCTATTTTAGTCCTGATTTACATCACTTGATATACACGATGAACAACTTTTATACTGCAAGTATTAATTGGAAGGTGCATAAGATCTATTAACTACTTAGAAGATTGCAAGCAGTTCCTAAGAATAGCTATTGAACTTGTCTGCCAATTAAGACATATTACAGGCACTTGATTTGCATGTAAATATCTCTGTATAAGACTATGTACACTAGACATAATCATTGTGTATACCCCTAAAACTGCTTTACACTTTAGAGTGTCTGTTTTGTTACCAAGACAATACGTAAGTATAACATAGTTACTTTAATCAATGTTTCCTGGTATGTATCATTATCATAATATATAAATAGAATGGTAAGTAGTAACTCACAGTAAAACTCTAACTTTATGATAAAGATTCATCATAGAACATGTACGACTTGCTAATTTGATAGCGCAATCTGATACTTAACCTGTTTTGGGGTTTCAATGTCATTATAGAGGAAAAACATTACCCAGCACTCTCGGTAAACGTTTTAGTTATAAATAATAAATTTAATGAATGGTCAGAAAAAAGTATATTTTTAAGCTCAACCAGGATTAAACTATACTATTTCATTTAGAACGTTGGTTATTTAATGACAGTAAATATGCTATAATGGGATTATGATATGATGTTTCCTAACAAAGAAAATCAACCTGATTGGAATTTTTGGACACAGTCTGTTAGAACTATTAAGAATCACAAGGTTTTACGTTGTACGATTATGTCAACATGATTATTTGTAATTAGATTTCAAAACAACAAAATAGAACATCAGATTCTCATATGATCCAAGTCATACCTATATGTTAGTGTTTATCCGTACTGTTCTACATAAATAAAAAAACTTCGGTGGGAGAGAAAGCTACTAGTTTTATTTGGCTACTTCGATAATACTATGAAAATATTAGGTGGACATGAACTAAATTTGACACAGAATTAAGTTTGGTCGTTCTATACAAATGAATACAAAAATATCAAAGAATGCAGTAGCGTTTTCTTTGGCAAACCAATAAAGGTGGTCACTTAATACTTTTCACTGACAACAGATAACGACATTATTCTAGTTATCCTTTATTTAGAAGATTCCTTCACGTTTTAGCTGTTCATCTGTTAGAAGTAGAAGTAAGAGATTTGCATTAACCTGATGAAATTTCAAATAGAAATAGACAATGTCACATGTGCAATAACATTGAAGAATAATTTCCATTTCCCCCCCCCCATCCCAAAAGCAGTATGTTAAAAAGTATTATTTGAAAAATTACAACAAATATTTACAATTAGACTGAGGATCAATCAATTAATGAAAACCAATCAATATACATTTATAAATCGCATGAAATCTGATAACAAAAGTATTGTATTCAGGCTTCCTTATAATTATTCTTTACACGAATGTTCAAATATGTATGTGTTTGATTTATGCATTGTAATTGATTTTTGTATTGGTGACTAAATTAGTTTAAAATTTGGTATTTTAAGTTTATGCCTAGTGTGATTGTGTACACGTGTGATTGTTTGTAAATATTGTATGCGCATAGACTTAAAACCTGTTGTACCACCAGTCGTCTGCAATAAATTCTAGAAAAATTATTCTCAGGCAGATCTGGTTTTATAGATACTTTTCTTGATAGCTTTGAATTTGTAATAAGTTATATAACGTGAACAGATTTGTCCTCAAGATAATTGTCTGATGTTTCGCTGAAAGTGTCTATGTTCGATCGCAAATGTGGGAAAAAAAACGAACAAAATTTAGGGAGATCTATTCATAGGAATTTTGCCTTTGGAAGAATGGTATAATTTGATCAGATGGATGATAGTGTGTGTGTGTGATACACTTTATTGCCCTTTATTTCGTGTTGTGTGTTTGTGCGTGTGTGAAAGAGTGTGATATGCCGATATAAAATTTCATTTACAGTTGCTATTGCAGTATAGACTGAAAAACGAGTCCTTATCATTTCTTAATTGGTTATACGCTATACAAAACCAGCGTGGATCGATACATGTGTTAATCCGGCATTCATTCATTTAATTTTAAAATCATAAAAATAATTTTAATACACCATTATTGATTTTTTGCGAAGTTGTTTAATGATCTCTTAGCCGAATTTCAAAGCGGCTACCCTATGTTGCTTAACATCAAAACGTTAAGTTTATATACAAACCAAAGAAGATAGTAAAACGCTATTTCTTGTGACTCAAGCCTTCGGGAAGGGTTATTCATCTGGTCTAATCCAGTCCACGGAAGGCGCATGCTCGGTTTGCCTTGTGTGACATCTTATTTGACATCGGTGTATCACGGATCGTAGTTTCCAGAGTAAAATATACATAATGACTGCATTATTTTTCATTAATGCCGGGTTTTAAGAGCCGTTTTGACAATACCCAGCCATAGGACTATTGTAACAAAGTTAGCAAAATGTTATACGCCGAGTACAAAAGATTTATCTTTCTTGCAGCTTTTTCGAGATAATTATGTATATATGTGCTGAACATATACCCATAATGTCACATGATCAGATCTAAATACTAATTTACAGAAAGGGAGACTTAATCACTGTAGGTAAAATTGCATTTTTATGTCAACGCAATACGACAGTCCGAAAAACAATAGAGACACATACAAACACAAACAGTTGAAAGTCTACAGAATACATACATACATACATACATACAGAGAGAGAGAGAGAGAGAGAGAGAGAGAGAGAGAGATGTTTGAAAAAGTATAAAAATAAAAATTGAAAACATGAAACAATTAAAATAAGTATCTAAATTTCAATTTCAAATAAATCCTATTTCAAGTAACAATTACAATACACAACAATTAGTGACGCTCATGAAATTATTTAAAATATATTCAATAGCTTATCAATATAATTTAAATATAATATCGTAGAACAAGCAAATGATTGAGATACTTTCCGTAAAGTATACCCTTAAAAATAAATAGTCTTACTATGTTTACTTTCTTATGCATTGTGTCATATTTTTTTTATCAATTAATCTTTACAAAATGTAATGAATCGTGTTAAGTCAATATCACAAAAGAATAAGGGCGCCGTGATCCAATGGTAACATATCCGATTATGGATCCGAAGGTTGTGGGTTCGAATTCCTTCGAATTATTCTTGGCCCTCCCGGGCGCAAAGTACTGGACCAACCCAGGAAAGGTCGAGAGGGATCAGTATTAGTTTTAAAAACTTGTTTCCCAATCGACGTAAAATAAATCAGTTTAAACTAAATAATATTTAAGTTTTCCAAAAGGTAGGAGCACAGCCCATCTTTAGTGTTTATCAAAATATTTTATCAACTGGGTAAATGACTAATTTGCTGCATAAAGTTATCTAACTAACAATTAATATATGTTAAGAAATAACATAATTAGTTTATTAAGAATGAAATGACTTTTCTTAAGTAAAATTGACTTAAGTAAGAATTACTTAACGTAAGGTTGAAGAAAAGGAGCCATTATCCATTCTTTCCTGTTTTACCTTCAAAATCAACTCGTCTGCAGAACAGCTTTGGACATTATCATCACTAAAGACGTCTTACCCAGCAAGGTATCCAGAAAGTCGGACTGTTAATTCCCAGCTGGTCAACACAATGACTAAATTACTTGGCTCTTTGCTTCAAGAGAACACGTGGCCTTTGATCAGCCGGAAACCAGGGGAATAATGACATCACGAACCAGACTGCTGTGTAATTGGTTACAATGGGTCCCCCGACTGAGCTACGTGTCTAGCTCCTGTAGAACCCAGTGACAAAAGGCAAAATAAATGTCAAAGATTACCATATTGCAATAGCAATACTACTACTACTACTACTACTACTATATATTTTATTGTTTTTTTTTTCATAAAGATAGAAATTTGATTAAAGCATTTGCAATTTTGTAAATGACAACAACAACAACGAAAACAAATTGAAATACAAACAAACAAACAAACAAACAAAACACACACACACACACACACACACCGCAACTCTATGCATTTTTTTTTAAATACAGGTACATTTTATTCATCGAATATTTGGATGTTATTACCACATCAAGTAATTCTTTTGCATTCCGTTTATGCTATATTTCCAGTATTTATAGTTTTATATTGTTTTGGAAATATAAGCATTATCTGTTGTCCATTGAAGTCATTCTTTCTTAAGTTAAGAAACTCTTACTCAGGTTAATGAATTCATACTTAACCCTTTCCTTCATATAGACTCATTTTGACGCACTCAATAGGTACTACATAAAGCCTGATCTGCAGAAAACCACAGTTAAACCTTACCAAATTTAATTACAAAATCCTCATTTCAAGATCACTGAGGAGCAGCGAACAGCATAAAACCTGATCAGCCTGCGAGTTACTCGCAGGCTGATCTTGTTTTATGCTGTTCGCATAGGTCTTTTCATGGTTTCCTCTATGAGGGAAAGGGTTAAGGTTGTTATTCTTTATACACTAATTTATTTCTAAACATACATTAATTGTCAGTTAGATAACTATATACATCAAATCAGTTATTTACTCAGTTACTTAAATATTTTGTTGAACAATAATACTGGGATGTGCTCCTACTTTTTGTTAATAAGCTTTCGTGTGTTGTTCCTAGCTATAATAAAGATAAAAAAAAAATTTAACATGATAAGTGCACATTGAAAATGTCCAGGCCTAATTTAATTTTCAACAAATAGAGCTTAGTCACATTACTTGTAGCAAGCTTGTTTGTCAGTCCTGATACAAATAATTATTTTCTGACATATGCAATATATGCTATCGTATCGTTCACTTTTGTAAAAATATTAATTTTATCAGTTTTTTTTGTCTAAATACTATATTTACATATAAATACTTTATGTGGCAAATTTATTTTATTTTATTTTCAAAAATAAAAAGTTATTAACACGTGCCTATTGTTCGTCTTACTATCTCAGTGATGAGATCAACGGGCTTTCACTTGCTGCTTTTTGAGGCCATATAGTCGCGAGCTCACATGCATAGATAAATATTGTAGTGGGACATTGTAGCTTTATTTTTATATGTTTGTATCTATGTTTCTGCCTGCTTTAGATCGGCACAAATTAATTCACTAAAGGTTTTAAATATTTTTTAAGAATCGTAGTCTGATACTCGCCCTTTATTTTGCTACATGTTCTGCTTAAATTCAGCCAACTTCTTGCTTTAACGTGACTAAACTCAGGTTAGGGGAATAGGGGCATAATTATTAATATATTACTTTCTTTTTTACCCTTTAGTCTCAAAACGCCTGCAGACTTGCTTTAGAAATTATAATCTCTAAAGACGGTTTACAAAACAAAGTATCCAGATAGGTGTACTGGTCAACATAACACAATTCATTTGTCTCTTTGCTTCAAGAGGACACGTGACATTTGATCGGCCGGAAACCAGGGAAATAATAACATCACGAACCAGACTAGTGTATAAGTGGTTACCATGGGTCCCCCGACTGATCTACGTGTCTATTTCCTGTAGAACCTTTATGTCTATTTTTCGACTTAATTCAACCTGCTACTTAAGCCACGAAAACATAAAAATACTTTGTTTTTCAATGCAAATAATTTCTTCTTTTAGTGTTGACATAAATACATCATTTTAAGTTAGGCGTTTGTAATTGACAATGATAATCATATCAATAAATTTCGTAACAAATCGGCCGATAAATTTAATTTTTCAACTGCTTGGAAGTTTATGCCATAGATATTATTTTGCTTTTCGGTAAAGATATAAGCATATATCCAGTCGAGATATAACATACCCTTTTTTACAGGTCATAATATAATTCGTTGTCCGTTGAGAATAAAACGACATTTTACTGAAATGTAATCGACAGTGGCAATTATTTCATGTTAAAATGATTTATTTTGTTTTCGTTTTCCCCTATTAACAGTAATGCTTTCAAGCATATTTGACATTTAGGCTAGTTACCAAATGAGGTATTAAAGAATAGAAATTTTGTTAGAATTTGCATAATGCATACTTCCATGCTATTTTGGCCACGCAATGTCAACATTTGTTATGGAGACACGATCACCATGATATGATTGTTTAGTCCGGAAAATGACACCATAATGGAAATAACATTTAATACTCTTATAGTTTGTGTATTTTTAAATGAAATATCAAATGCATATAATTAAATCGTCTAAGAATAAAATGAATGTCAAATTTAGAATATTATTTGCATTGTAGTCCGTCTTAGTGGTATTGGTTTCTTCGAGGACAGAAGTTAATCTGATACATTGCTTATTGCCTGGTTTCTTTTGTTATTCAAGTAATGCTGGATATTGAGCCGTTATGTTAAAATATGACAATAATCGCACGTAATATTTATACTCGATATTCAGCAAAACCTGAAACTGTAAAGGAGAAAGTCAAGTGACTTGAAATTGGGAAATGTTCTATTCACATCTAATGAATCTGTTGTAGCTATTATATAATTTTACTGTGAAGGCCGAACACTCGTTTTTCATTGAATACTAGTAATTGGAATCAGTCGAAAAAATATTCGTCGATTAATCAGAGGCAAAAGTCACTGATTAATTGATTAATTATGATTAAATACACAATAAACCATTTTGGAGCAAATGCCGATTAAAACCTGCATTTTTTATGTTTTTATTGTACAACATGAAAACAAAGTACTCTGTTGTTGTTGTTGTTGTTTTGGGGTTTACCGTCGCTGCGATAGTATTTCAATCATATAACGACGTCCAACTGATTAGAGGTGGTGGAAGACCCCGAGTACACAGAGGTACCCGGGTAGAACCACCGACCTACCGCAAGCCAGCTGGAAGGCTTCCTCACATGAAAAATCCAAAGTCCCCTCCGGGATTCGAACCCACAGCGGAAAGTACTATGTACCATAAAGATTAAAAGTATCCTTATTAAATTTATTTAATTACCCAATCAGATGCGCGCTGAAATATCAACGACACCCCCTCTTTTTATTTTTTTTATTTTTTTTTTATTTTTCGTCAATATTTCGTCAACGAATTATTTTCGTCGTCATCGTCACGTCAACCAGTAGCCCGTCACTGATTCGTTGACTTTTGATTAATCAGTCCACCACTATTGAATACATATTTGATTAACTAAGGACATATTACATGCCAGAGGTATGTGAATTGCTGCACTTCATGTTCAGCGCACCACTGGCTTACGTCACACAATTTCATTCAAAGTATTTTCATTGATATTTTTCCCGCTTCCGCATCGTTGCAGAGTTATCGTTCGTTATGTGCCGTGACATCTTCTGTAATAAGATAATAAAAATCACACAATGGGGTTTGTAGTGTATTTTCTTCATGTGAAATATTTTGAAAATGTCACTTGCCTAAACTGGAGCTCGTCATGCAAGCATATATATATATTGTATAACGATGGTACGAGCAAATAGGTGCACGTATTGCTTGCTCGCTAGAGGGCATTGAATTTGGATATCCGGTATTCAGATTCCCACGATCGGTCCTAATATGTAAACAACGCAGCATAAACATGAATTTATTGTTAAAAACGCCTTATTTGTATGTTCCCTGTTTAAAGAGGTAGTCATACAAAATTTTTGATAAACCTTGCATTCCTTTAAGAAAGTGGCCCGTACAAAGAAAATGAAGTGTGTCTACCACTGTATAAAACTGTTTAATCTAAAAGAATACTACCACGTATGTCGAGCTTTCTCTTTCTCTTTTAAGTTACATTGTTAAATCTGGCTTTTGGAATATTTTTATAGGATTTTTTGTATCTCTCATTGACGAACGTCTTTTTCTTTTTGGCTCCCAAACCACCTTTTCTTCCTGTTTCGGGAGCTTTTCACTCTTTTTATTAATTATGGAAACAATGAAACGAAACGACAAGCTAGCTTATAGTTAAACATAACATATTCTTGACCTTACAGTCATGCAGCTATGATGTTATCAAGAGTGCCAATGATGGTGATGCAATTAATATTACATATGGTGTGCTTCACGAGTCAAATTCAAAGGTTATGTTCTCCTAAAACAATCCTTGAAGGGTGTCCATTGTAATATATTCATTGATAAATGATAAATGAATGCAACATTGAAGCAATATGTTTTTCTTCACAAACGTAGCATAAATACTATATTATTTTTTTGGGCTTGGGCTTATTTGTTTCTCTGCTCGTTGATGTTATTTTTCAACGTTTTTTATTTACCTCGGGAAGATCACAAGTTTGAGAACAGATATCTCCAGTTTAGAGATTATAACACGGCTGCTAGGGGTGGGTCAGATTTTTTGTAAATTTATAGTAAACATTTTAAAAAGTCTCTAAAATAATTGGCTCGAGCTCGATATGATAGGCTGATTCTCAACATTGTTGTTCAAATTATTTGGATGTTTAGAATAAAGTTTCTTTAAGCAAAAATATGAAGCCCTTCGTGACCCCCTTGTTTTCTTACGCTGTAAACCCTGTAATAAGCAATAACTCCTTACATTAGTTTCTGGAAAACTTATAAATTAGACAAAATTTTGTCGAGAAAACAAGAAATCTGACACTTATACTTTTCGAACAGATGCAGTCAATCAATATATCAATCTTAGAGAAAATTACGGATGATGATATATTGTAAAACGCATGACTGATTATCAAATAAACTTGCTAATTATAGCGTCAGTAAATAGTCGAGCATTGATTATGTCAGTCCTGATATAACAAGTTATTTACTGGCATATGTTTGTTTAACATGTTATTACATGTTCACTATCAAAATTTGTTTTAAAAAAAAACTTGCTCTATATCTTTTTCCATCGATTGATCTTTTCTTTAAGCATTATTGTGTATTTAAGGTTAAAAAGCCATAATTAAGAAATAAAAGTAATGTATCGCAAAAGGAAATAAGTTTATTTTTTGTGAAAAAGCACTCACAAGGCTCCATATATTGCGATTGTATTTATGATTTTTTTGTAAACTCAAATGCCAATATATGATATACTGCTGGTATTGTTTAGTATAGAAGAACTAATGCAAAATTACGAAAGAAAAGAATAACCGAAGGAAACAGCTACTAGGAGGCTTTTTTTCCCCTAATTTTGGATAGTGAACGATAAAATACATATAAAATATGCTAGCAAGACTGACACAAACAATTCTATACTGTTTAGGAGATGTCGTTTAATATTATTGTTGACCACGGACGTTGCATGCTGTTAAATGACCAGTACCATTGGCTTAACTCGAGTCATTTGTTCTTAAACTTGTGATCTTCTCAATGTAAATGAAAAACGTCGAAATATATATATATATATATATATATATATATATATATATATATGAGAAAACAAACAAATAACCCCAAGATAGAAAACAAATTGATATAATTAATGCTATACGTGTGAAGAAAAATGTATTGCTACGATGTCCCATTCATTTTTCATTTATCTATAAATATATTTCACAGGACACCCTTCAAGAACTATTAAGGGAGAACATAGCTTTTAAATTTGACACGTGAAACACATTATATGTAATGTTAATGATGGCGCGGTAGATGATTTCGTCATACTTGGTACTTTTTTTTAAGAAATAGCGTTTTTACACAGTGGTAAATATTGACATGTGTTATATCATTTTCTTTCTCCAAGCCGCATTCTTAATGAAATGCTATGCTTATCAAAAATATGTAAGTTCACGTTTTGAGACAGAGAGGAGGATATGTTACGTTTCGCATTAAACCCCATTTTATGAATGGTGCTGTTGTTGTTGTAATTTAATATTTCGGTACTCACTGCAGCATTACTACCTTAAAAATATTTAGCATTTAGCAATGTATACGAAGAAGTCAACACATATGAGACGGACGACGAGGCAACCTCGCTTTAGCCTAATATAATATTCTTTATTTATATAAAACGCTTGCTTTCCACAATGTTTTCATTTTCCGGGCTTGAGAAGAATTATACTAAGGTGGTTATATATTCAAAACAAATGTTAAAACTGCATTGTCAGAATAGCTTTGATATACACAGTATTCAATTTCTAACAAAGTCTATCATATTCTATATTTCCCCATTTTGGAAACAATCCTAAATATCGAAGATGCTTGGAAACACTCCTGTAAATAGGGGAAATGAAAACACACCATTTTAACATAAAATAATTACCACTGTCGTTTACAATTTAGTATATCATCTCTATTCTCAAGGAACAACGAGTTATAATTTGACTTGAAAGAATAGGTGCCCTTTATATTTACTGGAGACATGTTAAATATCATTACCGAAAGGCAAAACAAGAACGACTGATGCACGAACTTTCAAGTAGTTGAAGATTGAATTGCATATGTATGTTTCTCTTTGTAAAATTACAAACACCTAAATTAAATTTCTATATGTATGTAAATATTCTAAAAAGAAATCAATTCTTTGAAAAATCAAAGATCAAAGTATCTTTTATGTGTTTTGGCTTAAGTAGCTGGATGAAATAAGTCTAAAAAAAGATATAAAGGTTCTAGAGGAACTAGACACGTAGATCATTCGGGGGACCCATGGTAACCAATTACACGTCTGGTTTGTGATGTTATTATTCCCCTGGTGTGCGGCTGATCAAATACCAATGTCCTCTTCAAGCAAAGAGACAAATGATTTGGGCATTATGTTGACCAGCACGGCTTTCCGGATGTTTTGCTTGGTAAACCGTCTTAAAGTATTACCATGTCTTAAGCAAGTCTGCAGACGTTTTGAGACATAACTTAGAATAGGCAGTGATAGATTGAAAGGCATGTCCCTATTCTAAAAGAATTACTTTGAGCAACGTTACACTTAAATACTCTTGGACTTAGTTTATCATTCGAATGAACGTATCACTTCATTCCTTAATATCAATAGTCAGCAAGAAATATATTTAAAATGCGCCACTTTTGGGAATTAAAAACCGGACCCTTAATTTTGCAAAATCGGTGTGCGGTGATTTGCAACAGTTGCAATTGTCAGGCGGTGATAGCTTAAACATTTACTCATCGTCGGCGCCTACCGAAAGTTTGTGTCTATTTAAATGTCAACTACGTCCGACAATTTTTTTCCGGTATGAAGGAGATCGAAAATACACTGCTGGGCACCGTCCGATCGAAGAACGGCGCTTGGAGGGCATTTGCTTGGATCGGGCGGTTTTTCTTCTCTAAAATTCATCCGATCTCGACGGCGGCCGTGCCGCCAGTAGGCGCTCGGAAAGGAACCACCATTTGTACAGTTATCGTCAGGGTATCGGCTCATGCATGTACACTGGGTATCATCGCGGCAATCACCTACATTTGTCCGGTGCCTTTAAAGGCGAGGATCGTGTCAGATTGCCAAATCACCGATGCTTTACTTGCTTATGTCCGAGAAAGAAAAGAATAAAAAAAACTCGGAAATGTTGTCTTTCATGAAAAATTGCAGAACAGTTTTTGTACTAATCGATCCATCTTTTGCTGTATATAAAAAGTTGAGGCCATTGGTACCACCTGCTTGCTTCTGTATACTTAGGATCTTCCCCCATCTGTAATCAGATGACTGAAAACATGTCTTAGCAATGGTTAAATAAAAAATACCATTTCTATATTTGAATGAAAATGATAAATCACTTTCATTTCATAATATATTGAATGAGTATTTAAAGATGTCCCGGAAAGCATGTTATTTATTTGCAATATTATTTAATATTATTCTCGTCTCTTGCATCTTTACAGATGTATGGATTCAATGTATAATTCCTTCTTCGTACAAAAACAAAGGCAGTATTAACGATCCAAATAAGGGATTTCTATTTTAAGTGGTTTCTGTAAGCTTTTTACCTCTGTGTGATTAAAATCTGGAATCTTATTGTCCTCTATGAAGAACAAGCCGGTTTTATAAAACAGTACTGTTGATCAAGGCTTCTCCTTGAAATTGAGTATAGACATTTCCCTCTCTAGAAGCAAATAAGGAAACTTTTTTGAACTACATTTATTTGATAAAATAGTAGCTCCTGTCTTACTACGGGTTATGAATCAGTCTTAATGTTGGATAGATTTCAAGTCCTGTTCTTTATACCCATTTTGTATTTAAGGGTTTATGTTATATTTTACCATCGCAATCTTTCGGACTTGTAAAGTGTAACATATTTCGGATACTAACAGTTGTAACGATGTCAGCACAACTATGCTAAAAGGGTTGTTTTATCAGTGTCTGTATTAATAACATTTCCTTTTCTAATAATCTTTACAGTTAAAATGAAATCATTTTGTTTAAAATATTTTATACTTTGTTTAATTGTTTAATATTGGGCATTTACCATAGAAACAGCTCAGTAAAAGCGACCTATACTTTTTTCATTTTTTTTTATCAAGCAACAGTTACTATTAAATAATACTAAATAGAAACATGAAATATATCTAATGAAGGCATTTCTGTAAAAAAAATCATTTTTCCAAAAATACTATATATATATGTGTGTTTTTGTCCATTTTTAAGCATATTCAAAACATTCATTGTGATCAATTGAATTAAATGAATTGACTGTTAGTATATGTGTGCCTTCTAGTTGTAGAACTTCTACTTTTTTCTTTTTAACGAGAGATGTATTTTTACCTATTTATTAACCGTTACCATGGGTATACAAACGTAGCGTAAATAACGAGCACGATGATCTATCATGTTTTTTACATTTTCTTTTCAGCGCATTTTTTTAAAATGTATGAAAGTCAGAAAATTCAATTGAAAGAAAAAAAAACAAAAAAAACAACAACAAAAAAAAACAACAAAAAAACTGTAGCATACGCCCTTAAGATATTGTACTCCAAGCTGTATATTATATGGTAAACTTGGTGACTTGGTTACATCAACCTCTCTTCTAGTTAAAAGGTGAGTCACTGCAAAGTTATATATAGTAAGGATAGCAAAATATGTAATATACTATACCAAACAGCTTTTGGGCTTACCGATGAATTTAATGAAAAGTTACTTTGGTTAAAATTTGTGCATGCTACTTTTAAGAGCATTGGTCTGTCTTACATATATATGTAATCAGCAAATTTATGGGTCACTAACAATGTTAAGAAGGTTAGAAAACTCATGACAGGTTACACAGGCTTAGAAGTCGAACATACGCGATTCTGCTTAATTTCCTAATTGCAGAATATATAAAAAATCTTTTGAGTTTGAGGATTACTTGAACAAACTTGCTTTAAACTTGGGTAAATTTTTATGTAAATATAGGTGTACCAATGTTTATTTTCCTTTTGAAATAAACTTCATTCTACCTTTTTTTTAAAAAATTATTTGTTTTGTTTCACACAGTTACAAATCGTTTTATATTTTTTCTTAGGGTGTTAGAAGCTTTTAAAATGTTAAATCACAAGGCTTATAAGGCTTTTGTGCTTATAAAAAGCGTTGAAGACAAGCTAAGAACCATCCGGCATAGATATATTACCGATAAGAAATTCGGTTAAGTCGTTGTCATGAAATACTATAACGATATTAAAAATGACACTTACAATCAAATAAATTAATGCCGGTTAAAATGTTTCGGTTAATTAGCTGGTTATGTTACTCGTGTAACCAATTAGGAAATGATAAATATAAATCGCGGGTATTTTTAGTTTTTGTTCAAAAGGTACGTGCAAATGAAATTTCATATTGACCCCCTTCTCTAACACAGAGAGAGAGAGAGAGAGAGAGAGAGAGAGACATACAATGAACATACGAACCCAAACTTGAATCCATAGTTCAAATATACCATCCTTTTACAGACACGATTCTTTTAGAGAGTTTTTCGTAATTGTGTTTATTCTCTCATATCGATCGAAAATCGACACGTTCAACGGAACATGAGACAATCATTTTGAGAATAAATCTGCTTTATGTTATTGATTTAACTTTCATACTAGATAGTAATCAAAAGCATTATCTATACAAATGTTGTAAAAACCAATCAGACTGAAGGTAACGACCCCCACCCCCCACAACAAAAAAACAACAAAACATAAATAGCTTACTGCATGCATACATTCCACAATATATTAATTATTGTGTCTTTGAAATAAAACAATCCGATAGAATAGGAAATATAGATCAGATATAGATCATATATAGGAGTAAGGACTATACACTATTACAGATGTAATTATGGTTTATTATAATGCTAAATTTAAATGATCGTTTCTTCATTTTGGACTGCACAATAAGTTGTTCATGGCAGTGCATGTTGAAAATTCATTAACTGAGAAGCGAACAGTGAAGACATTGATCAGAGTAAAAATTGGAGTAAACACATGCTTCTTTATTTCATGCTCTCAAATCACTCCTTATGAATAGAAGTGCACAACTTCTGTCGGCGAAGCGGAGCAGTAGGCTGATTTGAGTAATATCCTAGTTTTAAAGGCACATATATAAGGCAGACCCAAACGGCTGTCTGAACCGATATCTTTGTCGACTGAGGAAATTTTTAAAAGGAAGAACGGCGCCGACTTCCGGTACGTGTACAGTCTGAGTTTATTTTATACACAGTGGAATTGCAAATATAATCACACATTTTAATAATCATTGCATGGGAATGATAAAAGAATTATTTATTTCAACACTTGAAAATCATGCTAATCATGGAAATCTTATATTCAAAACAATAATAGACAAACATTGTGATGCCAAATGCTCGGAGTAATGCATTACATGTATTTGATTTCTGAAACAAATATTATATTCCTTCTATTTTTTATTATTAGAAATCAGCATGAATTTCAAATAAGCAAACACATTCCTAAAAAAAGAAAGAAACGAAATACGAATAATTTCGAAATATGATGATTTTCAATTATCATTTACAATTTATCTTAAGTTATTCTCCACGGACAACAAATAATCTTTATACATAAACAATACGCCTTGTCTCTGCTGGAGACATTATCTTTATATTACCGGAAGGGAAAATGGTAACTAAAGGTAGAAATATATTCCAAAAGTTCGACGAATAAAATCTACAAACCGTTATATAATAAATGCATAGATTTGTGTTGTGCGTGTGTTTTATTATTATTGTTGTATTTTACTAAGTTGTAAATGCTTTAATCAAATATGGAAAATATTTCTTTATGGAAATATCAACAGAATATTAGTTTCTTTTGTTATTGCAATATGGTGACCTTGACCTTTAACATTTTCTTGTCTTTTGTAACTTGCTGTAATAAAATACCAGAACATAAAGGTTTCACAGGAGCAAGACACCTAGGTCAGTCGAGGAACCCATAGTGACAAATTAGACACCAGTCTGGTTAGCGATGTTATTATTCCCCTGTTCTGTAGCTGATCAAATGTCACATGTGCTCTTGAAGCGAAGAGACAAGTGATTTTGCGTACTGATGCTGTCCAGTTGGGAAATAAAAGTCAGACTTTCTGGATACCTTGCTTGGTAAACCGTCTTAAGTGGTCATCATCTCCAAAGCTATTCTGCAGTCGTATTGAGAATGAAAGTAAAAAAGATGACTGATTTGCTCAAACATAACTCGAGGCTCAGACATCTTTAAATACTAAGGGACATGGTTAAACATTCTTAATGAAATAAATATTGTACATCTTGATATATGTCAATAGTAACTGAAATCACTTTAAACTTCATATTATTCATTTTACAAAATACTCTGCTAAACAAAAATGCTGGGATGTGCTCCTTCTTTTTAAAGACTAAATATAACCTAGCAGTATGTTATGTCAGTGGAATTATAATCCACTGTACTGTGATTCCATTTTTAAAGAATACTTTATGAATGATAATATATTATGACACAATCCATATAAAAATGAAAGTATGACTTTTAAGCTTTTTTTTTTTAAAGCGACAGTTTGTGTTTTTGTTTGTTTGTTGGATTTAACGTCCTGGCCATTCGGAAGCTTTTATTACTTAACCCTTTCCCTCATAGAGGAAACCATGAAAAGACCTATGCGAACAACATAAAACCTGTTCGCTGCTCCTCAGTGATCTGGAAATGAGGACTTTATAATTAAATTTGGTAAGGTTTAACTGTGGTTTTCTGCAGATCAGGCTTTATGTGGTACCTACTGAGTGCGTCAAAATGAGTCTATAGGGAAAGGGTTAAGGCAGATATAGATAGTGCTACCAAATTTCGGTATCACGCAATAGACATGTGGGACAATACCATACACGGTCACATTATCCTGACACCGGGCCTACCGGTCTTGTAACTAACCGAGCACCAAACAGTGAGCTACAGTACCGTTTTATCAATATGCGTGTATACTTTATGGGGAGTTGGCTCAAAAATGTGTTTGTTTTACAAGCATTTATATTAAAAATTGTATTGATAAGTTATTGAAAATATTTTAAACTTCGACTTTAAATATATTATATTCGCGTTATATGTTACTGCACCATTGAGTACTATAATTAATATTTGAATTTGGATTTATTTAGATTTATGATTAAAAACTGTTTCAAATATGATTCTCTCTCTATGTTGGTATTTTGTAGATTTGTCCGTCTGTGTGTGTCTACATGTTTCTCTGTTGCTTTAACTGTATTTCGGACTGTTTTATGACTTAAACTTAAAATCCGATAGTACAGTACTTAAGTCTCCCTTTTAGCGAACTATGCTTATATATTAGCATTTAGATAAGACCATGTGACCACAACGTGTATATTCAGTTCATAAATACGCCATTATACTTAAAGAGAATGGAAGAAAGATAAATATCTTTTTTATCTGATATTTAACATTATGTTGACCTTTTGATATTGAAGAAATTTTTAAAACCATTTCTACCTTAAAAAGACATAAAAGTTGTAATGTTATGAATAATGTGTCCGATTTCTTTATCGATTCTAAGGAATTTATATCCCCATATTTGATGAATATTCTTAATTTCATTTTTGATAAATGTGTACCCGAAGTCGTGGTGTAAAGGGGCAATCGTTAAAAAAAAAAAAAAAAAAAAAAAAAAAAAGGGGAATCGATCCGTTTATCTACAGAGATATTACTTTGGTTAATGTTAATGTAAATATTTTATTTTATTATTCAAAATGCCATTTTACAAAAAAAACTTTATTGTGCATTTATAGATTATGAAAAAGCATTTGATACTGTACTTTATGAAGCTCTTTGGATAGAATTCATAGAATCTGGTATAAGCTGTAAAATCATTCATTTGATAAAAAATATATATAACAATGTTAAATCGTGTATAAAAAATTCGTCTGATATGTCGTATTCTGATTACTTTGATGTTGCCATTGGGGTAAAACAAGGCGAACCGCTTTCTCATTAACTTTTTATCTTATTTATAAATGATATAAGAGATTCTATTGATATAGGTAATTTTACCGAAAGACAATTACAGGTTTTATCTATTTTGTATTACTTTTTTTAGTAGAGTAAAATTAGATATTAAAACGAAACTTTCATAATTTGATGCACTTGTAACACCAATGATATTATATGGGTCAGAGGTATGGGGCATTTACAATTACCCCGATATAGAAAAACTTCATTATAAATTTTGTAAATATGTCTTAGGTGTTCGTCAACAAACCTCTAATATTGCGGTACTCGGAGAATTGGGTAGGTTCCCTCTTTCTGTCTTAAGTAAACAGAGATGCTTAAAATACTGGTTAAATATTCTAAATCAACCGGAATCATTAATGTATCATGTTTTTATGCAACAGCACAACAGTTACATAAACCATTATCAAATAAAAACAAAATTTTAAAAAAATACAAAATGTCTCTGAATTTATATCCAATGCTTTTAAACTGAGAGATGATAAACTCAATCAATTAGCTGCTTCTTAAAATTATTTAAAGATTTACATCCATTAAATACTTTAAAGTAGTTAAATAATATTTTGACATAGAATATATAATAATGAGCAGACTATTTATATGTTTTTATTATTATTATTTGTTTGTTTGTTTGTATGTTCATATTGCTTTTTGTATGTTTGTTTAACCTGCCGTGGCCATATTTAATAGTTATGTGTTTTGAATGGCCATAGGCATATTGTAATGCCGATTTGCCAATAAACTTGAAACTTGTTGATTTTGTTCGAAGACCTAATTACCTAACAGAGATCCGCAACTCTATATAGGTAAAGAACAAGTTAAGAGATACGATATCTCATTAAATTACGAGCACGATAATGTAACCGCGAGATAAAATTGATCATATCAGTTATTAATATACTGCATTTTCTCTTCAGTTACTTGCTGATTAAACTAAATAGGCATGTCTCACACTAGATCATATATCTCTTTAATGAGTGATACTGTAATGCGTCTCTGTTAAGCTTCTGAGAGATGCTAAGCGTCTCAAGTCCCGTTCACATTTTTTTCGTCACAAGAAAAAAACGTTATTTTGGACCTATCTCCGTTGAATATGTCTTCGATTTTGTTATATTAATCACAATGGCTAGATATTGTCAAAATGGCTTTTGTTGTTGTTTGCGTATTGTACATGGTGATGCGTTTTTTTGGCATAGAACGCCTTTTAAGGCCCATCACCTCTGGCTTCGGTTCCTTTGGACTTTTTCTGTCAGGGATTTGAACCCCGGACCTATGTATTAGTAGTCCAGTGCGTTACCACTGAGCCACCGCTCCGCCTAAGTTGTTTTTTCTAATTCGGCATTAATGACAAATATTGGATTCATTAATATATTTTTTTTTCTGAAAACTACGATCCGTGATACGCCAAGTAACATCAGATTCATAGATGTCACATAAAACCAATCGTGCAGATAATGCGCTATATGAACTGGAAACAAATAAGGTTGTCGTATAGTAATTCGGATAAGATACCATAAACAACTACACGTATTACAAAAATTAATAAAGGTATTTGAATTTGAATTTAGATTTGGTTCAAGCTTGTAATACATCACGTGTATTTAATAAATGATGATAAATATAGATATGCAAGGATTCTTTTCAGTCTATGCTGAAATGATAAAAATAGATATGCAAGAATTCTTTTCAGTCTATGCTGAAATGATAAAAATAGATATGCAAGAATTCTTTTCAGTCTATGCTGAAATAGCACTATGGTCCTATGCATGCCTTTCACACACACACACACACACACACACACACACACACACAGAAAGAGAAACGCAGTGCATGTTACACACAAACTTGAACCCATCTGTTCAAATGATACCATCCTTTCTAAAACAATTCCTTTGGAGAGTTTTCCTTACATTTTGTTCGTTTATTCTCTCATATCGATCGAACATCGACACTTTCAGCGAACATCAGACAATTATCTTGAGAACAAATCTGTTTTGCATTATTCGTTTAACCCATTGCAACTTGAGAGCTATCAAGAAAAGTATCTATATAACAAGATCAGCCTGAGAATAGAAGTTTTATTCTAGAGCAGGATACAAAAGGCTTTAAGTCTATGTGCATTAAATATTTGAAAGAACAAACCACAATAATTTTAGTCATTGTAATACAATCACACACGTTTACATACATAGTCGTACACTCAGCAAAGGAAATTGAAATCAAATTCTGAAACAATAAAAAAATAAAACAACAATAAAACAAAACCACCACCACCATCACCAAAAACAAAACCACCACCACCACCATCACCAAAAACAAAATCAATGATATATATGACATTCATGGGGAGAAAATTAGGAAGACAAAATGTAATACATGTCTTGTTTTATGCGATTTATTAATATATTTTTATAAGTTTATTTCAATTAACTGACCCCCAGGGATGATGCTTTCAGCAAATTGTAAATATTGTTTTTCCAATAATACTTTTTTTTTTAAATGTACTTTTCTTATAAGTAGATATACAATGGACACTCAAATAGAAATGGAAATTCTTCTTCAAAGGTATTGAACATGTGACATTGTCTATTTTTATTTGGTATTTCGTCTTATGAAAACGTTTTGCTTCCATTTCTAACTGATGAGCAGTTGAAACGTGATGGAAGCTTCTAAATATAAGGATACTAGCATAATTAAAATAATGGTGTCATCTAAAAATTAATTAATAAATTATGTTAAATAATTTTTTAAAATTAAAAAGTTATGATACAAACACTTTGATCTATTTGTGCAACGTTAAAATCTTGTGGTTATAAAATATTTCTAACATGCTCAGCCCAAAAATCCCAATCGGGATAATTATAATATCATAACACTTATAACATATTTTTTTTGTCAATGCATTATTGTATTATAACAATATTTAACCATTCCTTCTTAAGCTTCAATATATACATGATTATTTTCTGTCAATACATATAATTTGTTATCTTAACTAAACCGTGTACCGAAAGTGCTAAATAACATTTTCCCTCTATAATTACACAGACAACTGATAAAACGTTCGACTGTCCGCTATCCACCGAGAAAGTAGATATGTACTATAATTCATCTTTAACATATACATGTACTTAGTGCATTTTTTTCTACAGTCATTATTTATCTAAATGCAAAGAAAATTTCATTATCTTATCTGTTGTTGAGGGGTGCGGGTGTAATGTAAAAATAGTGAAACTGGATTGTTCAGGTTTAGGATTTGTTCCTAATTATGATATTGTTTATAAACGTGCTATTGTATTTAATGGATATGTTGTCTTTAAAACAACAAAGCAGACACTTAAAATGTAAAGCAATTGTAGGATTTAAACATGATTATGTCTAGTGTACATAAGCCATTTTAAGTACATACAGAAATATTTACATGCAAAATCAAGTGCCAGTAATATGTCTTTAAAATCGTAATATAGGTTGGAAGACAAGTTCAATATCTATTTTTAGGAACTGCTAGTCAACCTGCTAATTAGTAAATGATTTATTCCAATTAATACTTGCGGTATATATGCAAGGTTTGTGTTGTTATCAAGTTATGTACATCAGGACTAACATAAATCTGGTTAGCAAGGAAATTTTAAACAATCTCCTCAGTCAATATTTTAGAATCAGGCTTGAATTCCACCAACAATACTTAGCATTAAGTAATACTTAAATTCTAAAACAAGGTAGATACACATTCCAACATTGTTATTTTATGAAATTTTCAAGTAAATGACTAAGATGAAATGAATTATTACCTTAATAACAAACAACATTATTAAGAAATGAAATATTTGGGCATTTTATTAAAGAAAAAAAAGACAAATGAAATTCGCCCTTAAGTATTGAAGTTTCACTTAGCGCTAAGAATTGTTAATGGAATTCGACCCAGGTCAAGAAGTGAAAATGTTTAGCTATAACTTACTAAATCTATAACCAGTTATGTTTTCCATGCATTTCATTTCATCCAAACATAAATAATTTGTTAACTAACTTCATGAGAAATAAACAAAGAAACAAATAGGAGTGGTTTCAACAAGGCGACTTTGATTAATAATAGATACACGAAAAAGCAATATCAAACTTTCACACCAGCAATGGTTCCAAAAATAGCTGTAATAATATGGTCAGCAAAGAGTCACTATCAAAACGATGAACCGCGAGAATAGCTTCCCTCATCGTTAAAATGTCCAGAACCACTGCACCAATCCCTCTGATATCACCCTGTCTCACCTTTCATCATAGAGCCGTACAATGATGATAATGACGATGATGATGATAACATTAACGATAAACTCGTATTCGAATAAAAGCAAGAAATCCAGAAAAATCGAAGGTTAGCTAAAAAGTATGAGCATTTGAAATAATTAATTCCAATGGATCCTTTGGGTGGAAAAGACGACTATAGTATATATACATTGAAAACCGGGCCAGTTAACTTGGTATTTGGAACCTGATTAGGATAAAAAAGAACACATGTTCTTTCATTTTAATGCCACTAATTTATTTAATAATATAGCAGTAACTTACAGAGTATCAAAAGGGATATTTTCCTTAAATTTTTTAGTTTATATTAACGATCATGTGAAATTGAATACAAATGTTTGTTTAGAGTATAATGGCACCATCTCATATATAATTGGCACTCTGTCACAAGGTAGACCTGTTTTTGCTTAACGCCAGAATCTATTCTCATAAACATTTGTCATTTATATATTTTGACTTCTATTCAAGGCAAGCTGACATTATTCTAGTAGCTGCAAGTATGAAATAAAAAATTATGTGCAATGAAACACATACTTCTCGATCACTGATAAAGCCATGAAAGAATCAGTTAACGCTTCCTCCTGTTAATTTGTGGTTTCTTAATGACATCCCGAAGTTCATTATTGCCAAACCTTCTATAGTCAAATAGAACATCGATCACATCTAATGTAAGCTCTATTAGGCAAAGTCTCGACATCTTACCGAATACACACCAAGTCGTAGGCGTTTTGTAATCAAATTGTCACGGTATACGGATTCTCCGCCCCCCCCCTTTTATAACTGTCAATGTCTGCACTTAAAACAATACATCAAGTAAACGTGAATGTGAGCGGGCATTATAAAATAATTTGCAAGTGACATACATTTCCTATTTCTGAATCAAAATGAATGGCTTCGAAGAAAACACCTGGTAAATTTATGATATTATTCATCTGGTAATGTTCTTTTCTTGAGCTTCAACACTAATAATACATAAAAAATACATTAAAGATAATAATATATAAATAAATAAAATATAAATACATAAACAAATATATTCTATAAATAAAATCTTTGTTATTTTAATGTATGCTGAATGGTATTTACTTATCGTCTAGCTTTCCAGATAATCGCAAAATGTCCAATCTACTAAAAGCAATTGACTCCCATATCCCAAAGCAGATGCTCTGAATCACTCATCAATACTATTTAAATTGTCATTGGTTATTTATGCTTTGTTTCAGATTTCCGTATTATTCCAGAACATAATTGTCAACTAGGAATTAAACAATTCCTTATTTACGAGAAATCGATCAAAACATATTGTTTAAGTATTCTAGATGTTGGATGATTGCAATAAAACATAGTGGTATATGATTTAGATAAGATGACTATTTTTGTTGTTTGCTTTAAAGCACCAGAAGAAGCAAACTATTCCCCCAGTATTTCTTTCAATATAATGCAATTTATTTAAGATTTCTAGTCTTTTCATTGAAAGCCCAATCTTGTCTTTACCTTTTGTTTAATGATAAGTTTTCTTTCATGGCTAGATCAGTTACTCACAAACAGTATAACGCACACATTCATTCATATTTTGTGTAAACTAGGTCAGGCATTTATTACGCGATATTTGAACAACAATGCTGGCTAACCTGAAATGAAGTTGATTCGGAAAAGTTTTAAACAGTAGAAAAGTCCATTTGGGAAAAGATACGAACCGTTGGGGGAATTGTTAATTATGTCAATTATACTTCTCGTTACGTGTTTATTAGTTTAGCGGATTTATTTATTTCAGACTTATATCGCTGTTTTTTTTTTTTCACCATGATATAGTTTGTTCATTTTCAGTTTTTGTTTTTACATTACAAAGCATGTATTACATAATTGTACCTGAAGTATTACTTCCTCTATACCTAAATCTATTTGAACACTGTTCAAATTCCGCAAAGTTAGCGGTGTTGTTTCTTTCTTTCACTTTGCATATCATTTAATATGACAAACATAGAACAATAATTCATACAGAATGACAAAATTAATAAAGAAGTTCATAAGCTATTAGATTTTCCATGAAGAGAAGAATAAATACAGCTTGATATATCTCATATACTTAAATTCTTATTTTTGCTTTAATACTTAAGTATGTCTTTTCTATGCCAATGTCTATTCGGATGTGACTTTAATGTTACAACACACCTATTGATACGATAAGCAACGAAAGGTAAGAATAAAATGATAAAACAATTAAATAATGGTTAAAATGGTGGACGTTTAAGTTGATTACTTTACAATTTGTGTTTTTGTGAGTTTTATTACTTCATATTCTTAAACGTGGATGTCATTAAATATATAGTAGTCAGTGATTTCTGTTCTTTAATTTTGATGCTTTCTTCAAGCTTCAAATGATAATTTATTATTTCGGCATTTTGTTTAGAATATATAATATTTCATAAAGATATCTAAAATTACAAATATAACTTTACATATTTTTTCAATAATTCCTAAAAAACTTTTTGCGCATAACACTCATGCTTGGAGTTTTTCAATTTCTTCCACAGTGGTTAGCCAACATAAAAGTTAAATAGTCTCTATAGCGGAATCGCAAAAAGAAAACAAACTTGAATCAACGAACCAAATTCATATATATGCACTATTTGAAGAAATGAATCTCATGGGTAATAAATTATTTAATTATCTTATATCTGGCTTGCGGTTGGTCGGTGGTTCTACCCGGATGCCTCCGGGGTCTGTAATTAGCTGGACGTCGCCATATGATTGAACTTCTGTCGAAGCGACGGTAAACTCAAAAAGTCAAGTCATTGTCTCCAAATGTATTTGAAAATTTTAATTCTGAAGATGGCTATATTTTGTTGATAAGAAATGTTGGGTACAGAAATTTATTTGTTATGATATCACAACATTTTTTTTCAAGCGAAACATTACAAAAGTAGGTCTACCTTCAGTAATAATTTGCTATTCAAAAACTACTTGAACTGATTTAATCATGGTATTTTATGAAATCCTAATGATCTATAATGTATAAGAATACTTCAGGGAAGTCCTAAAATTTATTCCTATAATCAAATATCTTTCCAAATAGTTTTAAACCACCACCATTCCAGTTTTTGTTAAAGACGGTTAGGCATTTTAATTTATTTTAACATATTTCTTTTTTGTTACATATAAATAATTGTGCATGTCTTTTGTACCTTTAATGAGAAAGGAATTATTCCCAGAGTTTATATTACTACTTGTTTCCCCATTGATGCAAGTTTTGTAAATTTTTTTTATAATATTTAGTTTTCATCTTCACCATCTAACTGTTGTTGGTTATTCAAGTAGGTAACTCCAGCGTTGTTGCACAATCCGAAGACCATTTAAATTGTCTTTCAAAATATTCATATCCGTATTGTCAGTGTTACCCACTTTTAGTAGTAAGGATTTATTTGTGCTAAAATCTAGAAAATGTTTTAAATGTTTATACAAATGTTTCAAATGACTATCGTTCTTATTAAGAAATTATATCATCTTCAAATAGTGGTTGTTTCATTTCTTCAATCTATATTTTTTATGAAAAGTGTTAGATTGGTTAACTTAATAAAAGCAGGAAAGAAGAAAGATGGCAAGATTGTCACCTTTTCTAATCGACTCAGTCATGGTGAACATAAAACAATTGAAAAGGAAAATGTGGGAATTCAATAGTAAAGTGAAAATGACATAACATAAGAATATTCTATGAAGTAATCCACATTAACGAAAGCACCACACTGTAAGAGCGTACAGAATGTAATAAACACAATGCGACATTATTTTGCACATTCCTAATTTGACATTCCAAAATCACCATCAAAATCAAGCCGATATCGTGTTTCAGTTTGTTTTGCATTACCATATATTATTATTATACTATGGTGCAGAAAACATTACTCTTCATACATAAATCTATAGGAACACAAGTACAGTTAGCTCTCCTATTGACAGTAATGGTGAAAGTAATAATGATTAAATGAGAACATGTTGACACTCATCAGTAGAGTACGAATGGCATACACATTATGATTATTCAATGAAATAATGCATTTATGTTAAAGAAAGCGAACATAATGTAATAACGCTTCTCGGTAGAAATTAACTGCAGTGCCATTTTATCCAAAAGCGCGACGCACTTTGTAGATCAACACCATACTCGGGTTGACACCAAAGTACCATCCTGCAGAGATCACTTCTCACTTCTACCAATATTATTATTACACTACGAACTATATGAAACAATGGATATTTTTATTATCGCTTTTTAGTAAGGAATTGGGTTTTAATATTCAAGCTGGATAAAAGAAGACCCTTCTCTCTTGCCAAGGCGTTAAAGAACGCCTATATGAAGTATCAAAATATCATGTTTATTTATGTATTGTGAACAGTAGCATCTTAACGATATCAAATAATCACCTATTTTCATGGTTTTCTTGATCAGCGTCACTTAAGGCCACTTGGGAAAAAGTTATGAGTTTTTGGGTGTGAGACCGACACATTTGCCAAACTTCATCGCCAAACACTGGTCAGCATAAGTGCGTTTTGCAATTGACGTTTTAGGATTAAGCAAAATATTACTCGGAAAATAAAGATATATATATAGAAAAACTATAAACGATACATTTATCTTCTAATATTAATCTTGAAAATAAAACTACAAAAGTGAATGGGCATGTCAAAGGTTCAATTTATTGGTTATTTTGATAACACAACTATGAATATGATGATGGTGACGATGATGGTGACGATGATGATGATGAGTGTTCTTGTTTTGGCTTTAGAGGTAGTAATCTATGATTAATTGCTGTTTCTAAGGATGATAATTATGACAACGATGTTGATCCTGGTGATGATGATTATGATGATGTTTTCCATGATAATAGTAATCTCATTATCTTAACAAATTATTTAGGAGAAAAAAATCATCATCCATTAATGTTCTGGTCGTTAATATCTGATATCTGATAAGTGATATAGCAAAACCTCGTCCATATTGGCGCCTTGAGATTATTGGGAGCTTGACGCGACAGGAACACTATGCGGTTGTTTAATCAACGCAGAGATATCCTCGAAGAGCTCTATCATTTCTGATGTATATGCCCCGCTACAAAGCTTTCAAAACCGGCTGACACAGCAAAGTAAACTTATCAACATTAAAACAGCACCCAATGTAAATTTGGAACACGTTCATTTATCAGCAATATACAGCAGCGGATGAAAGTTTTGTCTTAATTATACAAATGAATAATATTCGAATACCTTATAAATAATACTTGGAACCTGATTGATGAAAGCCATCGCGGTTTTATCAAATACCTAAACTAAGAGCTTAAAAACTTTTACATGTCGTTCCTATTAATTTAGCAAGATTCAGCATGCATCGACCAAGTAGGGTGCCAAGTAGTTCCTTACTTACCTGCTTGTTTTGAATTTGGCCAAAAATGCAATTCTCCATTCTGCATGCAGCCAAAATAAACAAAAAAAAAAGTATTAAGATAGTAAGTTTCTCCCTTCTTAAAAACGAACCGTGGGTTTGTTGGTAGCATAAAATACATGAGTATGATAGACTCACTAATTTAAGAGAAAGTAAGAAGCGTAGCGTGTGGTTGCTGGGAACTATTGCCTCCAAAGAGGTTAAATATTTTGTCATTATTTTCAGTTCATAAACTCTTCTCAAGCTGATCACCTAGAAAGGAAGATATACGGAACTATATTTGCGTAATTGATATTCTGTGTTCGGAGAACGAACAACACCAAGGGATATGAGGTTACACTACGTGTATGTTTCTCTCTATATATTTTAACGGATGTATTCCTGCAGGGCTTTTATTAATTCAAATTTAACTTTTAATATTTCACCTTTAAATATAAGAAGTGTTGCGTGATATAGAAGCTATTCATTAGTACAAAAAAATCATTCTTGTTTTGAAAAAAGTAACGGTTATATAAAAATGGTACACTTGTGGTCGTTTAAAGAAAAGATTCCAAGAAAGACCAAAAGTTAGCTACAGCTTAAAAAAGATTGCATTCTATTTAAGTACATGTAAGTCTAGCATAAATCACGATGAAATTAACAACAACAACAACAACAACAACAACAACAACAACAACAACAACAACAACAACAAAAAAGAACATGAGCAATTAAAATAAATTCATTTTGATGAGTCAATAGGTTGGAAAAGACAACTGCAGTACATTTAAAACCGATGCAGGCACGGCGGATTTCGAGTCTGGTTAGGATGTTACTCAGATAAGAACACATATACATATGAGACGTCACACTCAAGAGACATTGTCCTTATCGATAGTAGACATCTTATTGCATTTTCTAAGTCGTTTGCTGCAAGAAGAGCGGTAATTTCAACGACATTTGTAGATTACTATTAATTTAACAGTTTATGCGTACAATTTGGAAACTAGTATATGCATAATTATAAAGCAAAACAAAACTAAACAACAGCAAAATCATTATCAATCAAATATTCACCTTAAAACTGATGTTGGATCTTATGTATGTCTGGTTCAGTGTATAACACCACCACCACCACCAACAACAACAACAACAGCAGCTACAAAACAAACAAATCAAAGGCAACACACTAATCAACACCTCATAAAACTTTGGATGCCGAAAAATAAGGCTCCTTTACATAATTTGAATATTTAACTGATGGAAATATGAATACTTCTGCTAATGTCACCTTTGAAATTAGACTTCCATTCATAAATGATAAATGATGAGGGTAAAACATCGTTTCCTTTAAATGTCACTAGTTTGCTTAGTAAATCTTTAGGTTACCATTTCATAAATATTATGGAGCAAAACACCCTTGCTCCGAATATTTGTCTAGAAATATCCTAGTTTATATTTATAATCTTGTAAAATTTTATCATTTTATCCTCACCGTACCTGAAACGTTTATTTGGGAGAAATTTATGCAAGGAATAAATTGAAAAATAAACATATTCATATCACTGACATTAAGAGAAGATAATTCTATTATAAATCATATATACACAAATTCTCAAAAAGCTATATGTATATGAGTATGTATTTTTCTTTTATATAAATATATATTTTGCTTCTATCATCAAAACTATTTCAAGACAAATTACACGAACATTCGTTGTTTCAGTATTTCAGTCTTTATAGGAATTTATCTATATAAGGCAAATAAAGCAAGTGGAATGGCACCATCTCGTATATCTGTATATGCTGAGCGCCAGCATTTTAGCTCACCTGAGCACTACGAGTAAGCTTTTGTGACCGACTTTTGTCCATCGACCGCCGTGCGTCGTCAACAATTGCTTGTGAACACTCTTGAAGGCACAGTTTTGGCCCAATCTTTATGAACATTGGTCAGAATGTTTGTCTACATGATATCTCGGTAAAGTTTGAAATTGGGTCATGTGGGGTCAAAAACAAGGTCACCAGCTCAAATCTTAGAAAAACCTTGAGAACACTCTAGGGGCCACAGTTTGGCCCAATCTTCATAAAACTTGGTCAGGATGTTTGTCTACATAATATCTCAGATGAATTCGAAATTGGATCAAATGGGGTCAAAAACTAGATCACCAGGTCAAATCTTAGAAACAACCTTTAGAGGCCACATTTATGGCCCAACCTTAATTGATTTTGTTAAGAATGTTTACCAACATAATATCTCAAATGAGTTCGAAATTGGTTCATATTGGGTCAAAATCTAGGCCACTAGGTCAAATCTTTGAAAATTAAAAAAACAAACAAAACCTTGTGAACACTCTAGAGGCCATATTTTTGACCCAACCTTCATATTACTTAGTCAGAATGTTTATCTACATGGAATCTCAGATTAGTTCGAAAACAGGTCACACGGGGTCAAAATGTGGGTCACCAGGGCAAATCGTAGTAAAACCTTGTTACTAGTGGTGAGCTGATTAATCATAAAGTCAACGAATCAGTGACGAGCTACTGGTTGACGTGACGATGACGACGAAAATAATTCGTTGACGAATTATTGACCAAAAATGGGGGTGTTGTTAATATTTCAACGCGCGTCTGATTGGGTAATTTCATTAATTTGATAAATTGAAACTTGCAAAGTTGCACTTTGCACATCGTTGGCCTCTGGTTGTAACCTCTTATTCTTTATCTCGCATCAATGTTTATACATGTATTTGAATATTTGAGAAATTAACATCTATACCTAATACATATCTATATAATCTATATAGTACAGAATACTTTATTTTCATGTTGTACAGTAAGAGAGTTTTAATAGGCATTTACTCCAAACATGGTATATTTGGTATTTAATCATGATTAATCAATTAATCAATGACTTTTGTCTCTGATTAATCGACGAATATTTTTTCGACTGATTCCAATCACTACTTGTTACCTTTCTAGAAGACACATTTTTGGCCTTACCTTAATGTCAGAATGTTAATTTACATGAAATCTCGGATGATTGTTCAAACTGTAATGAATCAATAAAATTAAGATAGGTTCAAAATCTAGGTCACTAATTCAAATGTTAGAAAAACATTGCAAACACTTCAGATGCCACACTTTTGTTATCATGCTCTGTTCTGTACAATGAAATCGATCACTGATAAAGCTATGAAAAATGCATCAGTAAACGCTGCTGTCTGTTACACTTCCCGAATTACTTTGTAATTTCTTTATGACATTCCCAGGTTCACTATTGTCAAACCTACTACAGCCAAATAGGACGTCCCAAAATGAAAAGATCACATCTAATGTAAGCTCTATTAGGGAAAGTCTCGACATTTTACCGAATACACATCGAGTCTTAGGCTTTTTTTAATCAAATTGTTACGATGTACTGATTCTCCTTTCTTAGCTCTCAATGTCCACACTCTGAAAAAACACTTCCTCGTTAGAAGTTTCGGAAAAAGAATAAAAAAATGTGAAAACAAGAAGAGTCTTGACAAGCTTGAAAACGTTTATTTTTACACAAACGTAGGAAGAATACTATATCTACTCGTTTTCTAGCAGGGTGTATCTATTATTTTGTTCAGTAACTTCAAGAATACAACTTTGAAAACAAATGATCCAAACTGAGCGATTGTGACCGCTCATATTCCGGCGTGCTCCTTCCGTCGGTCGTCAAAAATAATATCAAAGAGCTCAATGCGCTGAGAGACGACAGCAGGATTAACAGGAAAACAACCCTGTGATTCTTAATTATTGATACAATAGAGACAAAAGCCACATGACGCAAAAACTCCACACACTCTCCTGCAACTATAGTCGGTATTCGCACTCTGTTTGTTACAAAACAATCCGGAATTAGGGTCATTAACCTGACTGTATGAACTTCAGAAGAAGGTCATTCCCTAGGATCCGCTTTATACACTATCAACTGTTACTTAAGTATAGAACTTGACAAGGTACCTGATGTTTTAGGTACATGTACTTAAATGTTTGTTTCTATTTCAAAGTTAAGAAATGCTCTGAGAGAAACCTAACTCGCTTTCATGCAAAATTACGCGTGAACTACTTTAGGTTAATTACAGACATTCGAAGTTCTACTTTTTTTCTTTTTACAGGAGTAGATCTTCAAGTATGTGAAATGGGTTGCTGTTCTGATTAATAAGTGTCACAGATATATTGTTCACGCTTGAAATGGATCTTTACAGAGCAAAATAACACGTTTACAAACAACAGCACATGACTAGCGGTTACGGTTATGAATAAAAGGTCTGCGTAACATATTCCATTCGTATTCGTAAGTGCAGAATCGCATTGCGTGGATCCGCACTAAGCGCGGAGAGGTACAGTTAAACTTGTCATGGAAAATATGCAAATTAGCAAGGTCAGCGATGCCTGGTGAGCGTTTCTTGCCACTAAAGACGACAGCAATCTGCCGTCTGATAAAGCAACATCGCAATCTATGCCTTTTAAACACATTTTTATAAGGCTCTACTGTTATGTTCCTTATGCAATGCCTTTTTGAATGAATGTGTCCAAAATTTGAGTTTTTGTTGACGTAGCAATAGAAAAAAAAATCTGATGGAAACTTAAAAAATTCTTATCCATATTTCATAATATCTTAAAATACATATCTCATAATAAATATGTGTTGCTACAAAAGCTGTTAAATTATCGCGATCAATAAGGAGCGGGGCTAGTTTAACTGTTATATATACAGCAAAAACTTAATATATTTGTGTATATGTTCCTTTGGTAATCCGCTATCAAGATATGCCAATACATAAAAAAATGACAATTAGTGGCGAGAACATTTTTTTCTTATAAGTATATGACAAACAACCCAAAACCAATGGCCATATTTTTCGGCTCTTTAGCTCACCGTGAGTGTCCGTCGTCCGTATGTGTGTCGTGCGTCGTGCGGCGTCAACAATTTTAGTGTTTACACTCTATCACCTTTATTTCTTAAGCAATCATCTTTAAACTTTATGGCAATGCTTATGGCCATAATGTCTCGATTGAGTTCGATTATGACTGAGTTCGGATAATTAGGTCAGGTGTTATGCCCCTTTTAATATTAAAAAAAATGCCAGATTTCATGTTGTTTACACTCTAGCATCTTCATCTTTTGAGCAATCATCTTCAAACTTTATGGCAATGCTTATGACCATAATGTCTCGACTGAGTTTGATTAAAGCTGAGATCTGTTGATTAGGTCAGGAGTTATGCCCCTTTTAATATTAAAAAAATGCCTGATTTCACTTTGATTACACCCCAGCATCTTCATTTTTTTAGCAATCATCTTCAAACTTTATGACATTGTTAATGACAATAATGTCTTAATTGAGTTCAATTGTGGCTGAGGAGTTATGCCCCTTTTAATACAAAAAATATAAGATTGCACTTTGTTTACTCTTTACCATCTTCATTTTTTTAAACAATCTTTTTTAAACTTTAAGACAATGTTTATGCCCATAATCTCGCAATCGGGTTCAACTTTTACTGATAGTGACTAGTTAATTTAGGAGTTATGCCCTTTTCACCATAAAAAAAAGCCAGATTTCACTTTGTTTACACTCTAGCATCTTTATTTCTTAAGCAATCATCTTTCTCAGGTGAGCGATCAATGGCCATCTTGGCCCTCTTGTTAAAATGCAGCTGCTTATGAGACCCTTCATGACTCCCTTGCTTTCCCCGCTGACAACCTTGTAATAAGTAATGCCTCCTTAAGTAGTTTCTGGAAAACGTGTTAACTAAGCGTTATTTTATCGAGAAAATAAAAAGCATTCTGATATGTCAGACACTAATCCTTTTCCAACAGATTCACACATCCATAACAGAGGTAATTACGGATGAACCCTTTTTGTAACACGCAACCACCCACGACTAATTCTCAATTAAACTTGCTAATTACAGCTTTAGTAAATAGCTGAGTATTGTTTATGTCAATCTTGATATTACAAATTAGTTAATAGCAGATGCAGTATAACATGTTATTTTATCGTTTTATACCTGGGGAAAAAACTAGAAACCTACTTCATTCTATTTATATTTTCTTGTTGTATCTTATTTAAAAATAACAAAGGTTCCTCTGTTGTAAGCTATATTACCATAAATTGAAGTTTTCACTTTCAAAAAATATGCATATATACAACGAAATAGATAGAGCCTCTAAAATAATAATGAACACTATCTTTTGCGATACTTTATTCTTATTTTTGTAACTAAGATTCTTATCTTTAAATTGGAAATCATATTTTGTTACTTTTCGTAATCACATAATAGGGGTTGATTGTTAATACAGAAACGATTAGTATTTTGTTATAACATTTCATTTTTTATTTCATTTTTTATGAAATATTGTTATACTCGTAGTTACAACGAAATAATGCTACGTAATTAAAAACGTAAAAGTAGTCTGTCATTACGAAAAAATTCGCAATGCAAAATAGATTTCATAATTATGCATAGTACAATACACTGAAAAGCTCCGTAGAAACAGATTTTATGATAATATTCATCTGGTAGAGTGCTTTTAATGAGCTTTTACACTAACTATGAATTCAAATATATATTCCAGATATACTCAAGATAAATCAACAACAACAATAATTTAATTGACTTAATTCAATTCGTCAGGGAAAGTTTTGACATGCGTCTCTTATAAGCTGCATTTAATGTATTATGTATAACAATAAAAGTTTATCTGGCGCCGAAAACATTGCCCTTTCATACTTTTATATTTTTTTCTAACGTAAAGTAATATGCAAAATACTGTTGTTTGAAAGAGACCTAATGTTTAGAATTGTTTGACTTAATGGGCTCATATATTTCAACATAATCATCATATACAATTAATAAAATTAGTAAATTTATAAAAAAAAAGATAAATACACGAACAAATGAATTATATCAATAAAATCATTGTTCTTTGTTTTATGCTGAATAGTGTTAGCTTTCGAGATAATCGCAAAATGTCCAATCTACTAAAAGCTATTGACTCCTAAATCCCAAAGCAGATGCTCTGTATTTCGCATAAATATTTTGTAAATTGTCATTGTTTATTTATGCTTTGTTCAAGATCACCGTAAAAGTCCGGGAAGCACTTGTCAACTAGGAATTTAACAATTCCTCTTCTCCTAGAAATCGCTTCAGAACATATCGTTTATGTGTTTTAAGTTTAGGATGTTGACAATAAAACATGGTTGTATTAGTTAATATAAGATGTCAAATCACCAAGGTTTTCAAATTATAAGATATCTCAATTCCGACAGTTCATATTTAAACTATGTTACTGGATATGCAAAATTGATTTATAAAAAATTATAAGAAAAAAAAACTTTGAGAAAAAAAAACAACCCGTTACTGATCGACTTTAGAGGGAAGAGAAGAAAAAGATCAAACTGTCTTGTTCTTGAATATCCGAAATTTAATTTCATTCATAGAATTTTGCTATTTTACCAGTCACTTTTATACAATTTCTTGATTATAGAAGTAATTCTGTGTAAGCCAAAAATTCCGAATTTTCATCATTTGTTTGTGGTTGCATTGTCAATACTTTTGTGTAATCCAGGTCAGCCATAAAGGATGTGTGAAGAAAAATAAGCTTAACTTGCAGTGGGACAATTAATATAGAAAACATTGAAAAAGAAAAGTGATCGATATACTTGTCTTGCACCTTAATATATTCATATCAATTCTTATCATTTGTATTTTATTGTTTGGGCTTTCAAACATTTTCTTGATAATGTAGTATTCATGTGTAAATCGAAAGCCCAAAAAGTTTCGTATTATTTTTTCTTTGTGTCTACTATGTTGAAAACTTGTATATTGTTATTGTACTCAACTTTATCAAAATGATATCACCATTGTCTGTGATTTCTGAAGAAAAGTAAACATATTGCTTTGGCAATATAAAACCACATAGGTGAGAGCTCCTCTATCTTCTAGGATCTTTTTTGGTCGAAGGTCCACGTCATTATAGATATTGGATTTTTTCTTGGTGTATGTTGACGTCATGTAGAGACAAAACTAAATTACGCTGTGGTGGTATGTGTCATTGATGAAATGCACTATAATATATGTTTGTACATGTCTTTCTTGACATTTTATATCACCCTCATAATCCAGCAGAGTTCATCTTTTGTATGATATATTACGACGTATATATAACAAATGATGCCGAATATATTTCCTTCCGTACTGAATTCTTTTAGGAACAGTGTTCAAATTCTTCATAGTGGCAGTGTTAGCGCTTCTATTGACAGTAATGCTGAACATAATAATAACTAAACGAGAACATGTTGGCATTCATCAGTAAAGTGAGAAAGACGTACACATATGAATATCCATGGAAATAATCCATATTTGTAAGAAGGCATCACGCTGTTAGAGCGCATAGAATTTCATAAACGCTAGAAAGTAGCTATTGTTTTTGATCAGCAAGCGCGACTCACTTTGGGTTGACGCTAAAGTTCCATCCTACAGAGCTCACTCTCGTGGTTACTGTAATTAGTGCATGTATATATCTTTACCAATATTACCTAATGAATATTCATGTACAAATTTATGACTTGGTGAGTATCAATTTACTGAGCTTTAAGTGGTATATGAAACAATAGGTTCTTATTTGTCGGTTTTTAATCCAAAATCTGAGATTCATTATTGTTTAAGCTGACAAAATGAAGACCATCCTCTGTTTGACAAGGCGTTTAAACACGCCTATATGAATATAATGCTTATATTGAATTTTGAACAGAAGAACAATATCAAATAATCTGTTTCTTTTGTAGTTTTCCTGATCAACGTCATTTAAGGCGCTTTTGGGAAAAATAAGCTGTAGGAAATATGTTGGTGTGACGCCGACACATTTGCTGAGAAAAACTTCATCGATAAACAACGGATTATATATGTGCGTTTTGCAATTGACGTTTTTGGTCTTAGCAAAATTTTGCTCCTTATATGAAGATATATCAAAAGACAACCGATACACTCATCTTCTACTATTAATCTTGAAAATGTTTTTACAAACATGAATGGGCATGTCAAAAGGTTAACCCTTTCCCTCATAGAGGAAACCATGAAAAGACCCATGCAAACAACATAAAACCAGATCAGCCTGCGAGTAACTCGCAGGCTGATCAGGTTTTATGCTGTTCGCTGCTCCTCAGTGGTCTGGAAATGAAGACTTTATAATTAAATTTGGTAAGTTTTATCTGTGGTTTTCTGAAGATCAGGCTTTATGTGGTACCTATTGAGTGCGTCAAAATGAGTCTATATGAGGGAAAGGGTTAATCATCGTGATTACACGACTATGATTATTATGATGGTGATGATGATTGGATGGTGGTTTATGATGATTTGTTTTTTCGTTGGCATTTATGGTAGATAATATGCTGTCTGAGCGTATGATGATGATGATGATGATGTTGATGATGATCTTGGTGATCAGTTTAATAACGTTTTAAATGATGCAAGGTAATTTGCTGTTCTTTTGAGATATTGCAACGTTACTCGTTACCTAAACAAACTGTTCAGCAAAAAAGAAATCCATAAAAAAAAAAAAAAAAAAGAAAAAAAAAAGAAAAAATATCATTAGCCATGTTCTGGTAGTTAATGTTTGTAAGCGATACGGCACGATCCGTCCATATTGGCGCTTCGGGAGTTCGATGCCACAGGAGCTCTCTGCGATTCTTTAATCGACACAGAGATATCCTCGAGAGCTCTATCACTTTGGAGGTATATGATTCACTACATGGTTATCAAAGATGGCTGATACAGCAGAATAAATTTAATAACATTAAAGCAGCGCACAGTGTGAATTTGGAACACGTTCAATTATCAGCAATATAAAGCAGAGAATTAAAGTTTTGTCACAATCATACAAATGAATAATGTGAGAACTTAAAAAAAAACAACTAATCCATAAGAATTTGTTACCTGAAAACCACCGCGGTTATGTCAAATACCGAAAGTAACAGCTCCATAGCTTACGTTTTACATGTAGTTTAAAACTATTAATTAATTTATTGACCATATAAGGGCCCGCATAGTTCATTACTTAAATGCCCGTTTTAAATTTTGTCGAAAGTGCAATTCTCCATTATGCATGCAGACATACATAACAAAAGGAAATAAAAATAGCATTAAGTTTTACTTTAGTTTCACCATTTACAAACGGACCGTGGATTAATAGCATAAGTCACGTGAGTATGATGAACTCGCTAATGTAAGAGTAATGTAAGATGCGCCACGTGTGGTTGGTGGGAATATTGCTTGACATAAAATCTGAATTGTTGTTTTGATTTAATGTCCATCTACATCTATACAGAAAAAACAAATGAATTTCTGCCTCATCGCGGTTAATATTTTACATTAATATGTTGCCACATTGTAGCAGCAGCCAACAAGTTCTTTAACTGTTTTCATAAGCTGATCGCCTAGCAGGGAACATATACGGAATATTATTTACGAAATTTGTATGCTGTGGTCGGAGATCGAACAACAAACCGGGATATGTAGTTACACTACGAGTATGTCTCCTGCTCTATTTTATAACGTATTTTTTCCTGCAGCGTTTTTTTTATATTCATAATCCTAAGTTTTCCATGATAGCGAAGCTATTTATTTGTACAAAAATAATTTTTTTTCTGCAAAACAGCAACAGTTTATAAAAACTATAAACTCGTATACGTTTAAAAATATCAGAAAGACCGGGAATTAGTCACAGAACTATAAAAAAATTACATCTTAGTCTGGTATAAACCACTAGGGAATCCAAAAAACATGAATAATTAAAATAAATTCATTTCAATGGATCTCTAGGGTGGAAAGGACGACTGCAGTATATTGAAAACCAATGCAGGCATGGCGGATTTCGGGTCTGATTAGGATCAACATAATACCATTTATAAGTATGACGTCACACTTAAGAGACACCGTCTATATTGAAGTCACACTTTTTATTGCATTCCTTAAGTTTTCTGCTACAAGAAGACCAGTAATTCAAGCTTCAAATATAGTTTACTATTAACATAACAATTTATGAGTTCTTTAAGTTTTTTTTTATGTTTTGAAACTAATTCCGGGAGGCAGATGCATAGTTAGAAAGCAAAACAAAAATAAGCAACAATAAAGATATTATCAAACAAATATCACCCTGAAATTAAATTTTGATCCTTTATATATGTAGTTCAGGGAAGCAGATGCACAACAACAGCAAACAAAAATATCTTTAAAAAAAGGATATTCGGCGTAGCTAAATAATTGTCAATTGTAACATGTAAAACAGACTAAAACTATTATAAAGTTGGACACGTTAGCAAAAATGTTTATAGTACCAACATGATAGGAGGTAATGTGAAGACTATATAACAAAACGGATTTAATAAACAAACTGAAAAACGCTTATCTACCATTCCATTAAATATATTAACTTGCTGATGTTTTAAAGTAAAGACTATTCATATTTATCTAAGCGAATCCGAAAGAACGTAAATCGCGTATATCCGATTATTGTTTCCAGATACGCACAATAAACTGCGCAACTTCTCCGCCGTAGTTTTCCCCTGAAGGCCGAGTCCACTTTTACAAATTAGGGGAAATTGTGGTCTAAGAATAGACATACGCCTGCTTCTTATTTAGTTTTTTTTTATATCATATTGCCAAAGCAGCATTCCTAAATTGATATTGAAGTGTAAAAAATTTATTACTGTGTTACCTTCATGTTTAAACTGAGAAAGAAACCTCTTATATCAAGTAAAAAGATATATAAAATCTGAAACTCCCATCCTAAATTAAAATATCCTAAATATCCTATAAATAAATTATACCCGCCAATGATAGCATCAAATCAAAAACAACAAACTAACCAACTCCCTCTGAAAAAAAAAATAGTTGGAAAAAAAAAGCGTACTCACATAATGTGAAAACTTAAATGATGGCCGGTTTGGTAATCATACACATTTATATTTTTGTTGAGGAGAGTATTGGGGACACCATTTGGAATCAGGCTAACACTCATTAATATCAAGTTACGAGGGAAAATACACTTTTGATGTCACTAGTTAAGTCAGTAAATATTTTAAGTACTATTATGTAAACAACAAATACATGTACTCGCAAATACACTTATATTTTGGTTATACTTTCAGAAATATCGAAAGGTAAAATACCTTTCGTTCAAATTATTGCCTGAAAGTTTCCTATTATATTATCATTTGTGAAAAATTATATTTAAACAGTAACTAAAATGTTTGAATTCGAGAATAATGTAAAAGGCGGAACAGAAAATATATTTTTAATGAAGAAAATGATAATTTATTTTAAATCAAATACATACACAACATTTTCAAAAACACAAATCGTATATAAGTATTTTTTTCTTTTCTATAAAATTGCTTTTATATCAAAACTATTCCAAGACAACAACCATGAACCGTAGTTTCTTTATTTCAGTAATTTTGGAAATTTGTGTATATAAGGCAGATATTTATATTGATTCAATGCAGAATTGTGCCATCTATTTTATCACTGGCAATCTGACACCGGGTAGACTTGTATATTCTAAGCGCCAGAAAATGCTCTATATTTTTGACTTCTAGTTCACACAAGCTGACCTTGTTCTGGCTTTTCCCCTTTATGGTGGGATCATTTAATTTGTTCAGTATAATGAAATACCTACTTCTCGTTCACTGATAAAGCTATGAGGACTATCAGTAAACGTTACCGTCTGCAAAATTTCCCGGATCAATTTAAAGGTTTCTTCATGACAGTCCCAAGTTCACAATTATCAAACCTTCCATATTAAATTAGGACGTCTCCAAATCTAGAGATCACATCTAATGTAAGCTCTATTAGGCAAAGTCTCGACATTATACCAATTATCCATCAGGTCAGGTTTTACGAATTTTGCAATCAAATTGTTACGACGTACGGATTCGCCTTTTTTTACCTGTCACTATCCAAACTTCAACAAAACAAAAACATAACTTCGTCAGAGGTTTCGGATTGGGGAAAAAAAGACGTGAAAACCAAAGAAGACTTGAAAGGCTTGAAAACGTTTGTGATATTTTTGATTTTGATTTGTGAGCACTGTTTCATTTATACAAAACTGTTGCTTGGGCGCCTGTAAAAGGTTTTATCAGCAATATTAGATTTAAATTTGTCGTTTTTGTGTTCAAATATTTCATAGTGTGTTTTTATTTTCTGTTTCACCCAACATATCATCGGCTGCCAATTATTCTATCCAGGAGAACGACTATCATTCTATGTTGATATGCCCTTCATAGAATGATCTAAGAGACAGGTGTATTATCATAGAAAAATGATCCCACAACAACGTAATCTAATGACATACCTTGCAATGTTTTTATAAACCTTTGAAAAAATCGAAACTCCCTTTAATACGCATTGATTAAAAAATCTAATTATGTATTTTTTTTTAGATATTGACGATTGTTTACTGAGATAGAGCTAAATGATATCACATGTTTTCAACTCCTATGTTTTGGCATGCGTTGTATTAAGGGACTGGAAACCCTTTCTACAATAAACCATTGAATTGAAACTATGTAGTTGAACGACACTTTGTCGTTAGACTGAGGTCCTGTTTCACATAAAAGTCCTATGAGTTATACCTCATAATATCTGTTTTTAAGTCAGTTTCCAGAACATTACGTCTACCTGTGCTTGTAAAACATCAAGAGAAAACATGCCGGTAAGTGAGCTGTCGAAACTCAACATCAGCTACAGGAAGAGGACGTATTGGATATGTTTATTTTTTATTGCAATTTCTCGTCGTGTCGCCAGTGCAACTCATTATATGAAGAGAAGATCCCACGTTGACTTATGTACAGAATTTCATCGGTTTACTGAAAGCCAGCTGGAAGGTTTCATGATATGAAACACCGGGATTCGAAGCCATAGCAGTGAGTGGCTGAATGACCATAACCGTTCGGACACATACTTTTCGTTATAAGCATGTTGCGGACATAATGAATGTATATTGAGCACACACATTGTATCTACGGGACAATACACTGTAGGCTAATTGTTATCATATGTTACATCCCACCCAAGAGTGGGGCGCGTGGAATGAAACCTTTTAACTGTTGATTGCTTGTACATCACATCGTTCGTGTAAGGTAAAGCATTGATCCTTCTTAATAATTCGGTTATGTGAATAATTCCTTATTTCATTGCATTTTATTTTACCCAGTCTCATTGGAGAAGTCATCACATATATTTACAGTGGTTAAGTTTCAGGTCAGACTCTCTCTCAGAACAGCCGATTTAGAAATAAAATAATAGTTACACAGTCTACAAATGAATGTTTGCGCATGCGCCTTGTAAATTTAAATCTGATTTTGAACCATTTAATGAAATATCAAGTCGCACTAAATGATATTCCAAATTTAATTAATTTCAAATTACTAGTAAACATAAAAAGCAGTACTCCTATGAAAGGTTCACCAATGTTCTGGGGTATTGTGTATCACTCTTTCCTGTGTATAGTTTTCTTGTATTCATGGGTAATTTTCGCGAAAAATTGATTTACTAACATTGAAATGCTGGTGTAACATCGTAAACATTACCTGAAATGTTCTGATTTTTACACACGGACGGTTTAGGCAGATACGTTCCTGCAGATACACGATTTGAAATAAGCAAGAGCAAAAACAGCAATATTGGTAATGGTATTGGAATAATACAAGTGTATGTTTTCTAACAAATAATGTTGAAAGGCGACAAGTTCTCACATCAAAGGTTTTGGTCTTCTCTTGTGGTTTATACGAATTAATTTTCTTCTTTGCAATTTGTCTTTAGGTTACAACAGAAGAAGTTTTTCTGAACAGATGACGTTATTTACTTTAACATTTCAAGAGATATTGAATTTGAAAAGAAAATCGCAATTTAATAGTACTTGCCTAATATAAAGGGTTGATGTCAAGGGAGTTCATTAAACTAGATTATTTAAAATTATGATACTAAGTCATCTTTTCAACATTTATTTTTCTTATATACCTAAAATGATAAGGCGTACGAATTTATTCAAGCTGATATGTATTTTCTTTCCACGTCCACCCTTTAAAATTTACTTTTACAATTTTATAGGATAGTAAAAAAAATAAAAAATAATAATAATAATATATATATATATATATTTTTTTTTCCGAAGTTCGGGACATGAACAGCACACGATGGAAATTAGTTAGCAATTACACTTACGGACGCACGAGACATTTAATTTCCTGTGTTGTTGTTATGGAGACTAAAATACCGTTAACGTATACAAATCAACATGTTCCGATTTAGAACGGATGCATCCGAGTAATGGCGGCGATATTGTGGGATACAAAATTCGGCTGTTTCATATCCGTTGACATCAGCGAAATGGCCATGATGTGAATGAAATTAAACATTTTTTCTTTCTTTTCTATCACGATTTCTTTTCATTGGTGTGAAAACAGCACGATCTGCAAACTAATTGATATATCATTTTCTGCACAGTATTATAACTTTTAACTAATATTCCATTTTTTTTATTTAAGCTATGTTTCGCAATTCAATTTGGATGTTTCAGTTTCTATTTCTGCATGATTAATTTATCTTCAAAGAAATTATTGAGGCATTTTGAATATCAGCTTTGATGTGAAAGAAGACGCTTGGGGTGGTTTGTCAAATCATGTTCCCTTTCCTTTATTGAATTAAAAGTTAATAATTTGTTTTTCCTGTTTGGATCTCAGTCTCAACCTGGATTCATCACCCAATTTGTTTTGTTATATTGATAATATTTCACATACCTTTGGTTTACACGAGCTGCCAGGCAGCCTAAAGGCAGAAGACGCCAGGCACACTATTTGATGAAGTACGTTTATGAACATCTGTTTTCAGGACATATTAATATATTTCGTTGTTAACTGATATGGCATGCCCGAGGACAGCGTTTCATGCATATATTTGTATGAATGCTTTGATATAGTAATTTAAAACGGATTGGATTTCTTCTTTGATAGAGAAGAAAAAGACTGTGAACATACCAAAATAAATATATAAATTAAAAAATAAAAAAATAACAAGTTGAAATGGAATGATCGCCACAGATGTGGAATTGCTCCACGTCGAATAAATGCTCCATATTGAAGAATAACAACACTTGGATCTCAGCTACAAAGCTAATGTTCGGCAAGTGGAATGCACATTTTATCATTGTCATTTAACAAAACAAATACACGTTCCCCCAAAGGCAATCATCATAACCACCATTGTAACAACGTCATTGTGTGATGAATTCTCTTTCTTATCACTTGTTTTTTCTCTTGATAATCTTTAAGTTTTTACTTAGTTTTGTATGAACCAATTTGATTTATTTCTGGAAATTTATCCTCTAATTTGACAAAAGCAAAAACAGTATCATGAAAATAAGACCTGGTTTAGGTTTCACACTTTAGGTGTATACTTACAAATTGAGTTAAACGACAAAAAATAATTATGACGCAATCTTCAAAGCCATTATCTGTGTCTGTCATGCGTTTCAGTGCCGCATTTATCAGGCAGAAATGCATACAGAAGAGAGAATAACGATTAAAATCCCCGGCCGATCAATTGATAGACGAATCGCTTTTGTCACGCTTTGCACCAATCATTATAAAGAAATTGGAGAATCAAATAATTTAGAGGAAGAAAGAGATGTTGATGACATTTATGACAAAAAACTCATCGCAAAACGTCACCGAGAACTGCTTTTCAATAGCAAGATCGCATTTTCCATATTTATGGCAATCTTCTTGGGACGTCTGATTTTGCGAATGGC
>CM037780.1:3623764-3673099 GCA_021229015.1 Solen grandis | reverse complement strand
TGTATGATTCATTAGCTGATTCGTGTCCTAGATGATTAGATGACTTATTTAATTATTTTTGTATAAAAAAACAACAACAATGTTTTTAAAAAAGCTTGTATGTATATTTAGGTTTTAGAAAATATAACGAAATTATTGAGTAACTACAGTCTTGTTAGCAATATTGTTGTAGTGGTAAATATTTTTCATTTCTAGTTTCAAAAGGTGCTCAAAGTATATGTGTTCATTAAGTATGTTACTTACCTTAAAGGTGTTAGGCTTTAGTATTGTTATGTTCATGGGGAACATTTTTTCCTTAAAGGTGTTAGACTTAAGTATTGTTATGTTCATGGGGAAGATTATTGCCTAAAAGGTGTGACTCAAGTAGTATTATGTTATGGGAACATAGTTTACCTTAAAGGGGTATAACCTGTGTTTTTTTCGTTTAGACGGATCATTGCGATTTGGAAAGTTTATCGAATTTTAAGGTTTAACGTGACTGTTGGAACTTAGTCACGCTAACAGGGGGGGGGGGGGGGGGGGGTCGGTTAAGAAATGTGGAAGTAATTAGCGTCACAAGATATTTATTTAGAGTTCAATCAGGGGCAATAACTCTGTAAACTTTGAGATAACTCAAGTAAAATTCATGTCAACTTCGTTTGCGGGGGTATAATAAATAAATAAATAAATAAATAAATAAACACACTATTGCTAAACGTTTTGTTTGTTTGTTTATTTTCATTTCCCTTTAAAAATGTAATTCCAAAAATGCATACGATTACTAGAAGGTCGTGTGGCTGACTGTATCCATATATTTAACGTATGTGTTTAACAAAGCAACGAATGTAAAAGGTTTCCGTGTCAATATGTGTTTAAGTATACTTGACCCGATTATTTGTATGTATATTATATCATGAGTATCACTGTATTAGTTCGAAGCGGTTCATGTCTATGAATTTGTGTGAAGACATGTACAACAGCATGAATACCTTCCAGCAGCTCTCTGACCTGAACATTCCCATACATAGGAAATCTAAATGTACAAAAGTTAATAAGCTAGGTCGTAAACTTCTTGATGTATGTAAAGTAAACAACCTTTTTATTGCAAATGGTCGTGTTGAACCAGATGTACCTGGAAATATGTTTTTAAACCTGGAACTATTGAAATATTTTAATGTTATCGAACTAGATACATTGTTCTCCGATGGCCACTGTCTATTGTCAATGGAGAAATAGAGAGAGAGAGAGAGAGAGAGAGAGAGAGAGAGAGATAGATTTGTATTTTTTTTCACACCTAAAACTAATAACTATATACATGTATTATATTTCAAATGTTAAGATCCACTTTCACCTGGATTATCACCCACCGCTGTTATATTTCGATTTACTGTTTTCTAATATTTATATATTTGTTCCACATGTTATTGCATTTTGTAATCTGTGGCAAATAAAAGATTTGTTGTTGTTGTTCATATGCACATACATGTATATACATGGGTACAAGATGATGTGTGTGTGTGCGTGTGTGTGTGTGTGTGGCACGGGATATCACTCCAACTGACTTTTGTATCTATTGTTTTTCTCTAGATATTCTTGTTTCTATATTTTATATTAATTATTTAAAATGAAATCCAAATCCACCATCCCCACTGATTCACTCACCGTTAAACTTTTCTATGAGTGTAATTGCTATTGTATATTTAATCCACTTGTTATTACAACTTGTAATCTGTGGTAAAATAAAAGATATGTTCTGTTCTGTTCTAATTCATTGACAAATAAAAACTAGAAGTTCGTATGTTGAAATCGCAAACGAAACGGTTTTCCGTTTGCTTATCGCACAGGGATTAAATGCATCATTTAAGAAAGATAACACTTGCTGATGCTTTAGATTAGGGCAAATCACTTTAAATGTTCAATAATTTTTTGCGCATCTTCAACTACGGCTTTTTAATTACCATTTTGAAGATCATTTATTCAACTGTCTATTTGATATGAATTTTCATTAATTGCTGTTTGAATATGATTGATGGCATAATCACGTGACTGAACATGAATTCCTTGAAATATGCATCATTTCATTTCAAATCGATTCAACAGTTTTTTTCCTCAAGTTTTAACACTGGCATTCTATGAAACATGAATATCTGCCATGTTTGATGACAAAATCACTTGAAATTTTCAAGACTTTATAAACATCTTAAGTTTCGACATTTTTGAAAATATAAAGTTCATTTGTCAAACTGGCGATTTTATATCCTTTTATTTTGGAAATAAATCTTCTATCAATATGCATGACGTCATAACAACGTGACAAAACATTTCTTGCAGTATGTATCATTTCAATCTTATCTTTATCAATTCTGAAGATTAAATAAAGATTGACTCGAAATTCATGACGGAAGAGCGAAAGAAATCTGTTTAAAATGATTTTTGTCATTTTAATGACGTCATAACCACGTGACAAAAGGGGAATCTTTACAAAATAGAAAGAAGACCCCTTAAGGGGCTGTGTAAGATCTAAATATTTAACTAAAAACCAAAGTTCGAAACTTGGTTTCGCTATAAAAATCCTAATCTTTACAAATAGGGAATTTGAATGACAAGGTGCACATCTACATTGTAACATACATCTTCTGTGAAAACATCAATATAATCCAACAGAAGGCTTTAGATCGCGAACAAACTTTTGAAGCTGACGTCAAATCTCTCGTCATTTGACATCATTGTAAGTTAAAATAGTTGAATTTATAAATATAAACATTTTGTCTCTACAATTTAATTTTCAATAAGATTGACTCAAAAGTTATGGATACAGAGCGAAAGAAAAATAATAAAATGCTTTTTGTAATTTAATGACGTCATCACCACGAGACATAAGAGAAAATCTTTATAAAAATAGAGTTCGCGGCCGATATGCGGTCTAATATTCATGCTCCTAACGGATCAGGTGGCTTTGTAGCATTAAAATATATTTTTAGGACAAAAATTCGAAATTAGGTTTTGCCATGAAATCTTAATCTTTTTGAATATGGAAATTTCAATGCGAAGGTGCACATCTACATCCTAAAATACTTTTGTGAAAATATCGTGACAATCTGATCAGAATTGGAGGTTCTAGAGCGCGAAAAAAACTTTTAAAGATGACGTAAAATTTGACGTCATTGGAACTTTTTAATAGCTGAATTTAAAATTTTAAATGTTTTTGCCGTTGCATTTAAATTTTCATTTTGCTTGGAAAACGGCAACATCTTGTAATTAACTCTTGGAACTGGTTGGAAAAAAGGAATAATAACTAGAAGGTCGTTTGCTGAAATTACAAATGAAACGGCTTTCCGTTTGCTTATCTCTGAGGGATTAGATTCATCATTTAAGAAACAATTTACTTGCTGATGCTTAAAATTTTAAGACTTCTTAAACTACTGCTTTTTAATTACCACCTTAAAGATCATTGATCCAATTGTCGATTTGGTATGATTTTTTTCCAGAAATTATTGTTTGAATATCATTGTTATCATTGTTGTCATAATCACATCTCAACATAAATTCCTTGAAGTATGCACCATTTCAGTCAATAAAAAATACAAATTGCGAACAGGTTTGTTTTTCAAGTTTTCAAGCAGATCTTCCACGAAACATAAATAACTGCCATGTTTGATGACGTAATCACTTGGAATTTTCAAGACTTTATAAATGTCATAAGTTTCGAAAATTTTGAAAGTTCCTTGGTCAAATTTGCGACTTTATATGATTTTTTTTTAATGATTCTTGCTCTAATATGCATAATGTCATAACCACGTGACAAAACAAACATTGAAGTATGCATTACCTTAATTTTATCTCTATTAATTCTGAAAATTTAAATAAGATGAGTTAAAATGCCAGAGCGAAAGAAAACTTTGTAATTATTGCCTTTTTGTCCTTTAATGACGTTATAACCACGGGGCTTAAAGAAATATCCTTGACAGAATAAAAAGTAGACACCGGGGCCAATATGCTGCCCATTTATTTTTCCTTCTTACGCATCAGGGAGCTTTGTAAGATTGAAATATAATTTTAGGACCAAAGTTCGATACTCGGTTTTTCCATGAAATCCTAAGCAAGATATTCGAATTTAGAAATTTGAATGCAAAGGTGCATAATTATCTCGTTAAATACATCTTCTGTGAAACTATCATGAAAATCCGACTAGAATTAAAGGATATAGAGCGCAAATAAAAAAACTTAAAGGCACAAACGATAATGGTTTTCTGCTCTTCAAACCATTTAAAACGCTAAAAAATGTTCATATACAATGTTACTATCCCAATTTACGTGCCTTCTTGTATAATACTTGCATTTCAAAATTTATTGAGTTAACAATAATGAACAAAAGACTAAAAATCAAATATAGTTTTTATTTTCTAGACAATTCATTTAAAAGAAAACTACATATAGATAAACAGAACAAACATAGTAGGCCGCGGCCACTTATAAGCACAGGTAAACATGGTACCTTTATTTATTGCTCAAGTGAGGCCCAGTAGATTTCCTAGTAGAACTTAACATTCTACTTTATATACATAACTATTTGACATCCCAGTGTTATCTGAAGCAATCAACATACATTTTAAAAACTATGTAACTTGGCTCTAGATATTATAGCATATTTATATCTGATTCACTGCTTTACAAGGGCTTTATATTTGATATGTACTATATAACTTTAAATAGGTTGAAATAATAAAAATGAATAATTTTTAAGTTACGTTTAATATGTGCACTTACACTAATATGGTTGTATCAGAAATTATTATTTTCCATATAACTTTCTTATATGATGATCTTAAAATTCCCAATATTTCACACTTTCATTTTAAAGTATGGCAGATTCATAACGATTTAAGAGCTACATGTATGTACAGTTAAACCTCAAGAAAATGAAAAAATAGGCAATACTATTTTCATGCCATTTACTTTATCGCCTTTATTTTTATAATAACCCCTTCGATCATTTAGAGCTGCATATCGTTCGAAAAAAAATTTATTGGGCTATAAATCATGTTTATAATATTATAATATTTACAAAAATCAATATTTTAAGAGATGCATGCAGTTTCCTGCACCGTTTTCTCTATTCCGCCACTACTGTGTCATTTCAAACCCAATCTTCAAAACCTTTTTGTTATCAGAACGATCTTCAAAAGCACTAATAATAATACGCATGAGGTCCCAACAGCATGTTTTTCGTTTTAGAAATATCTAAGGTCAAAGGAAAAAACGATAATTTCTATATGACCTTGACTTTTGAGATTTTCCGGACGCAGAAATGATATTAGACAATGAGATACTCTGCTACAGTTTTGGTGAATCAAGTCGGTCAAAAATTACAGAGTACAGGACTTAAAACCGTTTATTTTTGTTTAAGAATTGTTTTATCACAATGACGTCAAATATCGTCATATGACATCACACGTCTCAGGATATGAGCATCAAGGAGCATAATTATGTTGTGTTGTGTTGTGTTAATTTCACATTTCTAGTTCACATAGGAGCTACATAATATTTAAATACATTTTAAGTCATTGGTTCGAAACTTGGTTTTAACGTCTTTTCGAATTTTGAAAAACTTATATGATAGTGCACATCTAGAACGTAATAAAGTATTTCAGCGTAACTGCGGGACAGTTATTCGCGCATGCGTATAAACCGGTAGGGGTGGCAAACGTCATTAGCGACAATGGTGAAAAGTTGCTCTGCTTACGGGTGCTCAAATAGAGCAAATGAATCGGCAAAAACGAAAGGAATTCGTTTTTTCAAATTCCCTAAAGGGAATCATAAGAGGCGTTGTTGGATACGTGCTCTGAACAGAAAAGATTGGCAGCCGAACGATAATTCGTACGTCTGTTCAGAGCACTTCATCTCCGGATGGCACAGCTACGATAGTAGTGAGTTGGATTTTACACCTACAATTTTCAAGTTTAGGGGTCAAGCTGTTGACGAAAAACGACAGGAACGAGCGTATAGACGTGATTTGTCTAAGGTAATACTAATTACACATCATTATAGTCTATTGTCTTTGTGTTTCAGAAGTGCTTTTTCGCCCCAATTTTTATTGTACTGTTCATCCGTATTACCGCGAATCTAAAGCTGCACTAGTGATATAAATTAGGACAAAAAAAAAATATATAATATATATCGTTTTATATACTTTTTAAATGTTTAGACTGTTTCCTATATGCAATTTAAAAAAAAAACAGGCGAAAATGGAAGATTGGATTTTCAGTAAGCCTGTTACAAACTTTTAAAACGCATTTGCAAAAATTCAAAGAGTCTGGAAATACCATCATCAAACTCTAAACAATATGAAAATTCATTCTTTGTGGACACTGTGATTCACTGGAATCATCTCCCTGATAATATAGTGCATGCTGGCTCTGTTGAGGCATTCAAAAATGCCTGAAAGAGCCACCGCCAATAGTGCGGAGCTCTTCTTCCGTTGTGTAAAACCCAGTATTGGGATCTACAACGTATTTGTTTCAGATTCAGATTCAGAAACTGTATTGTTTTTATATCAACATTTGCTGTATTAAGTGTATCACGGTATTATTTTATTTTATATACACTCTTTATGATAAGAACATGTTTATTCATGTTCTACTTTATAGGCTTAATTTTTAATACTATCACTTACATTCGCTATTTGCAATAGTTGTTTTTGTTTTCAGACATTCGAGATGGCTGCACAAGAGCAGAAGGAGAGAGAACTGGCCATGTTAAATATGTCAACAACGATGCATAGTTATTGCGATGATGGTGTATCAGTCAACAACAGCAGGAACACATATGATGAATTTTATGATGACACATCAGTCACTGTTAAAGTTGATCAAGGTACCAAATTCATATCAATTGAAAAGACTTTCATTGTTAATTTAAAAAAATTTATTGTGTTTATACATCAGATTTTTTTAAACATAACATAAAGGAACATGTTATAATAATATACAGTTTAAGCGGGACTTGAATCTGGACCCTTGGTTTATGTGCCAAGTGCTCTACCAACTGATGCGTGGGACTGCTCACATATATCTTTCATATGTCGGACTTAATTAGTAATGTACTGTTGTACATATAATCAATAAACTTTTTCTTATTCCATATAACAGTTATTTTGATTGAATAGCCATTAAAGTATTGACTGTTTATAGGCATACAGTGTGATATTGATCCTCTGATAGAAGAAAACAAGAGACTAAAAGAGGAGAATGACATGTTGAAGAGCGAAATGAAGAAGACGAAATGGGGGGTGGACAAAATCAAAGATAATGACAAGGCAACAAGATTCTACACAGGGCTTCCATCATTTGCTGTATTCCTTTGGCTGTATAAGTAAGATATCATTTTATGATTTTTTTTTGTACAATTATTTGGATGGATCTACATTGCCATGTGAGCAAAGTCATTGATTTTAAATCACTGACAGTGCCTTACTGGTATTGGTTTAGTTCCAAGCTTGGTCACTTGAAATTTTCATGGTGGAAAGCTGACGAGCAGTAGATTGATTGTTCTACTGGAGTGTCTTTATCATGTAAGTTGATTACATGGATATCGCTATATGTATGAAATATGGTTACCATCATGATAAACTAAGACTCAAAATTACTATTATAAAACTAAAAAATGTTAACAGTAAGATGCATTTTTTATGTTGATTTAGAACCAGTTTCTTTCAGCATTTCTAATTCTTCTCCACTGACCCTTGTATGTGTTTATTTGTTGGGTTTAACATCTCATCAACAGTATGTCAGTCATTTGGAGAAGATGTCTTCTTGAGACAGATATAATGCCGACATACTGCAGAATCACGCCGTATACATATGTCATGATACTACACCCAGTTACTGACACCAGGCCACACAATCCTGGAATTACTCTCATATGATGAACACAAAGCAAAGGAGCTACACCAGTACCATTTCTTAAAAATCCCATATTATTGGTGAGTATTTTTAAAAATAATATTTATAAATTAACTGCATATTATCTTTTGTTTCAGCTATTTATTACCAAAGGCACAGAAGATGCAGTTCTGGAATGGTGGAAGTACACCTGTAAATGATCGTCAAAAACCACAAAGTTCTTCACTATCTTTAATGGACCAATTACTTGCAGTACTTATGCGTTTAAAAGTGGGACTGTTTGTTCAGGATATAGCTGACAGATTCTCAATATCTAGCTCAACATTTTCTAATATATTCATTACATGGATCTGTTTATTGTATGAAGAACTGAAACTTATAAATGTTTTTCCATCTAGAAATATGATAAATGAAACTATGCCAACAGCTTTTAAGAAGTTTAAAAATTTTAAACTGTACTGAAATATTCATTCAAAGATCATCTAGTCTTGTTAACCAAAATTTGACCTTTTCCAATTACAAGCATCACAATACATTTAAATTCCTAATTGGTATTACTCCTTCTGGTGTCATTTCCTTTGTTTCAGAAGCTTTGGGTGGTAGAATCTCCGACAGACAGTTAGTCATTGAAAGTGGGATTCTTGATTTACTTCAACCAGGTGATAAGGGTTTTACTATTGCAGATCTTCTGAAGGAAAGGAAATGTACTTTAAATATACCCCCATTCAAAAACAAAGCTCAGTTTACTGTTCAAGAAGTTTTTGAAACCAATGAAATTGCTAAATTAAGAATACATGTGGAACGAAAAATTGGAAGAGTGAAAAATTTCCATATATTTGATGGTGTAATGCCTCTATCTCTGGCTCCTATAGCTTCAAAATGTTTTCATGTGGCTTGTTGGTTAACAAATTTAGATATGCCACTTGTTGATGATGATTAATTTCTATAATTGATATTATAACAATATGTTACAAATGTTAAGCCACTGAATGTGAGGAATGGCCCTAATCCTCTGAATGGACTTAAGGTAATCCATCCATTATTAAATTATAATCATGATCCATCAAGTGATTGTGGAAGTTTATAGTAGCTGTAAGCTTTTATTAACTCTGAGCAAAAGGGCCTACATAGCTCCAAGTCAATGAATGTTTATATCTTCACTTAAGTTCTTTTTAAGCATTTGAAGGACCATGATTATTATTCATTTATAGGTGGATTACCTTATACTTTCAAATAATAAATAATTTTATTTATCTTTTATGAATGTGTCATAAAATCTTGACAATTTCTCCATCATATCTTTGACAAAGTTTATATCAAATTCAATCCTCTGTATACATATGTTGTTCTGCTTTGCAGCAGTCCATACAACAAAGTCACACCATGGGAGTCCTGTCACAGCCATCTCCCCTTGTACTTGTGCATAGTAATTGTGTGACTTATCCAGCTCAGGTCCAGATTCAGTATATCTCATGTAAAAGGGATATCTTTGTATAATGTCAGTTACCTCCAATTCATTTACAAGTTCTTTCTTGATGCTGTAAGGGCATTTGATTTCTAAAACGCCACGCTGATTGTCTGTGGGCAATGACTTGTCCACAACAATGCCGTCACTACTGGCCCCTAAGTATGTGGCATATGGTATTAGATGTAAACCGGATTCTAGAACCTCAACAGGTGTGCCGAAGTTTGCCATGATCTCAACATAATCTGATCTAGCATTGTTCTCATTATCTTGACCCCACCTTACCGGCTTTGGTAGACTGCTGTATCTATAATGCAAGAAATGTATCTGGGCACAAATTCAACTATGTAAGCATGGTCTTATTTTTGAACATGTTACTTTTATGAATATGAAGAAGTGTTTATCACCATGTCATCATGGCCGTGACATCTTTATAAAACAATGTGTTTTGTCATTTACTCAGTATACTATTTCCTTTGTGACTTAACATAAATGTAAATTAATGTTTAATTCACCAGTGGATGTTTTCTTTACATCAATTTTAATAATTTTAAATTTAAATTTGGAATTTACTAGCATTTCTACCGAAATTAGAGCTTGTGATTCGACCATTATGAAGCTGATGCCACAATTGGCTTTGCCTTTGCCCTCTTGTTCTTGTTTCAATAAGGATAGCCAATGACTCCTCAATATGTAAAGGTGGTCCTATTTAAGAAAGTAATCATAATTTGAATTAAATGTTGAATTTTCAAGTAAATGGGTACAAAGATATTTTTTTTAAATTATTTTAGAATGTTTAGACACACTTTTTCTAAATTATCAATATTTTAGAATATACATGACTGTGAATGTTAAAAATTTACATGATTATTATTTGCATATCAGAAGTACTGTTTCTAAGACTTATTCTACATATTTGAGGCAACAGTTATTCTAATTCAAGTGAAAATCTATTTCTTTTAAAGAAAAGAAATACTGTTATGTCCTACTGTTTGTTGCAGAATATATCAGGCTGTTTATATCATCCATAATAGGGTCTGCGTTGTTTTTTAACCCTATGAAGGGAATTAGGAATTGGTGAAATGTGTTTCATCTTAATATATTTTGTCTCATATGGGAAATAATTTTCTAAAACAAATCATCAGAAAAAGTTTCAATAATATGTGCATGCACTAATTTGGCTTTATAATCATGCTCTGTACAGTTATAATACTTTCAATGCTTATTGGAATAAATTTCACTTTATATTATTATATTATTAATATTATTTTTTAAATATATCATTATTTATTTTCATTAAAATAAGGGGAGAAATAAATTTAAAAAAAGTCAAATAATGATAATGGTAATTGGAATATAAATCATCATACCCAGCAAAAGAATATTAAGTTAACATTTCATGATAATTTTTTTTTCTGTATTTTTTTGTTTAATTAATATTACATAAACAGAATGCCTTTTATACCTGTTTTAGGGAATATTGATTTTAATTCTATCATTTTTTCAAGATAGAAATTTTCATCAAGTTTTCTGTCACTAGAATGCCGTGGGTCAAATTCCACACAACTTCTTGTTGAGCTTTTAGTAGAGTTAATCTTGGGTTTGCTGAGATCCATTTGACTGATTGGTTTTGGATCTATATTCATTTTCCGTGGCACATTCCATGAGGATAATTTAGATGTGCAGGGCAAGGATCTAACTTCTCTTGTGTAGCTGTTTATTGCAAATAAAAGCCCACCTATGTGACTGCAGGATTGTGCAAGTCTGGAAATTAAGAGAGGCATTTATTACATTGGTTTTAATAATAGATTGTTAATGAGATATATTTTTTATTCTGTGTGTGTGTGTGTTTTGTAGGGGGTTATCATGGTTATTCTCATCATTGTAAAGATCATATTAAATAATATTCACTGAATACATCATGTAATATTTGTAACATTAAAATTAATTCCGTAACTTGAGATGGAGACAAATCTACATTTATATATATATAAATTTTTAAAACATATATATTTTTATATTTGTTCATTACCCAACTGGACACTGGCATACAGCATGGACTGGATGTTTGTTTGCAAAACAGACATAGACTAAATACTTCAGCTTTTTCATGGAAGCCATCACTTTAGCTCGCACATACACAACGTCATCATCAACCTGAGAAAAATATCCATTGTGTAAACACATATTCCAGGAACCAAGTATATTAATATGTATTTGATTTGGGTGCGTTTTAAGCTGGGTACGTATTGACTATAAAGGATCTAAATATACAGTTTTTTCAATTTTTTTTATGTTTTGTATCAAAGTATAACAAATGGCCGGATTACAATTAGATCAGCAATATTCTTTTAGGAAATCTTCAATTGATCTACTGTACATATGTACAGTGAAAGTATAGCCGGTTACGGTGCGGCGCCTGTAGGTTGGTGTAACTATGTACTTATACAAATATTATAAAGATACTGAATAATTAATTCAAAGTCGAATCCCTTTATTGAATAAAATAGATATACCACTGATGTTTGTATATCCTGCACATCGCCGGCATTAAAATGTTTAACTGCTCTGTCGAGCGCCTTGTATGAGGATACAGAAACCACATCGTCCTTCACTCGTTTCCTCTCTACCATAAATCTATATATGTCATCGAATTGTATGTCTGGTAGACATCCCAATTCTACAATGTAACCAACAAAAGAATAAGGGGGTAAATTCTCTTTCCCAGTGACAATAGGAACGAGAGATGGCTGCGGCGTAGATAAGTTTATAGGGGGAACCTCTTTCAAATTTAGCGCCGCCATTTATAAACAAATACGTTGCCACCCCTGGTGCGTTATGCGCATGCGTGCATATTCAACTGAAACGGTTTATATACACATTTTGTAAAAATTTAAAGAAAATCCGGCAAGAATTGAAGGCTGTAGGGCGCAAATGTCAAATTAGACGTCATGTGATGTTATAGGAATGTAAAAATAATAAATTCTATAATTTCATCGCATCTGATATAAAATTTTCGTGATTCTAGACCTTCAACAACATTTTGAAAAAAAAAACAAAAAAACCCAAAACAACAACAACAACAAAAAAAAAAAAAAAAAAAAAAAACTCATTTGGAAGAGAGGAATAATAATGATAATAATAACTAGTTTTCGTTTGTTCTGAACAAAGATTGGGCTTTCTGCTCTGCAAACCGTATCAAACCTGATCAGATTCAATTATTTATCCTGACATAAATCATCTGTTAAAAATTGAAGAAAATCCGTTCCGAATTGGCAGCTGTAGAGATGAAATTTGTGACATCAAATGACGTAATATAAAAATGAAAGTCATTGCATCCAAAGGGGACTACGTAGCTTGGTTTCCTGTTATTATTTCATGAAGCTGGCTCTTCAAGAATCTCTTTAAACTGACTATAATTTTTAAACTTGGTGTCCCACAAGGAATTGATGAATCACTGTCCTCTTTACATGCAAAAAAGTATACAAGGTTCCTTTCCTACCAAATATTTATATCTTTTTTTTTATTGATTTTATTTTGCTGAATTTAAAGGAGCACAGAGCATTACAATACATTACAGCAGCATATTATACATTTAATGTAACAGAGAAAAATTTGGAAAAATATTTGGAACCAACTGCAGAAGCACTAGGAAAAGCGGTTTTTAATTTTAATAATTTCTTATTTTTGATGTAACTTTTTCATATGATGTCCTATTTCAGAAAACTGGGTACCGTTAGAATGGTCTTCAAATTTCCAACATTTCACCTAATTTATATTTCAACCTAGATGTAACGGCGGCTTTTGAAATATAGATGGTTAAACATCAAGGTAACGACAAGAAACAACAGAAAAATGTTCATGTCAAATACTACTTTTCGAACAATAACTTTGTAATTAATGATCCGATCATTATCTGCATACCATTAGAACAGCATTGCATCAAACTATAAATAAGGTTCTCAACTTTTGTAGCTTTTTTCAACCCTGTCGTAACACAATGTCATACGAAAAAGTAAATTGTTGCATTCGAAAGGGCCAAACTGATAAAATTTCATGCTGCTGGCTCCTCTGCAACCTCTTTTAATTTGAACGTCAAAAAGAAGAAAAAAATAGCATAATAATAATAATAATAAAAAACCCCCAAAAAAACAACAACACATAACAAACCCAAAAAGTATTTCTGCTGTGGCAGAAAGACCTAATAAAAATTTGAGGAAAACCGTAAGAACAAAGGCAATATGCTCATCAGCCCTGGTGTACATGTATTCATCCTAAAATGCAGCTCATTCACTCAAATACGCATCACAATTCACCATTCACCACAGGCAATCTTTCCTGCGAGAGGACATCCGGATCTTGGTTACCAACCCAATATCATTTTTCTTTTCTTTCCTTAAATTGCTAGATTTTCGCATATAAGCCATTTATCCTAAAAACATAAATATCTTCCATGTTTGATGACGTAATCACTTGAGATTTTCAGGACTTTTTGCACATCCCAAGATACGGCATTTATGCATATTTGAAGATAAAACATCAATTTGCCGATTTTATATGAATTCTTGCTTTTATATCCATGACGTCATAATAACATGACTAAACACCCCTTCCTTTCAACATGCACCACTTCACTTACAGTATGTTAATTCTGAAAATCCATCAGGCTAGAGCGTTTTAATTTCTTAAAAGTAGCAGTTAAAAGTACACTTTCGTGTGTGCGCCATATTCCACCCTGACCATCAACTTTTATATCATCTTAAAGAGCTTTCAAAGGATTATAAATTATACGTATAATGTCTTCATAGAATATTTATCGTTTTTGAGAAATTTAAGGCCAAAGAATAAGAACGATAATTGACATATAACCTTGACCGTTGCGATTTTTCGGGAAAGGAAGTTACTTTTTACAACGAGATGCTATGTTGCACCTTCATTAAGTTTTCAATTCGGTCAAAAAACAAAGCCTGCAGGGCTTCAAAACCGCTTATTTAGAATGCAAAATTGCTTATTACGGTGTGACGTCAAATGACGTCATACAACAACAGACATCACAGAATACAAAGTAGACCTCAGGACACATATGTTGTCCAATATTCAAACTTCAAACTCATCAGGAGCCTTTGTAACACTAAATTATATTTCAATGATTAAAGTTCGAATCTCTGTTTTAACAGAAAATCCCGAACTTTTCGAATTCTGAAAATTGAAGACATAGGTGCACATCTATATCCTAACTTACACTTTTCTATGAAAATAACAAGTCAGTCCGACCTAAACTTCCCGCTGTAGATCGTTTCCAAACTTTTGTAGCTTTTTTTTTCAACCCTGACATCACATGACGTCATATGAAAATGTTAATTGTTGCATTCGAAAGGGCTAAAGTTACTGTGCCAACTGATAAAATTTCATGCTTCTGGCTCATCGACATCCTGTTTTAATTTGAACGTCAAAAGGAAGAAAAAAAAGCATTGTAAGAAGAAAAAAAACAACATAAGAAACCCAACAGGAATTCCTGCTGTGGAAGAAAGCCCTAACAAAAAAAAAACAGTACAAACCCAATAGGAAGAAGAAGAAGAAGAAGGAAAAAAAAAAAAAGAAAAAAAAAAGTACAAACCTAATAATAATAATAATAATAAAAACAGAACAAACCCATTAGGACTTTTTGCTTTAGGCAGAAAGCCCTAATAATAATAATAATAGTTTGTTTAAGATACAAACGAAGCGGCTTTCCGTTTGCTTATTTCAAAGGTATTAAATAAATAAGTTAATACAAAAAATGGAATAATGATGCATAATAATGTATGATTAAATACGCAAATCATCATTATCTTAAATATATCCTTACGATTATGTTCAAAAATAAGCTTTTAATTTTTTTTTTTTTTTTTTTTTTTCATTTTCATCTTCTTCAGAAGATATTGAGAAAGCATAAATATGGATCTTATTTGATTACGCGACCGTTTACTATCATGCAGAAAAAAAAAATAGGAAAATTTTAAGAAGAAAATTCTTTCCTCAAGAAATATTTTCTCACCATTTTCAATCGATTTTAAAAGTTTTTATTCTTTATTTAATATCTATTTCTTCCTTAGCATATCACTCAACATATGACTTAACAAATATTCATTGCAATTTGATCCACATAACTGAAATTGTAAGAAACAATAAAAATATTTTGAAATCAATGACTTTTAACCTTTAAATTGATTGTTATTTACATTTGCAAAGATAAATGGAAACAAAGGCGAGGTGTAAGCAAAATCGTGACAATAATTTCTTATTTCTATGTAATTAACGTTATAAACGTCTAGAAACTTTCAGCAATCAATTTGCTTTATATATTTGCTTATTTTTACAGATTTAGAAAAAGAAACCGTTAAACATTTAGAAAACATAAAAAATCGATAGGTAGATATACATGTATTTGTCATTTTCTTCAGGTTTGCTGAAAGGCGTGATAGCAAATGCAATCAGTTTTCCGTATAGGTTTTCTGGCTCTAGTATAATTATACGAATTTATCGTAAATGCGACCACTTACATTTCTTTCTTCAAATTAATAGATTTCCATGAATTAGCCTATTTACGAAAAACATGAATAAGTCATGTTTGAAAAAGTAATCACTTTAAATTTTCTGAACTTTCTGCGTATGTTAAGGTACGGCATTATTACTTATCTAACGTTAATATATACAATCTTTTGATCTTTTTAATATATTTTGCTTACACATCAATATTGTCATAATAATTTGTTTTTCAAAAAGTTTTTTTTTTTTGTCGTTTTTATTACGTCATAACCACGTGACTTAAGAAAAAAGCCTTCGAGGAATAGAAAGAAGACCTCTAGGCCGATATGCTGTCCAATTTTCATGCTTCTAACGCATAAGGGGGCTTTGTAAATTTAAAATGTAATTTTAGGACCTAAGTTCGAATCTTTATATTTTCGAATTTGGAAATTTGAATGCCAAGGTCCACATCTACATCCTAAAATACATCTTCTGTGAAAATATCAAGATAATCGGGCCAGAATTGAAGGATTTAGAGCGCAAACAAATTTTTAAAGCTGACGTCAAATCTGACGTCATTGAAAATTAAAAATAAATGAATTTATAATTTTAACTTTTTAATCGCTGCAATACAATTTTCAAAAAGATTAAGTCGAAAGTAATGATACAAGAGCGAAATAAATTTTTGAAAAAGTTGCTTTTTGTCGTTTTTATGACGTCATAACCACGTGACTTAAGAAAAATTCCTTTAAGAAATAGAAAGAAGACCTCTATGCCGATTTGCTGTCCAATTTTATGTTTCTAACCCATTAGGTGCCCTTGTTACATTAAAATATATTTTTAGGACCTAAGTTCGAATCTCGGTTTTACCATGAAATCTTTATATTTTCGAATTTGGAAATTTGAATGCCAAGGTGCATATCTACATCCTAAAATACATATTCTGAGAAAATATCAAGATAATCGGACCAGAATTGAAGGCTCTAGAGCGCGAACAATCTTTTGAAGCTGACGTCAAATTTGACGTCATTTGACGTCATTGAAAATTACAAATAAATTAATTTATAAATTTAAACTTTTTAATCGCTGCAATACAATTTTCAAAAAGATTGAGTCAAAAGTAATGATACCAGAGGAAAAGAATTTTTTCAAAAATATGCTTTTTGTCTATTGTATGACGTCATAACCACGTGACTTGAGATAAAGTCCTTCAGGAAATAGAAAGCAGACCTCTTGGCCTATATGCTGTCCAATTTTCATGCTTCTAACCCATAAGCTGCACTTGTTACATTAAAATATAAATTTGGGACCTAAGTTCGAAACTCGGTTTTGCCATAAAATCTCAATCTTTTCAAATTTGGAAATTTGAAAGACAGGGTGCACGTCTACATTCTTAAATACATCTACTGTGAAAATATCAAGAAAATCGGACCAGAATTGAAGGCTCTAGGGCGCGAACAAACTTTTGAAGCTGACGTCAAATCTGACGTCATTTGACGTCAATGAAAATTGAAAACACTTGATTTTAAAAATATTTACTTTTTTGTCGACGAATTTTAATTTTCATGTTGCTTGGCCATTGGCAACATATATAAATTAACTCTTGAATTAGGTTGGAAGAAGAATAATAATAATAACTAGAAGTCGTTTGTTTAAGATACAAACGAAGCGGCTTTCCGTTTGCTTATTTCAAAGGTGTTGAATATATAAGTTAAAACAAAGAAATGGAATAATGTTGGCTAATATTGTTTAATTCAATACGTAAATCATCATTATCATAAATACATACTTATGTTCAAAATTAAGCTTTATTTTATTTTTTTTTTTCATTTTCATCTTCTTAGGAAGATATTGAGAAAGCATATATATGGACCTTATTTGATTACGCAACAGTTTACTATCATGCAGAAAAAAATACTAATACAATCCTCAAGTTTTTTTTCTTACGTAAGCCAATCAATTTTAAAAGGTTTTTTATTCTTTATTTAATATCTTTTTCTTCGTAAGCATATTACTTAACAAATATTCATTGCAATTTGACCCACAATTGAAATTTTAAAAAAGAAAAAAAATACTTTGAAATCCATGACTTTCAACCTTTAAATTGATTGAGTTTTACATTTGCAAAATTAGATAGAAACAAAGGCAGAGGTGTTAGCAAAATTATAAAAATACTTTCTTATTTCTATGTATTTAACGTTATAAACGTCTTGAAACTTTCAACTATTCATTTGCTTTATATAAAAAAAAAAAATTTAAAAAAAAATTGATTTGTCATTTTCTTAAGGTTTGCAGAAAGCCGTCAAAGCAAATGCAATAAGTTATCCATATAGGTTTTCTGGCTCTAGTATAATTTTACTAATTCATCGTAAATGCGACTCTATTAGAAAAAAATGTACCACAATTCACTATTCAACGCAGGCACTCTTTCCTGCAAAAGAACAATCGGATCTTGCTCAACCAACCCAATGACCGCTTTCATTTCTTTCTTCAAATTAATATATTTTCATGAATTAGCCCTATAAAGAAAAACATGAATAGGTCATGTTTGATAACGTACTCACTTGAACTTTTCTGCGCATGTCACGGCACGGCAATATTACTTATTTAAAGTTAATATGTCCACTCTTATGGTTTCTTTTAAATGTATTTTGCTTACAAATCAATGTTGTCATAAACAAGTGACACGACATAAATTCCTTAAGGTATGCTTTAGATTGCCACAATACTCATGACGCTGAAGCGCGAATACGTATTTAAATGAATGATTTTAATATTTCAACCACGGCAAAATCAAGTGACTAAAGAAAAGTATCTGTTTTGGAAGGACATGATTAGCTAACATTCTATTAATCCAGAAAAATAATGTATTCGAGAATGTGAACAGGTTTGTTTTCACATTTTCAAGTAAGCGTTCCATCAAACATGAATATCTGCCATGTTTGATGACGTAATAACTTTAAATTTTCGTACCCTTATGAACGTACTAATTTTCGACATTTTTGAAAAGTTTAAGTTCATTGATCTAATTGGCGATTTTATATGAATTTTTAAAATAATTCTTGTTTTAGTATTCATGACGTCATAACCACGTGACAAATCAAACATGCAGTATGCATCACTTCAATTTTAACTCTATCAATTCTCAAGATTTCAATTAAGACTGATTCAAAATTCATGATACCAGAGCAAGAGAAATGTTAAAAAATGCCTTTTTGTCTTTTTAATGACGTCATAACCACGTGACGTAAAAGAAAATCATTCAGAAAAAAGAATGTAAACCTCCATGCCGATATGCTATCCAATGTTCATGCTTCTAACGCATCAGGGGGCTTTGTAACATTAAAATGTAATTTAAGGACCAAAGTTCGAATCTCAGTTTTGCCATGAAATCTTTATATTTTCAAATTTGGAAATTTGAATGCCACGGTGCAAATCTACATCCTAAAATACATCTTCTGTGAAAATATCAATATAATCGGACCGAAATTGAAGGCTCTAGAGCGCGAACAAAATTTTGAAGGTGACGTCAAATCTGACGTCATTTAACGTCATTGAAAATTAAAAATAAATGAATTTATAAATTTAAAGATTTTAATCGCTACAATACAATTTTCGAAAAGATTGAGTCAAAAGTCTTGATACCAGAGGGAAATAAATTTTTTAAAAAGTTGCTTTTTGTCGTTTTTATGACGTCATAATCACGTGACTTAAGAAAAAATCCTTTCAGAAATAGAAAGAAGACCTCTAGGCCGATATGCTGTCCAATTTTCATGCTTCTAACGCATCAGGGGGCTTTTTAACATTAAAATCTAATTTTAGGACCTAAGTTCGAATCTTGGTTTTGCCATGGTATCTTTATATTTTCGAATTTGGAAATTTGAATGCCACGGTGCAAATCTACATCCTAAAATACATCATCTGTGAAAATATCATAAAAATCGGACCAGAATTGAAGCCTTTAGAGCGCGAACAAATTTTTAAAGCTGACGTCAAATCTGACGTCATTTGACGTCATTGAAAATTAAAAATAAAGGAATTTATAAATTTAAAGATTTTAATCGCTACAATACAATTTTCAAAAAGATTGAGTGAAAAGTCATGATATAAGAGCGAAATAAATTTTTAAAAAAGTTGCTTTTTGTCGTTTTTATGACGTCATAATCACGTGACTTAAGAAAAAATCCTTTAAGAAATAGAAAGAAGACCTCTATGCCGATAAGCTGTCCAATTTTCATTCTTCTAATGCATTAGGTTCCCTTGTAACATTAAAATATAAATTTAGGACCTAAGTTCGAATCTTGGTTTTGCCATAAAATCTCAATTTTTTTCAAATTTTGAAATTTGAATGCCAGGGTGCACATCCACCTTCTAAAATACATCTACTGTGAAAATATCAAGAAAATCAAACCAGAATTAAAGGCTCTAGAGCGCGAACAAACTTTTGAAGCTGACGTCGGACCTCTATGCCGATAAGCTGTCCAATTTTCATTCTTCTAATGCATTAGGTTCCCTTGTAACATTAAAATATAAATTTAGGACCTAAGTTCGAATCTTGGTTTTGCCATAAAATCTCAATTTTTTTCAAATTTTGAAATTTGAATGCCAGGGTGCACATCCACCTTCTAAAATACATCTACTGTGAAAATATCAAGAAAATCAAACCAGAATTAAAGGCTCTAGAGCGCGAACAAACTTTTGAAGCTGACGTCAAATCTGACGTCAATTGACGTCATTGAAAATTAAAAATTATTGAATTTAAAAATTTGTACTTTTTTGTCGAAGCATTTTAATTTTCATGTTGCTTGACCATTGGCACCATATATAAATTAACTCTTGAATTAGGTTGGAAGAAGAAGAATAATAATAATAATAATAAGAAAAATAAACATAACAAACCCTATACGTTTTCCGCAAGTTTGCGGAAAGCCGTAATAATAACTAGATTTCATTCGTTGATACGAATGATAGGACTTTCTGCTAACATTGAAAAATATAAAGATTAATACCGTTAGAAACCCTTTAATTTTTTTCTCATGCATTAACTTTGTGAAATAAGCCATATTCCAAAAATAAATAAATCTTTATTTTGATATCGCTTTCTTATAACTTGACCAATTGTAGTATTCTAGGTACCAAAATAAATGGCCTGAAAATCCCGACAATTCCATTGTAGCATATTCTAGTTTATAATTATTCAAAATATAAGCAATTAAACTTAAACCTCTTAATTCTGCATATCAAAATTCTTTTTTTTTTATTTTCGTGTACAGTCGCGGGAATAAAATAGTAAATCACGGTGCATACCCATATCGGCAGGCTCTCTGCGGAAATCGCTATATCAGCAGCTCTCTGCGTTCGCACCGGTCATTCTCTGCCATAAACACTAGCAAACGCTGGACGGAAGGGAAAGAAACAGACCAATGGTCATTTTTCAAAGGTGAGTTGCTCAATATTAAGTATTGCACGGAATATTAGAGTATTTTAGCTATGTATATGCGTGTAAACTTTTCAATTATATACATAGCTAAGATACTCTAATATTCCGTGCAATACTTAATATTGAGCATTTCACCTTTGAAAAGTGACCATTGGTCTGTTTCTTTTCCTTCCGTCCAGGTTTGCAAGTTTTTATGGCAGAGAATGACCGGTGCGAACGCATAGAGCCTGCCGATATAGCGATTTCAGCAGAGAGCCTGCCGATATGGTTATGCACCGTGTAAATGCTACCATGCAATAGAATCGTCGACGCGTGTAGCCTCGTGAGTTAAATTCCAATAACGCTTGTATATACGATCGAGACGACTGTATTACACAAAGTTACTTCATTTTGCGCTTTTAGCTAACGGACAAATAAGCTTGCAGCGTCTTGAACGGATGACATGTGTTGATCATTTTGTTTTAAACGTCTACACTTATACACGCTCATGGTATCTCAAGCTGGCAATTAAATTACATTGTACTTTAACATATATTTTCACATAGGTTATCATTTATCATAAATTTGGAATATAGCTTATACAACATTTATCGATTGATGCAACAATAAAGTCGGGATATTGCAATGTTTCAACAACGGTCTAAATGACATGTGTCAAAACGCTCAAAGGATTATGGGTAACGCAATGCTGCAACTAATATGTATAAGTAACGTAAATAAAATGATTTGACAAAACATTAAATCATTGTCAACACTTGTTTAGTTTGTTGGGTTAATGCAGTTATAGTGCTGCCACACTGCAGTATCACGCCGTAGACATGTGGCATGATACCACACCCAGTCACATTATCCTGATACCGAGCCAACCAGTCCTGCAACTACCCTTATATGCTGAGCGTCAAGCAGGGGAGCTATAACAGTACCATTTTTTACGACTTTGGTATCGAACCCACGACCTCCCGCTCCCGAGGCGGACGCTCTAACCACTCTGCCACCGGGAACGGTACACTTGTTTAGCTAGTAATATCAATATGATATATGTAAAAAGTTGGTTTTTTTTTGCAATTTCTATGACAAAAACATATCTGTAAACTTACATTTTCCGAAAATGCTTCAATTAAGGTGAAAGCGAAAGTAGGATATTTTATGAAAATTCTTACAATTGACTTTAAATTGGTATTTTTTATGTAACTTCCTTATTTTTTTTATCAATTTCAAAACTCTAGTTGCCAAAATGATCGTCTTAAAATTCTCTACATCTAACTTGCTTAATTTAAGCACTTATTTCTAATGATTCTTAAGATATAATCCGAAAAACTCGGACATGACGGCAAAATCGCTGAAATTCTACATGTTTAGATTCTTATTTTTTTTATGTAACTTCCTTATACTTTGATCAATTTCAAAACTTTAGGTACCAAAATAATCGTCTTAAAATTCTTTACATACCACTTGCTTAATGTGTTGACTTATTAATTATGAGTCTTAAGATATAAGCCGTGAAACTCTTACATAACGGCAAAATCGCTGAAATTCTACATGTTTAAACTCTTATTTTTGATGTAACTCCCTTATACTTTGATCAATTTCAAAACTTAAGGTACCAAAATAATCGTCTTAAAATTCTCTACATTTCACACGCTTTATCTATAGGAATAGTTTTAATATTTTTTGAGATACAAGCTCTTAAACCTCATGAAAAATGAAAAAATCACAAAAGCTATATGCACGAATTTCGTTTTTCCCCTATTACTCCATGAATCTTAGGTCAATCATCAAACTTTAGGCATCAAAAGAACGGCCAAACATTGCTCTACAAATAATATTCATCATCATATTTTCAAAAATCAAAGGTTTTCGAGATATGAACTGTTAAACACACCGAGGGTTACCAAATTTTCCGCCATAACTCAACCGATTCAACTCCGATCATCAAAAACTAAATATCATCTGAAAGGTCTTTCTAAGCACTACAAATTATACGCATAGTGTCTCGATAGAATGTTTACCGTTTTTGAGATATTTAAGGCCGAAGAAAAACACGATAATTGATATATGACCTTGACATTTGGGATTTTCTGGAAACGGAAGTGACATGGCTCCATAGAATCTAATACTGCATCTTCAGACAAAATTTCAAGCAAATCATACAAAAAATAAAGCCTACAGGGATTAAAAACCGTTAAGTTTTAATACGAAAGTTTTAATAGCATTATGACGTCATGTGACGTCATATGGCGTTCATCTTTTCAGAATGTAAAGAAGACCTAGATACTAATATTCAGTCCAAATATAAACTTTCTAGCTCTTCTGGAAGCGCTTTTATACGCATTTGAAATTTGACGTCATTAGTTAGAATCTTGGATTCGCCATAAAACCTTTGCCTTTTCGAATTTGGAAACAAGGACACTGAAAGGCACAACTAGAGCCTAACATACACATTCTGTTAAATTTTGATGAAAATCGGTCCAGAAATAATGGCTGTAGACCGCGTACAAACTTTTTCACCTGACGTCGAATCTGACGTTATATGACGTCACATGAATATGAAATTCATTGCATCCGAAAGCACATGGTTTGAAATATATGCCATAAAATTTTCATTGTTCTGAGTCAATGGCAACACCTCAAAATTAACACAAATATAAGAGGAAGAAAAAAAGAATAACTAGAGCCTAACATACACATTCTGTGAAATTTTGATGAAAATCGGTCCAGAAATAATGGCTGTAGACCGCGTACAAACTTTTTCACCTGACGTCAAATCTGACGTCATATGACGTCGTATGAATATAAAATTCATTGCATCCGAAAGCTCATGGTTTGAAATATATGCCATAAAATTTTCATTGTTCTGAGTCAATGGCAACACCTCGAAATTAATACAAATATAAGAGGAAGAAAAAAAGAATAATAATAACTAGAAATTTCGTTTGTTGAACAAACGATAGGACTTTCTGCCCTGCACAATTCGTAGTTCAACATCTTGGGATGTCAGACAATCTTGAAATGACATGCACCTGTAGAAGATATCAATCTATATGTTTAAAAACTATGGAGATCAGTACAGAAGTATCAGCTGTAGAGCATATACTTGTTGACAATGTCAGTTGAATGTCTGGTGACGTCAGACGAAAAATATCACTGCATTGCAAAAGTCGTTGTTTTAATTTTCTCCCATTAATATTTCATGACCGTAGTTACTTTACATCACATAAAAATTAATGCATAAAAGAGTGGAGGGATATGGTGTCCTCCAAGGTTCAATGCCAGGCCTTCCTCTTTTTGCATGCAGAAATTATTATTTTCAATTTAACTTTCTTATATAAAGTCTAATTTTAAAATGCTAGGTACCATTCAAAAGGTCTTCAAATTATCTACATTTCATACGCTTTATGTATAAACTTATTGTTAACAGTTATCGAGATAAAAACGGCTAATCCTTGAGAAAACACCAAATATCGAGTCAAAATTATGTCCATGTCATATGGTTTTTGCACTATAACTTTGTCATTACTGAACTGATTTTCAAATGCTGCATACCTATTGAAAGGTACAAATGTGCTCTAAAACACTTGTTCATATTGTTATTTAAAAAAATCAATATCAACATGGCAAAGACGTTAAGAATAACTGCAAAAAAGCAAGACAAAATGGTTATTGCGATCTATTATTTTTCTAATAACTTTCTTCAGTGAAGTCTAATTTAATAATGCTGGGTACCATTTGAAAGGACTTCAATTCTCTACATATCGTACGCTTTATATATGAACTTATGTTCAACTGTTTTCGAGATATAAGCTGTTAAACCTCAAGAAAACTGCAAATTTGCAATAGAAAAAATAGTCATTTCTGATTCGATCTTAAAATGCTGCACATCAGCAGAAAGATAAGAATGTGCTCTAAAATATTTGCTCATATTATTATCAACAAAAATCAATACTTTACGCGATATCAGTTGTGAAATGCTGTTGGGGTCACTACATATTTAGTTTTTCCGCCATAACTAAACCGTTTCAAGCCTGATCTTCAAAAACCGGATGTCATCTGAAAGGCCTTTTTGAAAGCACTATATATATAATACCCATAGTCTCTTGATAGAATATATATTTCGTTTTGGAGATATGAAGCTCCAAAGAAAAGAAGATGGCCCTAAATCGCTCACCTGAGAAACATTGTTCTCAATGGCCTACTTTTTGACCCCAAATGAACTTGTTCAAGCTTTCATGCTAATAAACATTCTGACCAAGTTTGGTGATGATTGGATCATAAATATAGCTTCTAGAGTGTAAACAAGATTTTACATCAATTTGACAATTTTTGACCCAACGTGACCCAGTTTCGAACTTGTTCAAGTTTCTGCAGATAAACATTTTGATAATTTGGTGAAGATTGGATCAAAAATATGGCCTGTAGAGTGTTAACAAGCAAACTGAATAGTGCTAACACAATTTTTATGATTTGACCTAGGGACCTAGTTTGTTATCCCACATGACCCAGTTTCGAACTTGTCCAAGCTCTCATGCAGATTAACATTCTGGCCAAGTCTGGTAAAAATTGGCTTAAAAATATGGCCTCTAGAGTGTAAACAGGATTTTACTTTAAATTGACATATTTTTGGACCTCATGACATACTTTTTGAACCCACATGGCCCAGTTTCGAACTTGCCATTAAACATTCTGACCAAGTTTGGTGAAGAATGGGTAAAAACTGTGGCCTCTAGAATGTTAACTGTTGACGACGGACGAAGCGGCATCACAATAACTTCATGCTCAGGTGAGCTAAAAACGATATTTGACATATATCTTTCATATCTTCCGGAAACGGAAGTTACCATTCACAATGGAACACGTATCTGCACATGTTGTGAAAAAAAAATGCAAATCGGTCTAAAAGTAGCTCCTGTAGGGCTAAAAACCACTATTTTTAAATTAAATGTTTGGTAATAATGACGTCATATGACGTCGAATTTCTCAGCATGTAAAGTAAACCTCAGGATACAGATGCTATCCAAATTTCAGCTTTCTAGCACATCTAGAAGCGAAGTTATGCTTAAATGAATTTTGACGTTTTTGGTTCGAATCTTGGTTCAGCCATAGTTTCCTGGTCTTTTCATATTTTCAAATATGGAAGAAGTATGCACATCTAGGACCTAATGTACACATTCTGTAAAAAAAATCATGAAGATCCGTCAAAAAATGTAGGCTGTAGACCGCGAAAAACTTTTGTTGCAGTTTTCAGTAATGACGTCATTTGACGTCACTGGAAATTAAAACACTGCAGCTCGAAAGTGATTTTATTTTGCTGACCATTGTAAAAACATTGAACGTTCTATCCCAACGGTAACCTTGTTTAATTACACCCCCAAAAGAAGGAAAAAAGAATGTTTGCTTTGCAATTATGACGTCATATGACGTTATGTGACGTCGTACTTCTCAGCATGCAAAGAAAACCTCAGGATACAGATGCTGTCCAAATTTCAGGTTTCTAGTACCTCTGGAAGCGAAGTTATGCTTAAACATCTAGGACCTAATGTTCACATTCTGTGAAAATTTCATGAAGATCCGTCAAAAAATGTCGGCTGTAGACCGCGAACAAACTTTTGTAGTAGTTTTCAGCTATGGCGTCATATGACGTCACTAATAGTTGAAACAATGCAGATCGAAAGGGACTCTATTTAGCTGATCACTGGAACAATTTGAAGACTCTATCTCAATTGTAACTTTGTTTAATTACAACCTCAAAAGGAGGAAAAAAAGAATAATAAGAAGAAGAAATATACATGTATATATTCAAAGCCAATGTCAAATGAGACTAAGAGACCTATTTTCTGACAAAATATCAACTTTGTATCTCATATAGGGCCGATTGTATAAGCATTTTAAAGAAGACGTCCTTATTCGAATCTTGGATTCGCACTTACACCTTGGACTTTTTGATTTTTGAAAACCTGCACCGGGATACACAAAAATAACCTATTATGCACATTCTGTGAAAATTTGATGAAAATCGGCGCATTAATAATGACTCTGGACCGTGTACAAACCTTTGTAGCATATTTCAAATGTGACGTCATATGACCTATGAAAATCTTTGATATCGAAATTTCAGATTCTTTTTGACCATTTTAACATATAAAAATGTTCCTGCAAATATTAGAAATATATTTATGTAAAATGACGTCACGTGACGTCATTTGACGTTCATTTTCACAATTCTTTTAATACTTACAGAGATCAATTCACTGACAAAATTTCAACTTTCTATCTCAAATAGGACCGATTTTATAAGCATTTAAAAATTTGACGTCCTTGGTTCGAACCTTGGATTCGCCTTTGAACCTTGGATTTTTTTAATTTTGAAAAACGGTCAACGCGATGCACAACTATATCCTAATATACACTTTCAGTGAAATTTTTTATGAAAATCGGTTCATATACAATGTCTGTAGACCGCTTACAATCTTATGTAGCATATGTGAATTGTGACGTCATATGACGTCATAGGTCTATGATAATTGCAGAATTAAAAAAATCAGCAATTAAAACATAAGTCATTAAATGTTCATGCCTATGGACTATTTAAACATATAGAAATTTTCTTGTAAATATTAGAAATACATTTTCATCTTTTGACGCCATGTGACGTCATATGTTGTTCATTTTCACAAAATCTTTTAGGCACCCAGAGACTAATATACTGACAAAATTTTAACTTTCTATCTCAGATAGGACCGATTTTATAAGCATTTAGAATTTGACGTCCTTGGTTTGAATCTTGGATTCGCCATAGAAACTTGGTCTTTTCGAATTTTGAAAAACGGACACCGGGATGCACAACTAGATATTAATATACACCTTCGGTGAAATTTCTATGAAAATCGGTTCATAAAAATTGTCTGTAGACCGCTTACAATCTTATGTAGCATATGTGAATTGTGACGTCATATGACGTCATAGGTCTATGATAATTGCAGAATTAAAAAAAATCAACAATTGAAACATAAGTCATAAAATGTTCATGCCTATGGACTATTTAAACATATAGAAATTTTCTTGTAAATATTAGAAATGCATTTTCATCTTATGAGGTCATGTGACGTCATATGTCGTTCATTTTCACAAAATCTTTTAGGCACCCAGAGACTAATATACTGACAAAATTTTAACTTTCTATCTCATATAGGACCGATTTTATAAGCATTTAGAATTTGACGTCCTTGGTTTGAATCTTGGATTCGCCATAGAACCTTGGTCTATTCGAATTTTGAAAAACGGACACCGGGATGCACAACTAGATATTAATATACACCTTCGGTGAAAATTTGATGAAAATCGGTTCATAAACAATGGCTTTAGACCGCGTACAATCTTTTGTACCATATGTCAAGTGTGACGTCATATGACGTCATAGCCACATGAAAATTGTATAATTTAAATCATCAGCATTCGAAGCAAATGTCATATATTTTTCATTTCCATGGACTATTGAAACATATAGAAATTATCTTGTAAATATAAGAAATAGATTTTCATGTAATGACGTCATGTGACGTCACATGACGTTCATTTTCACAAAATCGTTCAGGCATCAAGAGACCTATAAGCATTTGAAAATTTTCGACCTTGCTTCGAATCTTGGATTCTCCATAGAACCAAGGCCTTTTCAAATTTTGAAAAACGGACACCGGGATGCACAACTAGACCTTAATATACACCTTCGGTGAAAATTTGATGCAGATCGGTTCATAAACAATGGCTGTAGACCGCGTACAAACTTTTGTAGCATATGTCAAGTGTGACGTCATATGACGTCATAGGCATATGAAAACTGTAGAATTCAAATAAACTTCGTTTGAAACAAAAGTCATATTATTTTCATTTCCATGGACCTTTTGAATATATAGAAATTATCTTGTAAATATAAGAAATAGATTTTCATGTAATGACGTCATGTGACGTCACATGACGTTCATTTTTACAAAATCGTTCAGGCATCCAGAGACCTACAAACTGACAAAATATCAATGTTCTATCTCAAATACGACCGATTTTATAAGCATTTGAAAATTTGCGACCTTGGTTCGAATCTTGGATTCGCTATAGAACCTTGGTCTTTTCGAATTTTGAAAAACGGACACCGGGATGCACAACTGATATTCATAACCAATGGCTGTAGACCGCGAACAAACTTTTGTATAGTTTTCAGCTATGACGTCATATGACGTCACTAATAGTTGAAACAATGCAGATCGAAAGGGACTCTATTTAGCTATAGCAGAAAGTCCTAATAATAAACAGTACAAAACCAATAGGACTTTCTGCCGAAAGGGCAGAAAGTCCTAATAATAATAAACATACAAACCCAATAGGACTTTCTGATTTAGGCAGAAAGCCCTAATAAACATAACAAACCCAATAGGACTTTCTGCTTTAGGCAGAAAGTCCTAAAAAACAGAACAAACCCAATAGGACTTTCTGCTTGAGACAGAAAGCCCTAATAAAAGTTTGGAGAAAGCCGTAATAACAAAGGCAATATGCTTATCGGTCTTGGTGTACACCATTGCATCCTAAAATGCACCTCATCCTCTTAAATACGCATTTGCAATTCACCTTTCAACACGGGTACTCTTTCCTGCGTAGGAACGTCCGGATAACCAACCTAATATCCGCTTTCTGTTTTTACTTCAAATTGCTAGATTTCAGTATACAAGCCCTAATCCGAAAAACATGAATATCTGCTATGTTTGATGACGTAATCACTTGAAATTTTCAGGACATTTTGCACATCTTGGACTACGACATTGGTGCAAATTTAAACTTTAGACAGGATGATCCTTGAGTGAACCTTCACAAATGATGCTAAAATAAACTTGATCCATGTAGAACTCTGGTTGCCATGGCAAAGGAAAGAAAACTATTATGAAAAACTACTGGCCAGATTTCAAAATGTTTTGGTACAGATGTTCCTTGCGTAACTATCTACCAAGATTGCTAAAATTATTCCGATCCGTAAGAAAACATGGCCGCCAGGGGCGGGGCTTATTTGCCTTATGTGTACATAGTTAAAAACTTTAAACGACATCTCCTCTAAAACCGATGGACAGAATTTGATTAACTTGGCAAGGATGATCCTTGGGCGAACCTTCACAAAAGTTGCTAAAATAAACTTTTCCATGTAGAAATCTGCTTGCCATGGCAACGGAAATAAAGAAAAATGAAATAATCTCTTTTTGAACTACTTTTTTTCAAATCATGACCCTGGGGTCAAAATTGGTCTAGCCCCAGGGGTCACTTGATTTAACATAGGCTAATATAGGAAAAACTTGAAAAATCTTCTTCTCAGAAACCACAAGGCCTGGAGTTAAGATATTTTGTGTGCAGCATTGTCTTGTAGATCACTACCAAGTTTGTTCAAATCATGGCCCTGGGGTCAAATTTGGCCCCGCCATAGAGTTCACCTAATTTTACATAGGCTAATATAGGAAAAACTTGAAAAATCTTCTCAGAAACCACAAGACCTGGTGTTTAAATATTTGGTGTTTAGCATTGTCTAGTAGATCTCTACCAAGTCTGTTCAAATCATGAACCTGGGGTCAAAATTGGCCCCAACGCAGGGGTCACTTCATTTAACATAGACTAATATAGGAAAAACTTGAAAAATCTTCTTATCAGAAACCACAAGGCCTGGAGTTTAGATATTTGGTAAGCAGCATTGTGTAGTGGATCTATACCCAATTTGTTGAAATCATAACCCTGGGGTCAAAATTGGCCCCGTCCCAGGGGTCACTTGAGTTAACATAGGCTAATATAGGAAAAACTTGAAATATTTTCTTCTCAGAAATCACAAGGCTTGGAGTTTAGATATTTGGTTTGTTACATGGGCTAATAGACCTCTACCAAGTTTGTTCAAATCATGACCCTGGGATCAAAATTGGCTCTTACCCAGGGGTCACTTGATTTTACCTACTGATACAAGGTGAGCGATTCAGGGCCATCATGGCCTCATTGCCTGTAAAGAGGACTAGTGATACTTTGTTCCCTTGCATAACACTAAGTTATGGTATTATTGTAGTTATTTTAAAGATGGTTCTCGAAAAGCTAGCATTATGAAACTGTAGATGAAAACAAAGCCACCGATTCCCTTTTGAATGAATTGACTTTAAATTTTAAATTATTTCATCTGAAAACACAGATTTTTATCTGCTATTTATATAAGTTTGCACTCTACAACCGTCAATTCGGGACAGATTTTCTTCATTTTTTTAAGATAGTGTATGTCAGAATAGTAAATGGAAATTATCGATTTTGACATGGTTTGAAGTACAGAAAGTCCTTTCTTTTGTTCAGAACAAAAGGAGTCTAGTTACAGAATGTGTTTGTACCAACGAATGTCAGTATGATATGCAAATCCTTATTCGAATGAATTGCGGCAAGCAAGGACACATACCAACGAATGTCAGTATGACATGCATTGATATATAACTATTGTTAAAAAAAAAAAGTAAAATTGTAAGTGGATGTATTCTAAAGTGAACTGAGGTACAATAGGATTTAATTTTCCAGATTTTTTAAAAATAATTTGATAAAACTAGTAGCTTAATCTGAAGCAGCATCACTATAGCCATTAACCACTACAGCGAAGTTTTTACAGAAGAACTATTACGAAAGATTTGTTTTATTGTAAGATTGGGTCATTACTATCATGCGTGTAATATTCATTTATCCATAATCAATTAAGACGTTACCCTAAGATATATAATTTGAACTGCACTGGAAGTGTACATGAGCATGAAATCAAATTGTGTTGGTTATATTAACTTAACAATTCCTGAATATTTCAACCTCTTTTGGGCAGGTATTGCAGCATTGAGACACATTGAAAATTACCCTTACAAGTTTAAGTATTTATCATTCTGTAATATGAGATTTCTGTTTTGAAAGCGTTTGCATAAGTTAACGGAAAGGTCAAGGACTGACGATAACTAGAACTATCACTTTAGATAATTAATACCCCCCGCATCTCACCTTGTCTTTAATATATTTGACCACGAAACAAGAGAAAAGAAAACTAGCATGACGGTAGGACACATTTATGACCAAAGAATTCTTACTTTTTTTGATAGAAGAAGAATTTGATATTGAGAGTATATAGGGGTCTCATTTATCAAGGGATCATTTTTTTAATTTACCAAGTATGGTAGAGCATTATTGTTACCAGCTACCGGGACTCAGCTCAATACATATTAAAATAAGTATACTTGAGTCGTCTGATGTATTTAATATTACATAATTAAGTTCATTTCGTATTATTCTGATTACTGTACAACAAATATTTCAGGATACCACAACAATGACGGTTTCCACCCGAAATAAACAAAATACAATATCTGAGACTTATGTGATTTCACTGCTGAACTTACATAATTCATTTCATAGCAGTTTCTCTAGATCCAATTGGTGATTTATATCATATGAATACAAAGAACAATGACGTGGTTACAATACATGTACAATATATTAAAAAGTAATACAACATTACACTTCACACATGTTCATATTTACACAACTCAGCAGTATATGGTACTAACTGGACGTCATCCCTCCGGTGATATCATGCTGTTAATTCTGTAAATCAGGCGTAAAAAAATTGCCTTGTTTCTGGTAACAGGCTGTGAAAAAATGGGTCGGTCGGTCGGCTTTTCTTTTTTTGTGCTCTTTTTTTGAAAGCTTAGATCTAATGTGGAAAACGTAACATGCTACATGCCAATATACCTTTTACTGTATTTTGCAATATCAGACAGCTTTACAGAAAAATAAATCTTTCTATTTTGTACTAAACATCATGTAGCATGGTCAAGTTTGAGCTTGACTCAAGATAATTTATGTATGTAAATTGCGTTTTAACAAATGTTCGTGCGTGTCATTCGTATCTGTTTTGTTAGTTCTCTTGTCCCTTTGTTTCGTGACACGTTGTGTTAAAGGTCTCGTGCTCAGTGTTACGTATAGTCCCGTGGTGAGAGAAAATCATGAGTGCGTGAGTGAAAACAAGTTGTTATGACGTGAATGAATGATTTTCTATTTGATTGGTCAGCCCAGCCCTTTTCTCATCATAACAAGATTTGGCGCGAATAATTTTACCTACATATAATTTCCTTCTAACATTTATTTTATTTTCGGATCGCCGAGCGGGACGCTAGTTCCATCGGAAACTGCTTAATTGGTCATCAATATAAGAGATTAACTTTATATTGTTTGTTTGTTGTATTAAAATTGTCCTTACCTTTGGACATTGCATTTATACTTATATTTTGGCAGTAGACGCGTCTGGTAAGACTTTTATACAATATCATTGCTGAATATGTTTAATTTGAGTTACTCGCTTGGTATGCGCTGAATTGTAATAATGTCGTAATTGTGAACTGTTTAATATGTCCATAAGTTTTATTTGTATTATAATATTTGTCATTTATGTTCTAGGTTTTTATTATGTGTGCACTAAATTGGTGCATCCAATAAATGGACGACATCTAACTATGGACTGTTGTTTCTGAACCCCGACTACAATCAGTTCATTCAGCTGATATGTATGGTGGCTGATTTCTGCCATTTCGTGTTGTCGTGTCTTCGCCCCGAAAGGCGAAAGGCGAAATAACGAAAACATGCCATATTGTCATTATTTCGCCTGTCGCCTTTCGGGGCGAAGACACGACAACACGAAACATGTCAGGCGAAATAACGAAATTTTAACAGGCGAAAGGACGAAAAGTTTCGCCTTTGAATGTTTCGTGTCCGCGGGTCGAAACCTTTCGTGTTGGCGCCCTTTGTTTGTCGTGTCTTCGTGTCTTTGCCCCGAAACGCGAAAGGCGAAATAACGACAATGTTGCAGATTTCGTGTTGTCGTCCTTTCGCCTCGAAAGGCGAAAGTCGAAATAACGAAAATGACTACGTTTCGGGTTTCGCCTTCCGGTAGACATGCGCTAACATAAATTTATACTTATACGTAAGCATCTACATATAATGTGTATTAAAACATCAATTTTATTACTCAAAAGGATATTATCGGCGTATATATTCTGCTGCAGTGAAATAAAGCTATCTTCACCTGGCATTGTTGATATTTACAGCAAGTATGCATATGTGTAAACGTTCTGCGTATATCTACCGGAAGGCGAAACCCGAAGCGTTGTCATTTTCGTTATTTCGACTTTCGCCTTTCAAGGCGAAAGGACGACAACACGAAATCTGCAACATTGTCGTTATTTCGCCTTTCGCGTTTCGGGGCAAAGACACGAAGACACGACAAACAAAGGGCGCCAACACGAAAGGTTTCGACCCGCGGACACGAAACATTCAAAGGCGAAACTTTTCGTCCTTTCGCCTGTTAAAATTTCGTTATTTCGCCTTTCGGGGCGAAGACACGACAACACGAAATGGCAGAAATCAGCCACCATAGATATGAGAATTTGGTTGCCGGTACATGTACACAGTATATTACCTAGAAAGCACATGCTGTGGGTGTAGATGAAAATTCATTACAAATGGCGGAGGCAGTCACCTGTGTCATTCAACACACGTTCTTATGTTTCCTAATTATGAATAAATGCGAAATACTCGTGTAACCGTGTGTAATTTGGTGGAGTTTAACCTGTCTTTTTAACCCTTTCCTTCCTTTCCGTTCGTTTTATTCTTGTGGCTATTTGAACTGGTCACGTGCTCACGTGATTTAGGCCCGGCCTATTTGAAGGCGCCCAGAAAGGCTTTTGACTTCTCAAGGGACGGACGTGTGCCGATTTATTGGTTGGTTTGTATGCTGAGAAGTTGTCTTTGTTTCTTTACGATGTGACATCAATTGTTTTTATTCAAACGATATCGTTTTGACCATTTACTTTATTCTTTAAATTAACGTAACCAGTTTTCGTGATTTCGAAAATGGTAGTTTTGTAGAATTCGTTCTGGTATATTGGTTTAAACATTTTGATGCGTTAATTGAATGTAATGATTACTCTCACATCATCTCATATGAATTCTCACCCTTTTATTATTCTAACAATTGCAGCATAACCAGTCACAGTGAGTCTGGATGATGGTGAATGGTTGCGATGACAGGAAAACATTTAGTTCCACAAACTGGTAAGAGATGTGTAATGTTTTGTGGAGTGTTGTTTGTATTTTATGTTTGTATTTTATGTATTGAATTATGTTCAAATTGCTTGTACATGATTGCTTATTGTTTTCTTCTATTCATGATTCTTAGATTTGATCTTGTAATGACCACCAGAATTGTTTAGTGCCATGGATTGATTATTGTTTAATGGAGTTATCTATAATCATAATTAAGCCAGTTAATTCTTGATGCTTAATATTGTATTGTTTTACTTGCAGGATGTGACACCTGTGTATGAAACTTGTGATGATTGATCCCTGTTGTAAATTATATATGATGAAAGATCAGACTTGTGTTCTTCACTCACACCGGCGAAGCCCACCCCCTAGTTGTGTAGCAGACTTACAAAAAACCATCCGGTTATAAATGGCGCCCAACGTGTTATTGTGAGGATTGATATATATGTTTATGATTGATTTCATGCTGTGACAGCATTTTTGGATTCTGGAGGAGAAGTGTTTCATGTTTGAACTATAGCAGTTACTGCATTGATATTCTTAATTTGAACATTCTATACATCTATTCCATGGACCTTCCTATTGCTGGCCATCTCATCATTGAACCATCTGGACTGATGACATTTCATCTTCAACATCTTCAAGAGACATCTCATCATTGAATCTTCAAGAGACATTTATTTTTATTCTTTTTCATAAATTAGGACATTTAGGACATTTGTGACATTTTACAGGAAAGTGATTGAATCCTGTTCAAGTGATATTCTTCTGGTGGTCATCCTATGTATTCAAGCGCAGATTTCATCTGATACGTGAGTACGGTTGTTGTTTGGTAGTATAAAGATATTGCAGTTGATTTATTTATTTTTATTTATTTTATTTTTTTCTTTATTTTCTTCAATCTTGTAATTGTATAGAGGCTTTTGAAGACCCATGTCAGACTCTTGCCTTGAAGGAATTGAGAGAGATTAGAAGGGCACAGAGAAACGACAGGCTGATTGATAGTTGGAGAAAGGCTGTGATTGATAAACAAATTCCTCGAAAGTTTATGAGTAAGGATGATCTTACCATGAAAAAGCAATTCAAGCACTTTGTTTTGAAGAGAGGGATTCTGTTTAGAATCATCACAGAGAATGACAGTCGTATTGAGCAGCTTGTTGTTCCTCAGTGTTATAGACAAGAAGTCTTAGAAGGTGTTCATGATAATGTTGGACATCCTGGACTTGAAAGAACACTGAGACTCATACGAGAGAGGTTCTTTTGGCCTGGTATGGCTTCTCAAGTTCAAGCTCATGTAAAGGCTTGCAGACGGTGTCTTCGTAGAAAAGATAAACAGTGTCAGAGAGCGCCATTGGTAAGTATCAACACAACTTATCCACTGGAACTTGTTTGTATGGACTATCTGACTCTCGAACCATCTAGAGGAGTGGGTAATATTTTGGTCATTACAGACCATTTCACTAAATATGCCCTTGCCATACCTACGAGAAACCAGACTGCTAAAACCACAGCTGAAGTTTTCTATGAAAACTTCATCACTGTTTATGGCATACCGACCAGGTTGCACACCGACCAGGGGGCAAACTTTGAGAGTGACCTGATGAGAGAACTGTGCAAGTTAATGGGCATGAAAAAGAGCCATACAACTGTCTATCATCCCCAAGGAAACGCTGGCCCGGAGCGCTTTAACAGGACACTGTTAGAAATGTTAGGAACCTTGGACAATGAGAAAAAGGAGAATTGGAAAAAGTATGTCAGTTCCCTTGTGTACTCATATAATTGCACGCCACATGAATCGGTTAGTTTTTCTCCTTTTGAACTGATGTTCGGACGAAAACCTAAGCTACCCATAGATTCAGTCTTTGAAAGTGCAAGACAAGGCGAAGTCACTAACAAATCAGCAGAAGATTACATCAAAGAGCTCAAAGAACGGATTTATAGAACAAGAGAGATAGTCGAAAAACACTCGGAAAAGTCAAAATTGAAACAGAAAAAATATTATGACCGGAAAGCCAAAACAGTAAATTTTAACATTGGTGATCATGTATTGGTACGTAGGACCGCATTCGAGGGAAAACACAAAATTCAGGACAGATTTGAAGACGATCTATATGAAATTATAGCTCAGCCAAGACCGGATATACCTGTATTTGAAATCAGATTCGGCGACAAGACAAGAACTTTGCATCGTAACCTTCTGTTCTTGGTAGACTCACCCAAGGAGGAAACAGAGGATACTGATGGCAATATTGTGGAAGGCTCAGAGAGAAAGCAGGTAGAAAGAGAAAGACATGACGTCATGGAAGAAAAAGAGGATTCAGACTCTGAGAGTGAATTTGGATGTGTCATAGTTGACATAAATGGGGACGCCCATTGTCCAAATGCCCCAGGTCTTAATGAAGTAACTGATACCAGTCCTAGTGCAGCTACTGAACAGGACAAAGGAGTTGTTGACGAAGGTGATTGTCGTTGCGATGATGCCAATTCAACAAAAGCTGAATTAGCTACTGAAAATCCAGAGCTAGAGGAGAGGTTTGACCAGGATCGCAGTGATCCTAGTGTTGCACAGAACATTTCTGGCACAGAAGACTCATCTGAAAGCCCGAGTGATTTTGAACAGGTGAAAAAAGAGCTAGAAGCAGACGAAACCGTAGTAAAGACAGTTGGCGAAGAGCGATTTGGGGGTACCGATACTGAGGAGGCAGACGAGATTGACAGAAATATATTGATTCCACCACCAACGGCGGCACCAAGAGTTTTGACAAAGAGGAAGTCAGATGTTTTAAATCCAGCCCCAACGCCAAGAAGATCAGGGGAAGAAATCTCGTCTCCTACACCAAAACCAAGAAGGTCAGTAAGGGAAAGAAGACCACCAAAAAGATTCCAAGACTACTACATGAGCCAGATGGTACTAAGACCTGTTGACAACAAGTTGCAAGCGGTCAACTCATTGATTGATTCCGGTGTACTGAATGATATAGATTCTGACACAGCGCACCGTATACTTGCAGCAATTTTCAGTCAGTAAAAATGTTAAATTACATTCAGTAAATTGTTCAAATTCTTTTATTTGTGTTTTATTGTCAAATCATTAGCATGTCATATTGTTGATTGTAAACCAGAGTTCCGTGGACGCAACTCTTTGTTGGGAGGCATGTTGATAATTTTTGTTCTTTTTTTTAATATATTTTGTAATTTTTGCATAGAATGTTTAGGAAAGGTTACCAATTTTGTAGATATATCTGTTGCCAAATCCCGGTTCTTTTCTATACCTCTTGACTGTTGGATATTGTGGCTACCTTAAGTAGTGGATTGAATGTGTAGAGAGGTGTGTAGCATAGGTTTGGTAGTACAGGCCAGGAGAGCTACTTATTTTGGTAGATGTAAAGGATTTATATTTTATAAATCATTCGTAGATGGTTTGTAGTTTATTCTTATTTTGGTAGACGTAAAGATTTATATTTTATAAATCGTACATAGATGGTCTGTAGATTGTTGTTCATATAGTAGTATGTGCATTGTAAATTTAGTTGCAGTGACAAGTATTGAGTTTCTATATCTCAGTAATGAAGTAGTTATTTGTTTCTTAGTAAAAGCGACCTTTATTTGTTGACTATTGACAATGACGGGACGTCATTTCAGAAAGAGGGGGAGTATGTAACCGTGTGTAATTTGGTGGAGTTTAACCTGTCTTTTTAATCCTTTCCTTCCTTTCCGTTCGTTTTATTCTTGTGGCTATTTGAACTGGTCACGTGCTCACGTGATTTAGGCCCGGCCTATTTGAAGGCGCCCAGAAAGGCTTTTGACTTCTCAAGGGACGGACGTGTGCCGATTTATTGGTTGGTTTGTATGCTGAGAAGTTGTCTTTGTTTCTTTACGATGTGACATCAATTGTTTTTATTCAAACGATATCGTTTTGACCATTTACTTTATTCTTTAAATTAACGTAACCAGTTTTCGTGATTTCGAAAATGGTAGTTTTGTAGAATTCGTTCTGGTATATTGGTTTAAACATTTTGATGCGTTAATTGAATGTAATGATTACTCTCACATCATCTCATATGAATGCTCACCCTTTTATTATTCTAACAATTGCAGCATAACCAGTCACAGTGAGTCTGGATGATGGTGAATGGTTGCGATGACAGGAAAACATTTAGTTCCACAAACTGGTAAGAGATGTGTAATGTTTTGTGGAGTGTTGTTTGTATTTTATGTTTGTATTTTATGTATTGAATTATGTTCAAATTGCTTGTACATGATTGCTTATTGTTTTCTTTTTTTTTTTGTTTAATGACCCCAATTTTTAGTGCCATGGATTATTATTTTTAAGGTTTCATGATTGTATTATTGATTTTTTTATAAATTATATATGATGAAAGATCAGACTTGTGTTCTTCACTCACACCGGCGAAGCCCACCCCCTAGTTGTGTAGCAGACTTACAAAAAACCATCCGGTTATACTCGAATGGTATCGCTTACGATATCTGTTTACATTTTACACACTCTCTACCGACTTGCGTTTTATCTGCGGTGAGAAACTATTGTTTTCGGTGCAAAAGGGGGAGAAGATTGGGCAAGAAATGTATGATGGACTGATTAATGTCTATTATGAAATCATCTGGTAGCTTGTAAGTATATTTAAAGTGTACTGAGGATCCACCAAATTAACTGTTGTTACGACCCACTTGAAAACTTGTTCGCAAAGTTTCAGACGTAGTTTATCTTTGATTACGAGTATTTACGAAAGACAGTTCGAAACGAATCCGTAACTCAAAATGGCTGACTCCTAAGTTATCGTTAATAACTTGTTTAAACGAAAAAAATGCGATATAAAATCTTAGAATAAAATGGATATTAGTTGTGTAAATGTAGGATTCTCGCGGTCATTTTGTTTTAGGAGGAATATACAGTTATATAGAGGGGGCGTGTCTAGTCGCCATCTTATTTGGAGGAATATACAGTTATACAGAGGGGGCGTGTCAAGTCGCCATTTTTTGGAGGTATATAGAGTTATATAGTGGGGGCGTGTCTGACCACCATATTCACGACTGCGTAAAGAGCAGTGGACATGTCAGTAATTAAGCTGTTTATTAACAAGGTTGTCATTGAGGTCACCATGTAGTGGACATGTAGTAGGCGTGTCGGCATTCAATATTCTAATTAAAAAAAGTTTATATGAAAGGGTGAGAGCTGTGTTAGCAATAGAAGTCGCATGTCTCAGAATATAAAGAAGTTTTATAGCTCACATAGGACCTACAAAATACTTAAATATATTTTAAGGTCCAAAGTTCGGAACTTTGTTTAACCACAGAACCTTGGTCTTTTTGAATCTGGGAAAACGTATATAATAATGCACATCTAGAACGTAATATATACATTTTGTGAAAATAACTAGTAAATCCGCCGAGAAATGAAGGCTGTAGAGTACGAAAAAAACTTTTGTAGTAAATGTCAAACTTGACGTCATGTGACGTCATCGGAATGTAAAATTCATAGATTCTAAAATTTCATCGCGTCAGATACGGGCTCTAATTCTTTCGTGATTCTAGACCGCCAGCAACCTATTGAAATAAGAACCTCTTTGGGAAGGAAAAAAAAATAAACAGCACAGAAAAAAGGGTCTAATAAAAAACACTTTCTTTTTTTAACTTCAAATTGCTAGACTTCCATATACAAGCTCTTATTCGAGAAACATTTCTGCCATGTTTGATGACGTAATCACTTGAAACTTTCACGACACGTCATTCCTGCAAATTTAGACTTCATACATCAACTTGCTGATTTTATATAATTTTTTAAATAATTCATGCTTTAATATTCATGATGTCACAATCACGTGACCAAACAAATAATCCTTGCAGTATACATCACTTCACATTACAGAGTGTCAATCCTGAAAAAATCATAATGTTTGACTCAAAGTTCATGAAACTACAGCGTTTCAATTTCGTTAAAAGTACACTTTTCGTCTTTCTGCCATAACTTAACCAATTCAACCCCGATCTTCAAAAAATAAATATCACCTGAAAGGCCTTTCAAAGCACTACAGATTTTACCCACAGTGTCCATGTAAGATATTTTTCGTTTTTGAGATGAACCTTGCCGAATAAAACCACCGTTAACTGACATATGACCTTGACCTTTACGACTCTCCAGAAACGGAAGTGACAAAGGAAAATGAGATGCTGTGTTGCACATTCAGTGAAAATTTTATGCAAATCGGTCAAAAGTTAAGGCATGTCGGGCTTAAAAACCCTACATTTTGGATTAAAAGTTTGTTAACGCGTCACGACGTCATTTTACGTCATACGACGTCAGTCTTTTCAGAGCTGTAAGAAATTGATAAGACACATGGTTTGTCCAAATTTTAAGTTTCTAGCTTATCTGAAAGCTTCGTAATACTTAAATACATTTTCAGGTCCAAAGTTCAAATTTTTTTAATTGCAAAATGTATATAATTTGCACAACTAAGTCGCAATCCATACATTCTGTGAAAAAATCAAGTCAATTGGTCAAGAAATGACAGCTGTAGAGCGCGTACAAGCTTTGGTAGCTTTTTTCAACCCTGACGTCACGAGACATCACATGAAGAAAATAATTGCTGCAATCAAAAGCGCCAAAGTCACTGTGCATACTGTTAAAATTTCATGCAGCTGCCTTGTCGGTAACCTGTTTTAATTTGAACCCCAAAAGGAAGAAAAAAGTAGAATAATAAAAAAAACATAACAAACCCAAAAAAATAATAAGAAGAAGAATAATAAAAAAAACAGTACAAACCCAATATGACTTTCTGCCTGTAGGCAGAAAGTCCTAACTAGAACCGCAAGCGGTATCTTGGTTTTCGCTTTTAACCTAATCAACTTAACACTTTATTTCAACTCAGCCACAATTTTTAATATAAACAGAACGCAAAGGTTTTTTAAACCTACCGCACCCATCACTTAAATTTCGTGCTGTCAACAAGGAACAAAATGCTGAAAACCGCATTTCAATTAGACTTTAACGTTTTGAGTTATAGGCAAAAGAGTGGTTTTAAGCAAAGCGCCCTCTAGCGGCAAAATGAGAAAAAAAATTGTTAAATTTTTTTACAATTAGGTACCTAGAAATGCAGCAAATAGTTCAAACAAGTATATAAGTCGCACTAATCGAACATTCTTTTTCTTATATATCACAATTTTAAGCATAAAAACTGAATGACAATTATTATAAAAAAGGATCGAACTTTGGATTGCCGTAAAATGAAAAGATCAAGTCCGATCTTCAAAAACTAAACATTATACGAAAGAACTATTTAGAACTAAAACTTTTGTTCATATACTCTCAATGAAATATTTTTAGATTTGGAGCACTTTGGGGCCGAATAAAAACACAATTATCGTAATATGACCTTGACCTTTTCAATGTTTTTTAACTTTTTATTTATGAGGCAGTTTCAAACATAACAATACATAACTTATGAAAATTTCATGAAGAATGAACAGAAAATAAAGTCAGGAGCGACAAAAAAACATGTTTTTGAAATTTTAATTTTTCCTAAAATTTAGTGAAGTTTGACCTTTTTCTAGAGGACAAACCATGCATTTCTTAAATTCGCCACCCCATATATTTTGTACGTATATGTCTTGCAAATCATTTGCAGCAAACAGAATTCTTCTATCTGATTTCTAACAAAAATGGATAGGTTTTTCGTAGATCTACCCTCATTTGCAGTTTTTTTTACGAGATTCGAACTTTCAACCTTCCGTTACTAGCTCAAAATGTTTCAGCCACTCATACCTAGAAACTATCATATTTTATTAGGCTATCAACAAGGAACATAATTCAATTAACCGCATTTGGATCAGGCTTCAACTTTTTGAGTTATTAGCAAAATAATGATTTCAAGAAAAGCGCCCCCTAGCGGCAAAATGAAAAAGAAAATTGATTAAAATTTTACTGTTTGGTACCTAGCAAAGCAGCAAATAGTTCAATCAAGTATACTAGTCGCACAAGTCAAACTTTTTATTCTTGTGTATCAGAATTTGAAGCATAAAACCTGATTTACAATTATTCCAAGAAAGGATCAAACTTTGGACTGCCGTATAATGACCAAATCAAGTCCGATCTTCAAAAACTAAACATCACTGGAAAGAGCTCTTTAAGAACTAAAACTTTTGTTCATATACTCTCAAATAAATATTTCTAGTTTTTGAGCTATTTAAAAACAATAATCTAATATACCTTGACCTTTTCAAATTTCTTTTAATTTTTTTATTGTGAGGCCCTTTCAAACATAACAATACATATTGTGTGAAAATATCATGAAGAATGAACAGAAAAAAAAGTCAGGAGCGACAAAAACATGTTTTTGAAATTTTAATTTTTCCTAAAATTTAGTGAAGTTTGACCTTTTCTAGAGGACAAACAACGCATTTCCTAAATTCGCCACCCCATATATTTTGTGCGTATATGTCTTGCAAATTGTATGCAGCAAACAGAATTCTTCTATCTGATCTCTAACAAAAGTGGGAAGGTTTTTCGTAGACCTACCCTCATTATTTCACTTTTTTCCAAGGTTCGAACATTCAACCTCTCCTAGAACAATTTTTTTCCGTACTCGATGATGAGATTTCCATCATATTTGATTGGACTGTCAACAAGGAACATTATGTAAAAAACCGCATCTAAATCAGGTTTCAAATTTTTGAGTTATTAGCAAAACAGTGATTACATGCATTGCGCCCCCTAGTGGCTAAATCAGAAAGAAAAGTGAAAAGTTTGACCATTTAGGCACATGTTCAGATAAAGATGACTCCATGCCCAAAATTTCATAGCTGTAGCTTTTTTCATCTGGCCGCTAGGCTGGACACAAAAATGGGTAGAATTGGAAAAATAATAAAAATAAACTAGAACCGCAAGCGGTATCTCGGTTTTCGCTTTTAACCTAATCAACCTGAACACTTTATTTCAACTCAGCCACAATTTTCAATATGAAACAGAACGAAAAGGTTTTTGAAGACCTACTCTCATTTGCACAGTTTTTTTTGTTTTTTTTGCAATGTTAGAACATTCAAACTCTTCTAGCGCAAATATTTTCCCATACCCTTCCCTTGAAATCCATCACATTCTGTGGTGCTGTCAACAAGGAACAAAATGCTGAAAACCGCATATCAATCAGACTTTAACGTTTTGAGTTATAAGCAAAAGAGTGATTTTAAGCAAAACGCCCTCTAGCGGCAAAATTAGAAACAAAATTGCAAAAACAGCAAATAGTTCAAACAAGTATATAAGTCGCACTAGTCGAACATTCTTTTTCTTATATATCACAACTTGAAGCATAAAAACTGATTAACAATTATTCCAAAAAAGGATCAAACTTTGGACTGCTGTAAAATGAACAAAACTAAACATCACTGGAAAGAGCTCCTCAAGAACTAAAACCTTTGTTTATATACTCTCAATGAAATATTTTTAGATTTCGAGCACTTTGTGGCCGAATAAAAACACAATAATCGTAATATGACATTCACCTTTTCAATTTTTTTTTAACTTTTTAATTGTGAAACCCTTTTAAACTTAACAAAACATAACGTGTGAAAATTTCATGACGAATAAACAAAAAATAGAGTCAGGAGCGACAAAAAAACATGTTTTTGGAATTTTAATTTTTCCTAAATTTAAGTGAAGTTTGACCGTTTCTAGTGGACAAACCATGCATTTCTTAAATTCGCCACCCGATATATTTTGTATGTATACGTCTTTCAAATGGTATGCCGGAGACGGAATTCTTTTTCCCCCATTTGAATTTTTTTTTTTTTTTTTTGCAAGGTTGAATTAACCTTAAGCTCAAAAGCTTTCAGCCACACGGACCCTCGAATCCTATCATATGTTATTAGGCTATCAACAAGGAACAGAATGCAAAAAACCGTATTCGAATCAGACTTCAACTTTTTGAGTTATAAGCAAAAGAATGATTTCAAGAAAAGCGCCCCCCTAGCGGCAAAATGAGAAAGACAATTGATTAAAATTTTACTGTTAGGTACCTAGCAAAGCAGCAAATAGTTCAATCAAGTATACTAGTCGCACAAGTCAAACTTTTTATTCTTATGTATCAGAATTTGAAGCATAAAACCTGATTTACAATTATTCCAAAAAAGGATCAAACTTTGGACTGCCGTATAATGACCAAATCAAGTCCGATCTTCAAAAACTAAACATTACTGGAAAGAGCTCTTTAAGAACTAAAACTTTTGTTCATATACTCTCAATGAAATATTTTTAGTTTTGGAGCTATTTGTGGCCGAATAAAAACACAATAATCGTAATATGACCTTGACCTTTTCAATTCTTTTTTTATTTTTTGAATTATGAGGCTCTTTCAAACATAACAATACATAACTTGTGAACACTTCATGAAGAATGAACAGAAAATAAAGTCAAGAGCGACAAAAACATGTTTTTGAAATTTTAATTTTTCCTAAAATTTAGTGAAGTTTGACCTTTTCTAGAGGACAAACCATTCATTTCCTTAATTCGCCACCACATATATTTTGTGCGTATATGTCTTGCAAATCATTTGCAGCAAACATAATTCTTCTATCTGATTTCTAAAAAAAATGGATAGGTTTTTCGTAGACCTACCCTCATCTGCACAGTTTTTTACGAGATTCGAACTTTCAACCTTCCGTTACTATCTCAAAAAGTTTCAGCCACTCATACCTAGAAACTATCATATTTTTATTAGGCTATCAACAAGGAACATAATTCAATTAACCGCATTTGGATCAGGTTTCAACTTTTTGAGTAATAAGCAAAAGAATGATTTCAAGAAAAGCGCCCCCTAGCGGCAAAATGAGAAAGAAAATTGATTAAAATTTTACTGTTAGGTACCTAGCAAAGAAGGAAATAGTTCAATCAAGTATACTAGTCGCACAAGTCAAACTTTTTATTCTTGTGTATCAGAATTTGAAGCATAAAACCCGATTTACAATTATTCCAAAAAAGGATCAAACTTTGGACTGCCGTATAATGACCAAATCAAGTTCGATCTTCAAAACTAAACATCACTGGAAAGAGCTCTTTAAGAACTAAAACTTTTGTTCATATACTCTCAATGAAATATTTTTAGTTTTGGAGCTATTTGTGGCCGAATAAAAACACAATAATCGTAATATGACCTTGACCTTTTCAATTCTTTTTTAATTTTTTGAATTGTGAGGCCCTTTCAAACATAACAATACATATCGTGTGAAAATTTCATGAAGAATGAACAGAAAATAAAGTCAGGAGCGTTAAAAACATGTTTTTGAAGTTTTATTTTTTCCTAAAATTTAGTGAAGTTTGACCGTTTCCAGAGGACAAACCACGCATTTCCTTAATTCGCCATCCCATATATTTTGTGTGTATACGTCTTTCAAATGGTATGCCGGAGACGGAATTCTTCTATCTGATCTCTAACAAAAACGGATAGGTTTTTCGTAGACCTACCCTCATTTGCAGTTTTTTGGGGTTTTTTTTTGCGAGGTTCGAACATTCAACCTTCCGTAGCTCAAAAGCTTTCAGCCACACGGACCCTCGAATCCTATCATATGTTATTAGGCTATCAACAGGGAACAGAATGCAAAAAACCGCATTCAAATCGGACTTCAAATTTTTGAGTTATAAGCAAAAGAATGATTTCAAGAAAAGCGCCCCCTAGCGGCAAAATGAGAAAGAAAATTGATTAAAATTTTACTGTTAGGTACCTAGCAAAGCAGCAAATAGTTCAATCAAGTATACTAACGTTAGTCGCACAAGTCAAACTTTTTATTCTTATGTATCAGAATTTGAAGCATAAAACCTGATTTACAATTATTCCAAAAAAGGATCAAACTTTGGACTGCCGTATAATGACCAAATCAAGTCCGATCTTCAAAACTAAACATCACTGGAAAGAGCTCTTTAAGAACTAAAACTTTTGTTCATATACTCTCAATGAAATATTTTTAGTTTTGGAGCTATTTGTGGCCGAATAAAAACACAATAATCGTAATATGACCTTGACCTTTTCAATTCTTTTTTAATTTTTTGAATTGTGAGGCCCTTTCAAACATAACAATACATATCGTGTGAAAATTTCATGAAGAATGAACAGAAAATAAAGTCAGGAGCGTTAAAAACATGTTTTTGAAGTTTTATTTTTTCCTAAAATTTAGTGAAGTTTGACCGTTTCCAGAGGACAAACCACGCATTTCCTTAATTCGCCATCCCATATATTTTGTGTGTATACGTCTTTCAAATGGTATGCCGGAGACGGAATTCTTCTATCTGATCTCTAACAAAAACGGATAGGTTTTTCGTAGACCTACCCTCATTTGCAGTTTTTTTGGGTTTTTTTTTTTTGCGAGGTTCGAACATTCAACCTTCCGTAGCTCAAAAGCTTTCAGCCACACGGACCCTCGAATCCTATCATATGTTATTAGGCTATCAACAGGGAACAGAATGCAAAAAACCGCATTCAAATCGGACTTCAAATTTTTGAGTTATAAGCAAAAGAATGATTTCAAGAAAAGCGCCCCCTAGCGGCAAAATGAGAATGAAAATTGATTAAAATTTTACTGTTAGGTACCTAGCAAAGCAGCAAATAGTTCAATCAAGTATACTAACGTTAGTCGCACAAGTCAAACTTTTTATTCTTATGTATCAGAATTTGAAGCATAAAACCTGATTTACAATTATTCCAAAAAAGGATCAAACTTTGGACTGCCGTATAATGACCAAATCAAGTCCGATCTTCAAAACTAAACATCACTGGAAAGAGCTCATATACTCTCAATGAAATATTTTTAGTTTTGGAGCTATTTGTGGCCGAATAAAAACACAATAATCGTAATATGACCTTGACCTTTTCAATTCTTTTTTATGTTTTGAATTGTGAGGCCCTTTTAAACATAACAATACATATCGTGTGAAAATTTCATGAAGAATGAACAGAAAATAAAGTCAGGAGCAACAAAAACATGTTTTTGAAATTTTAATTTTTCCTAAAATTTAGTGAAGTTTGACCGTTTCTAGAGGACAAACCACGCATTTCCATAATTCGCCACCCCATATATTTTGTGCGTATATGTCTTGCAAATCGTATGCAGCAAACAGAATTATTCTATCTGATCTCTAACAAAAGTGGGTAGGTTTTTCGTAGACCTACCCTCATTATTCCACTTTTTTCCAGGGTTCGAACATTCAACCTCTCCTAGAACAATTTTTTTCCAGTACTCGATGATAAGATATCCATCATATTTGATTGGGCTGTCAACAAGGAACATTATGTTAAAAACCGCATCTAAATCAGGTTTCAAATTTTTGAGTTATTAGCAAAACAGTGATTACATGCATTGCGCCCCCTAGTGGCTAAATCAGAAAGAAAAGTGAAAAGTTTGACCAATTAGGCACATGTTCAGATAAAGATGACTCCATGCCCAAAATTTCATAGCTGTAGCTTTTCTCATATGGCCGCTAGGCTGGACACAAAAATGGGTGGAATTGGAAAAATAATAAAAAAAACAAAAAAAAACAAACAAACAAATCAACAGAAGAAGAACAATAGGTTTTCGCCCAGCAGAGGCGAAAACCTAAAAAAAAAACAAATCAACAGAAGAAGAACAATAGGTTTTCGCCCTGCAGAGGCGAAAACCTAAGAAGAAGAATAAAAAAACAGTACAAACCCAATATGACTTTCTGCCTGTTTATTTTAACCCAAAAAAAGCCTGTAGGCAGAAAGTCCTAATAAAAAAACCCAATATGACTTTCTGCCGAAAGGGCAGAAAGTCCTAATAAAAAACAGTACAAACCCAATAGGACTTTCTGCCAGTAGGCAGAAAGTCCTAATAAAAAACATAACAAACCCAAAAGGTCTTTCTGCTTGAGGCAAAACGAATAAAAGAACATAACGTAAAAA
>CM037780.1:3591822-3623664 GCA_021229015.1 Solen grandis | reverse complement strand
TCCATAAAATAAAATTTTAAATTTGTTGCATTCCAAAAGGGGTTTAAAGTTAGGGGCCAACTGAAAAATTTTCATGCTTCGGGCTCATCGACATCCGTTTTAATTTAAAACGTCAAAAGAAGAAAAAAAAGCATTGTAAGAAGAAAAAAAACAACATAAAAACCCAACTAATTCCTGCTGTGGAAGAAAGCCCTAACAAAAAAAAAACATACAAACCCAATGGGAAGAAGAAAAGAAAAGGAAAAAAAAAAAAAGAAAAAAAAAATACAAACCTAATAATAAAATAATAAAAAAACAGAACAAACCCATTAGGACTTTTTGCTTTGGGCAGAAAGCCCTAATAATAAAAAATAGTTTGTTTAAGATACAAACGAAGCGCTTTCCGTTTGCTTATTTCAAAGGTATTAAATAAAAAAGTTAATACAAAAAATGAATATGATGCATAAAAATTATGATTAAATACGCAAATCATCATTATCTTAAATATATCCTTACGATTAGTTCAAAAATAACTTTTAATTTTTTTTTTTTTTTTTTTTTTTCATTTTCACTTCTTCAGAAATATTGAGAAAGCATAAATATGGATTTTATTTGATTACGCAAACCGTTTACTATCATGCAGAAAAAAAAATAGGAAAATTTTAAGAAGAAAATTCTTTCCTCAAGAAATATTTTCTCACCATTTTCAATCGATTTTAAAAGTTTTAATTCTTTATTTAATATCTATTTCTTCCTTAGCAATCACTCAACAATGACTTAACAAATTTTCATTGCAATTTGATCCACAAAAACTGAAATTTAAGAAACAATAAAAATTTTTTGAAATCAATGACTTTTAACCTTTAAATTGATTGTTATTTACATTTGCAAAGATAAATGGAAACAAAGGCGAGGTGTAAGCAAATCGTGACAATAATTTCTTATTTCTATGTAATTAACGTTATAAACGTCTAGAAACTTCAGCAATCAATTTGCTTTAATATTTGCTTATTTTTACAGATTTAGAAAAAGAAACCGTTAAACATTTAGAAACATAAAAAATCGATGGGTAGATATACATGTTTTTGTTCATTTTCTTCGGGTTTGCTAAAAGGGCGTGATAGCAAATGAAATCATTTTCCGTAAGGTTTTCTGGCTCTAGTAAAATTTTATACGAATTTATCGTAAATGCGACCACTTACTTTTCTTTCTTCAAATTAATAGATTTCCAGAATTACCTATTTACGAAAAACATGAATAAGTCATGTTGAAAAAAGTAATCATTTTAAAATTTCTGAACTTTCTGCGTATGTTAAGGTACGCATTATTACTTATCAACGTTAATATATACAACTTTTGATCTTTTTAATATATTTTGCTTCCCACATCAATATTGTCATAATAATTTTTTTCAAAAAGTTTTTTTTTTTTGTCGTTTTTATTACGTCATAACCACGTGACTTAAGAAAAAAGCCTTCGAGGAATAGAAAGAAGACCTCTAGCCGATATGCTGTCCAATTTTCATGCTTCTAAACGCATAAGGGGTTTTGTAAATTTAAAATGTAATTTTAGGACCTAAGTTCGAATCTTATATTTTCGAATTTGGAAATTTGAATGCCAAGGTCCACATCTACATCCTAAAATACATCTTCTGTGAAAATATCAAGATAATCGGCCAAATTAAAGGGATTTAGAGCGCAAACAAATTTTTAAAGCTGACTCAAATCTACGTCATTGAAAATTAAAAATAAATGATTTAAAATTTTAACTTTTTAATCGCTGCAATACAATTTAAAAAAGTTTAAGTCGAAAGTAATGATACAAGAGCGAAATAAATTTTTGAAAAAGTTGCTTTTTGTTCGTTTTTATGACTCATAACCACGTGACTTAAGAAAAATTCCTTTAAGAATAAAAAAGAAGACCTCTATGCCGATTTGCTGCCCCAATTTTATGTTTCTAACCCATTAGGTGCCCTGTTACATTAAAATATATATTTTAGGACCTAAGTTCGAATCTCGGTTTTACCATGAAATCTTTATATTTTCGAATCTGGAAATTTGAATGCCAAGGTGCATATCACATCCTAAATACATTTTCCCTGAGAAAATATCAAGAAAATCGACCAGAATTGAAGGCTCAGAGCGCAACAATCTTTGAAGCTGACGTCAAATTTGACGTCTTTTGACGTCATTGAAAATTACAAATAAATTAATTTATAAATTTAAACTTTTTAATCGCTGCAATACAATTTCAAAAAGATTGATCAAAAGTAATGATACCGAGGAAAAGAATTTTTTTCAAAAATATGCTTTTTGTCTTTTGTATAAACGTCATAACCACGTGACTTGAGATAAAGTCCTTCGGGAAATAGAAAGCAGACCTTTTGGGCCTATATCTGTCCAATTTTCATGCTTCTAACCCATAAGCTGCATTTGTTACATTAAAATATAAATTTGGGACCTAATTCGAAACCGTTTTTGCCATAAAATCTCAATCTTTTAAAATTTTGGGAATTTGAAAGACAGGTGCACGTCTACATTTTTAATACATCTACTGTGAAAATATCAAGAAAATCGACCAAAAATGGAAGGCTCTAGGGCGCGAACAAACTTTTGAAGCTGACGTCAAATCTGACGTCATTTGACGTCAATGAAAATGAAAACACTTGATTTAAAAATATTTACTTTTTTGTCGACAAATTTTTAATTTTCATGTTGCTTGGCCATTGGCAAACATATATAAATTAACTCTTGAATTATTTGGGAAGAAGAAAAATAATAATAACTAGAAGTCGTTTTTAAGATACAAACGAAGGGGTTTTCCGTTTGCTTATTTCAAAGGTGTTGAATAATAAGTTAAAAACAAAAAATGGAATAATTTTGGGCTAATATTGTTTAATTCAATACGTAAATCATCATTATCATAAATACATCTTATGTTCAAAATTAACTTTATTTTATTTTTTTTTTTCATTTTCATTTTCTTAGAAGATATTGAAAAAGCATATATATGGACCTTATTTGATTACCAACAGTTTACTATCATGCAGAAAAAAAATACTAATACAATCCTCAAGTTTTTTTTCTTACGTAAGCCAATCAATTTTAAAAGGTTTTTTATTCTTTATTTAATATTTTTTTCTTCGTAAGCATATTACTTAACAAATATTCATTGCAATTAAAACCCACAATTGAAATTTAAAAAAGAAAAAAATACTTTGAAATCCATGACTTTCAACCTTTAAATTGATTGAGTTTTCCCATTTTGCAAAATTAATTAGAAAAAAAGGGCAGAGGTGTTAGCAAAATTATAAAAATACTTTTTTATTTCTATGTATTTAACGTTATAAACTCTTGAAACTTTCAACTATTCATTTGCTTTATATATTTGCTTATTTTTTTACAGTTTAATAAAAAAAAACCGTTAAACATTTAGAAAACATAAAAAATTAATAGGTAGATCTAAAATTTTTTTGTCATTTTCTTAAAGGGTTTGCAGAAAGCCGTCAAAGAAAATGCAATAATTATCCATATAGGTTTCTGGCTCTATTATAATTTTACTAATTCATCGTAAATGCGACCTATTAGAAAAAAATGTACCACAATTCACTATTCAACGCAGGCACTCTTTCCTGCAAAAGAACAATGGGATTTTGCTCAACCAACCCAATACCGCTTTCATTTCTTCTTAAAATTTAAAATATATTTCATGAATTACCCTATAAAGAAAAACATGAATGGGTCATGTTTTGATAACGTACTCACTTGAACTTTTCTGCGCATGCCCACGGCACGGCAATTTTACTTATTTAAAGTTAATATGTCCACTCTTAGGGTTTTTCTTTTAAATGTATTTTGCTTACAAATCAATGTTGTCATAAACAAGTGAAAACGACATAAATTCCTTTAAAGGGTATGCTTTAGATTGCCACAATACTCATGACGCTGAAGCGCGAATACGTATTTAAATGAATGATTTTAATATTTCAACCACGGCAAAATCAAGTGACTAAAAAAGTATCTGTTTTGGAAGGACATGATTAGCTAACATTCTATTAATCCAAAAAAAAATAATGTATTCAGAATGTGAACGGGTTTGTTTTCACATTTTCAAGTAAGCTTTTCCATCAAACATGAATATCTGCCATTTTGATGACGTAATAACTTAAATTTTCGTCCCCTTTATGAACGACTAATTTTCGACATTTTTGAAAAGTTTAAGTTCATTGATCTAATGGCGATTTTAAAATGAATTTTTAAAATAATTCTTGTTTTATATTCATGACGTCAAAACCACGTGACAAATCAAACATGCATATGCATCACTTCAATTTTAACTCTATCAATTCTCAAGATTTCAATTAAGACTGATTCAAAATTCATGATACCAGAGCAAGAAAATGTTAAAAAATGCCTTTTTTTTTTTTAAATGACGTCATAACCACGTGACGAAAAAGAAAATCATTCAGAAAAAAGAATGTAAACCTCCATGCCGATATGCATCCAATGTTCATGCTTCTAACGCATCAGGGGCTTTGAACATTAAAATGTAATTTAAGGACCAAAGTTCGAATCTCAGTTTTGCCATGAAATCTTTATATTTCAAATTTGGAATTTGAATGCCACGGTCCCAAATCTACATCCTAAAATACATCTTCTGTGAAAATATCAATATAATCGGACCGAAATTGAAGCTCTAGAGCGCGAACAAAATTTTGAAGGTGACCCCAAATCTGACGTCATTTAACTCATTGAAAATTAAAAATAAATGAATTTATAAATTTAAAATTTAATCGCTACAATACAATTTTCGAAAAGATTGAGTCAAAAGTCTTGATACCAGAGGGAAATAAATTTTTTAAAAAGTTGCTTTTTGTCTTTTTTTATGACGTCATAATCACGTACTTAAAAAAAATCCTTTCAGAAATAGAAAGAAGACCTCTAGGCCGATATGCTGTCCAATTTTCATGCTTCTAACGCATCAGGGGGCTTTTTAACATTAAAATCTAATTTTGGGACCTAAGTTCGAACTTGGTTTTGCATGGTACCCTTTATATTTTCGAATTGGAAATTTGAATGCCAGGGTCAAATCTACATCCTAAAATACATCATCTGTGAAAATATCATAAAAATCGGACCAGAATTGAAGCCTTTAGAGCGCGAAAAAATTTTTTAAAGCTGACGTCAAATCTGACGTCATTTGACGGTCATTGAAAAATTAAAAATAAAGGAATTTATAAATTTAAAGATTTTAATCGCTACAAACAATTTTCAAAAAGATTGAGTGAAAAGTCATGATAAAAAGCGAAATAAATTTTTAAAAAAGTTGTTTTTTTGTCGTTTTTATGACGTCATAATCACGTGACTTAAAAAAAATCCTTTAAGAAATAGAAAGAAGACCTCTATGCCGATAAGCTGTCCAATTTTTTCATTCTTCTAATGCATTGGGTTTCCCCTTTGTAACATTAAATATAAATTTGGGACCTAAGTTCGAATCTTGGTTTTGCCATAAAATCTCAATTTTTTTTAAAATTTTGAAATTTGAATGCCAGGGTGCACAATCCACCTTCTAAAATACATCTACTGTGAAAATATCAAGAAAATCAAACCAGAATTAAAGGCTCTAGAGCGCGAACAAACTTTTGAAGCTGACTCGGACCTCTATGCCGATAAGTTTGTCCAATTTTCTTTCTTCAATGCATTAGTTCCCTTGTAACTTTAAAATATAAATTTAGGACCTAAGTTCGAATCTTGGTTTTGCCATAAAATCTCAATTTTTTAAAATTTTTGAAATTTGAATGCCAGGGCACATCCACCTTCTAAAATACATCTACTGTGAAAATATCAAGAAAATCAAACCAAATTTAAAAGGGCTCTAGACCGAACAAAACTTTGAAGCTGACGTCAAATCTGACGTCAATTGACGTCATTAAAAATTTAAAAAAATTATTGAATTTAAAAATTTTGTACTTTTTTGTCGAAGCATTTTAATTTTAAATGTTGCTTGACCCATTGGAAACCATATATAAATTAACTCTTGAATTGGGTTGGAAGAAGAAGAATAATAATAATAATAATAAGAAAAATAAACATAACAAACCCTATACGTTTTCCGCAGTTGCGGAAAGCCGTAATAATAACTAGATTTCTTCGTTGATACAATGATAGGACTTTCTGCTAACATTGAAAATATAAAGTTTAAAATACCGTTAGAAAGAATATATATTAAATTCCCTACCTTTAACTTTTTTTTTCGTATGGACCTTTCATGCATTAACTTTGTGAAATAAGCCATTTTCCAAAAATAAATAAATCTTTATTTTGATATCGCTTTCTTATAACTTGACCAATTGTAGTATTCTAGGTACCAAAATAAATGGCCTGAAAATCCCGACAATTCCATTGTAGCATATTCTATTTTTATAATTATTCAAAATATAAGCAATTAAATTTAACCTCTTAATTCTGCATATCAAAATTTTTTTTTTTTTATTTTCGTGTACATCGCGGAATAAAATAGTAAATCACGGTGCATACCCATATGGGCGGGCCCTCTTTTGCGGAAATCGTTTATATCAGCAGCTCTCTGCGTTCGCACCGGTCTTCCCTTTTGCCATAACACTAGCAAACGCTGGACGGAAGGAAAGAAACAGACCAAATGGTCATTTTCAAAGGTGAGTTGCTCAATATTAAGTTTTGCACGGAATTTTAGAGTATTTTAGCTATGTATATGCGTGTAAACTTTTCAATTATATACATAGCTAAGATACTCTAATTTTCCGTGCAATACTTAATATGAGCAATTTCACCTTTGAAAAGTGACCATTGGTCTGTTTCTTTTCCTTCCGTCCGGGTTTGCAAGTTTTTATGGCAGAGAATGCCCGGGTGCAACGCATAGAGCCGCCGATATAGCGATTTCAGCAAGAGCCTCCGATATGTTATGCACCGTGTAAATGCACCATGCAATAGAATCGTCGACGCGTGTAGCCTCGTGATTAAAATTCCAATAACGCTTGTATAACGATCGAGACGACTGTATTACACAAAGTTACTTCATTTTGCCTTTTAGCTAACGACAAATAAGCTTGCAGCGCTTGAAGGGATGACATGTTTGATCATTTTGTTTTAAACCCCTACACTTATACACGCTCATGGTATCTCAAGCTGCAATTAAATTACTTTGTACGTAACATATATTTTCACATAGGTTATCATTTATCATAAATTTGGAATATAGCTTATACAACATTTATCGATTGATGCAACAATAAAGTGGGGATATTGCAATGTTTCAACAACGGTCTAAATGACATGTGTCAAAACGCTCAAAGGATTATGGTAACGCAATGCGCAACTAATATGATAAGTAACGTAAATAAAATGATTGACAAAACATTAAATCATTGTCAACACTTGTTTATTTTTGTTTTTTAATGCAGTTATAGTGCTGCCAACACTGCAGTAATCACGCCGTAGACATGGGGCATGATACCACACCCAGTCACATTATCCTGATACCGAGCCAACCAGTCCTGCAACTCCCCTTTATATGCTGAGCGTCAAGCGGGGAGCTATAACAGTACCATTTTTTAACGATTTTGGGTATCGAACCCACGACCTCCCGCTCCCGAGGCGACGCTCTAACCACTCTGCACCGGGAACGGTACACTTGTTTAGCTAGTAAAAACAATATAAATATATGTAAAAAGTTGGTTTTTTTTTGCAATTTCTATGACAAAAACATATCTGTAAACTTACATTTTCCGAAAATGCTTCAATTTAAGGTGAAAGCGAAAGTAGGATATTTTAGAAAATTCTTACAATTGATTTTAAAAATTGGTATTTTTTATGTAACTTCCTTATTTTTTTTTATCAATTTAAAAACTCTAGTTGCCAAAATGTCGTTTTAAAAATTCTCTACATCTAACTTGCTTAATTTAACCTTATTTCAATGATTCTTAAGATATAATCCAAAAACTCGGACATGACGGCAAAATCGCTGAAATTCTACATGTTTAATTCTTATTTTTTTATGTAACTTCCTTATACTTTGATCAATTTCAAAACTTTAGGTACCAAAATAATCGTCTTAAAATTCTTTACATACCACTTGCTTAATGTTTTTGACTTATTAATTATGAGTCTAAGAATAACCGTGAAACTCTTACATAACGGCAAAATCGCTGAAATTCTACATGTTTAAACTCTTATTTTTGATGTAACTCCCTTATACTTTGATCAATTTCAAAATTTAAGGTACCAAAATAATCGCCCTTAAAATTCTCTACATTTCACACGCTTTATCTATAGGAATAGTTTTTTAATTTTTTGAGATACAACTCTTAAACCTCATGAAAAATGAAAAAATCACAAAAGCTATATGCACGAATTTCGTTTTTTCCCCTTTTACTCCATGAATCTTAGTCAATCATCAAACTTTAGGCATCAAAAGAACGGCCAAACATTGCTCTACAAAAAATATTCATCATCATATTTTCAAAAAATCAAGGTTTTTCGAGATATGAACTGTTAAACACACCGAGGTTCCCAAAATTTTTTCCGCCATAACTCAACCGATTCAACCCGATCATCAAAAACTAAATATCATCTAAAGGGTCTTTCTAAGCACTACAAATTATACGCATAGTGCCCTCGATAGAATGTTTACCGTTTTTGAGATTTTTAAAGGGCCGAAGAAAAACACGATAATTGATATATACCTTGACTTTTGGGATTTTCTGAAAGGGGGAAGTGAAAATGGCTCCATAGAATCTAATACGCATCTTCAGACAAAATTTCAAGCAAATCTACAAAAAATAAAGCCTACGGGGATTAAAAACCGTTAATTTTTAATACGAAATTTTTTAAAAGCTTTATGACGTCATGTGACGTCATATGGCGTTCATCTTTCAGAATGTAAAAAGACCTAGATACTAATATTCAGTCCAAATATAAACTTTCTAGCTCTTCTGGAAGCGCTTTTATACGAAATTTGAAATTTGACGTCATTAGTTAGAATCTTGGATTCGCCATAAACCTTTGCCTTTTCGAATTGGAAAACAAGGACACGAAAGGCACAACAGAGCCTAACATACACATTCGTTAAATTTTGATGAAAATGGGTCCAGAAATATGGCTTAGACCGCGTACAAACTTTTTCACCTGACGTCGAATCTGACGTTATATGACGTCACATGAATATAAATTCATTGCATCCGAAAGCACATGGTTTGAAATATATGCCATAAAATTTTCATTGTTCTGATCAAGGGCAACCCCTCAAAATTAACACAAATATAAGAGGAAGAAAAAAAGAATAACTAGAGCCTAACATACACTTTCTGTGAAATTTTATGAAAATCGGTCCAGAAATAATGGCGGGTAGACCGCGTACAAACTTTTTCACCTGACGTCAAATCTGACTCATATGACGTCGTATAATAAAAATTCATTGCATCCGAAAGCTCAGGGTTTGAAATATATGCCATAAAATTTTCATTGTTCTGATCAATGGCAACACCTCGAAATTAATACAAATATAAGAGGAAGAAAAAAAGAATAATAAAAACTAGAAATTTCGTTTGTTGAACAAACGATGGGACTTTCTGCCCTGCACAATTTCGTAGTTCAACATTTTGGGATGTCAGACAATCTTGAAATGACATGCACCTGTAGAAGATATCAATCTATATTTTAAAAACTATGGAATCAGTACAGAAGTATCAGCTGTAGAGCATATACTTGTTGACAATGTCAGTTGAATTCTGGTGACGTCAGACGAAAAATACACTGCATTGCAAAATCGTTGTTTTAATTTTTCTCCCATTAATATTTCATGACCGTATTACTTACATCACATAAAAATTAATGAAATAAAAGAGGGGAGGATATGGTGTCCTCCAAGGTTCAATCCAGGCCTTCCTCTTTTTGCATGCAGAAATTATTATTTCAATTTAACTTTCTTATATAAAGTCAAATTTTTAAAATGCTAGGTACCATCAAAAGGTCTTCAAATTATCTACATTTCATACGCTTTATGTATAAACTTATTTTTTAACAGTTATCGAGATAAAAACGGCTAATCCTTGAGAAAACACCAATATCGAGTCAAAATTATGTCCATGTCATAGGTTTTGCACTATAACTTTGTCATTACTGAACTGATTTCAATGCTGCATACCTATTGAAAGGTACAAATGTGCTCTAAAACACTTGTTCATATTGTTATTTAAAAAAATCAATATCAACATGGCAAAGACTTTTAAGAATAACTGCAAAAAAAGCAAGACAAAAGGGTTTATTGCGATCTATTATTTTTCTAATAACTTTCTTCAGTGAAGTCTAATTTAATAATGCTGGTACCATTTGAAAGGACTTCAATTCTCTACATATCGTACGCTTTATATATGAACTTATGTTCAACTGTTTTCGAGATATAAGCTGTTAAACCTCAAGAAAACTGCAAATTTGCAATAGAAAAAATAGTAAATTTCTGATTCGATCTTAAAATGCTGCACATCAGCAGAAAGATAAGAATGGCTCTAAAATATTTGCTCATATATTATCAACAAAAATCAATACTTTACGCGATATCATTGTGAAATGCTGTTGGGTCACTACATATTTATTTTTTTCCGCCATAACTAAACCGTTTCAAGCCTGATTTTTCAAAAACCGATGTCATCTGAAAGGCCTTTTTGAAAGCACTATATATATAATACCCATAGTCTCTTGATAGAATATATATTTCGTTTTGGAGATATGAAGCTCCAAAAAAAGAAGATGGCCCTAAATCGCTCACCTGAGAAACATTGTCTCAATGGCCTACTTTTTGACCCCAAATGAACTTGTTCAAGCTTTCATGCTAATAAACATTCTGACCAATTTGGTGATGATTGGATCATAAATATAGCTTCTAGAGTGTAAACAAGATTTTACATCAATTTGACCTCGTAATTTTTTGACCCAACGTGACCCAGTTTCGAACTTGTTTCAAGCTTTCATGCAGATAAACATTTTGATAAGGTTTGTGAGATTTGGATCAAAAATATGGCCTGTGAGTGTTAACAAGCAAACTGAATATGCTAACACAATTTTTATGATTTGACCTAGGGACCTAGTTTGTTATCCCACATGACCCATTTTCGAACTTGTCCAACTCTCATGCAGATTAACATTTTGGCCAAATCTGGTAAAAATTGGCTTTAAAAATAGGCCTCTAGATGTAAACAGGATTTTACTTTAAATTGACATTTTGGACCTCATGAAAATACTTTTTTTAACCCACATGGCCCAGTTTCGAACTTGCCATTAAACATTCTGACCAAGTTTGGTGAAGAGGGGAAAAACTGTGGCCTCTGAATGTTAACTGTTGACGACGGACAAGCGGCATCACAATAAACTTCATGCTCGGTGACTAAAAACGATATTTGACATATATCTTTCAATCTTTCCGGAAACGGAAGTTACCATTCACAATGGAACACGTACGCACATGTGGAAAAAAAATGCAATCGGTCCCAAAAGTAGCTCCTGTAGGCAAAAACCACTATTTTTAAATTAAAAAGTTTGGTAATAATGACGTCAATGACGTCGAATTTCTCAGCAGTAAAGTAAACCTCAGGGTACAGATGCTATCCAAATTTCAGCTTCTACACATCTAGAAGCGAAGTTTTTGCTTAAATGAATTTTTACGTTTTTGGTTCGAATCTTGGTTCAGCCATAGTTTCCTGTCTTTTTCATATTTCAAATTGGAAGAATATGCACATCTAGGGCCAATTACACATTCTGTAAAAAAAATCATGAAGATCCGTCAAAAAATGTAGCTGTAACCGCGAAAAACTTTTGTTGCATTTTCAGTAATGACGTCATTTGACGTCACTGGAAATTAAAAAAACTGCAGCTCGAAAGTGATTTATTTGCTGACCATTTTTAAAAACATTTAACGTTCTATCCCCAAAGGGAACCTTGTTTTAAATTAAAAACCCCCAAAAGAAAGGGAAAAAAAAATGTTTTTCTTTGCAATTATGACGTCATAATGACGTTATGTGACGTCGTACTTCTCAGCATGCAAAGAAAACCTCAGAAAACAGATGCTGTCCAAATTTCAGTTTCTAGTACCTCTGGAAGCGAAGTTATGCTTTAAAAATCTAGACCTAATGTTCACATTCTTGAAAATTTCATGAAGATCCGTCAAAAAAAGTCGGCTGTAGACCGCGAACAAACTTTTTAGTAGTTTTTCAGCTATGGGGTCATATGACGTCACTAATAGTTTAAACAATGCAGATCGAAAGGGACTCTATTTAGCTGATCACTGGAACAATTTGAAGACTCTAAACTCAATTGTAACTTTTTTAATACAACCCAAAAAGGGGAAAAAAAGAAAAATAAGAAGAAGAAATATACATGTAAAATATTCAAAGCCAATGTCAAAAGAGACTAAGAGACCTTTTTCTGACAAAATATCAACTTTGTATCTCATATAGGGCCGATTGTAAAAAGCATTTAAAGAAGAAATCCTTATTCGAATCTTGGATTCGCACTTACCCCCTTGGACTTTTTGATTTTGAAAACCTGCACCGGGATACACAAAAAACCTATTATGCACATTCTGTGAAATTTGATAAAATCGGCGCAATTAATAATGACTCTGGACCGTGACAAACCTTTGTAGCATATTTCAAATGTGACGTCATAGACCATGAAAATCTTTGATATCGAAATTTCAGATTCTTTTTGACCATTTTAACATATAAAAATTTCCTGCAAATATTAGAAATATATTTATGTAAAATACGTCACGTGACGTCATTTGACGTTCATTTTTACAATTCTTTTAATACTTACAGAGATCAATTCACTGACAAAATTTTAACTTTCTATCTCAAATAGGACCGATTTATAAGCATTTAAAAATTTGACGTCCTTGGGTTCGAACCTTGGATTCGCCTTTGAACCTTGGATTTTTTTAATTTTGAAAAACGGTCAACGCGAAAGCACAACTATATCCTAATATACACTTTTAGTGAAATTTTTTATGAAAATCGTTCCATATACAATGTCTGTAGACCGCTTACAATCTTATGTAGCATATGTGAATTGTGACGTCATATGACGTCATAGGTCTATGATAATTGCAGAATTAAAAAATCAGCAATTAAAACATAAGTCATTAAATGTTCATGCCTATGGACTAAATTTTAAAAATATAGAAATTTTCTTGTAAATATTTGAAATACATTTTCATCTTTTGACGCCAGTGACGTCATATGTTGTTCATTTTCACAAAACTTTTTGGGACCCCCAAAACTAATATACTGACAAAATTTAACTTTCTATCTCAGATAGGACCGATTTTATAAGCATTTAGAATTTGACGTCCTTGGTTTTTTAATCTGGATTCGCATAGAAACTGGTCTTTTCGAATTTTGAAAAACGGGCAACCGGATGCACAACTAGATATAATATACACCTTTGGGGAAATTTCTATGAAAATCGGTTCATAAAAAGTCTGTAGACCGCTTACAATCTTATGTAGCATATGTGAATTGTGACGTCTATACGTCATAGGTCTATGATAATTGCAGAATTAAAAAAACAACAATTGAAACATAAGTCATAAAATGTTCATTGCCTATGGACTATTAAACATATAGAAATTTTTCTTTTAAATATTAGAAATGCATTTTCATCTATGAGGGCATGGACCTCATATTCGTTCATTTTCACAAAATCTTTTAGGCACCCAGAGACTAAAATTCTGACAAAATTTAACTTTCAATCTCAATAGGACCGATTTTTAAAAAGCATTTAGAATTTGACGTCCCTTTGGTTTGAATCTTGGGTCGCCATAGAACCTTGGGCTATTCGAATTTTGAAAAACGACACCGGGATGCACAACTAATATTAATATACACCTTTGGGGAAAATTTGATGAAAATCGGTTCAAAACAATGGCTTAGACCGCTACAATCTTTTGTACCATATGTCAAGTGTGACGTCATATGACTCATAAACCACATGAAAATTGTATAAATTTAAATCATCACATTCGAAGCAAAGTCATATATTTTTCATTCCATGGACTATGAAACATATAAAATTATCTTGTAAATATAAAATAGATTTTCATGTAATGACGTCATGGACGTCACATGACGTCATTTCACAAAATCGTTCAGGCATCAAGAGACCTATAAGCATTTGAAAATTTCGACCTTTCTTCGAATCTTGGGTTCTCCATAAACCAAGGCCTTTCAAATTTTGAAAAACGACACCGGGATGCACAACTAGACCTTAATATACACCTTTTGGGGAAAATTTGATGCAGATCGGTTCATAAACAATGGGTGTAACCGCGTACAAACTTTTGTACATATGTCAAGTGTGACGTCATATGACGTCATAGGGATATGAAAACTGTAGAATTCAAATAAACTTCGTTTGAAACAAAAGTCATATTATTTTCATTTCCATGGGCCTTTTAATATATAAAATTATCTTGTAAATATAAAAATAGAATTTTCATGTAATGACGTCATGTGACGTCACATGACGTTTATTTTTACAAAATCGTTCAGCATCCAGAAACCTACAAAACTGACAAAATATCAATGTTCTATCTCAAATACGACCGATTTTAAAGCATTTTAAAATTTGCGACCTTGTTTGAAAACTTGGTTCGCTATAGAACCTGTCTTTTTTGAATTTTTAAAAACGGACACCGGGATGCACAACTGATATTCATAACCAATGGCTGTAGACCGCGAACAAACTTTTGTATAGTTTTCAGCTATGACGTCATATACGTCACTAATAGTTGAAACAATGCAGATCGAAAGGGGCTCTATTTAGCTATAGCAGAAAGTCCTAATAATAAACAGTACAAAACCAATAGGAAATTTCTGCCGAAAGGGCAGAAAGTCCTAAAATAATAAAACATAACAAACCCAATAGGACTTTCTGATTTAGGCAGAAAGCCCTAATAAACATAACAAACCCAATAGACTTTCTGCTTTAGGCAGAAAGTCCTAAAAAACAGAACAAACCCAATAGGACTTTCGCTTGAGGCAGAAAGCCCTAATAAAAGTTTGGAGAAAGCCGTAATAACAAAGGCAATATGCTTATCGGGCTTGGTGTACACCATTGCATCCTAAAATGCACCCACCTCTAAATACGCATTTGCAATTCACCTTTCAAAACGGGTACTCTTTCCTGCGTAGGAACGTCCGGGTAAACCCAAACCCAATATCCGCTTTCTGTTTTTACTTCAAATTGCTAGATTTCAGTATACAAGCCCTAATCCGAAAAACATGAATATCTGCTTTTGTTTTATGACGTAATCACTTGAAATTTTCAGGGCATTTGCACATCTTGGACTACGACATTGGTGCAAATTTAAACTTAGACAGGATGATCCTTGAGTGAACCTTTACAAATAAGCTAAAATAAACTTGATCCATGTAGAACTCTGGTTGCCATGGCAAAGGAAAGAAAACATTATGAAAAACAAATGCCAAGATTTCAAAATGTTTGGTACAGATGTTCCTTGCGTAACTATCTACCAAGATTGCTAAAATTATTCCGACCTAAGAAACATGGCCCCCAGGGGGGGGGGCTTATTTGCCTTATGTGTACATAGTTAAAACTTTAAACGACATCTCCTCTAAAACCGATGGACAGAATTTGATTAACTTGGCAAGGATGATCCTTGGGCGAACCTTCACAAAAATTGCTAAAATAAACTTTTTCCCTTAAAATCTGCTTGCCATGGCAACGAAATAAAGAAAAATGAAAAAATCTCTTTTTGAACTACTTTTTTTCAAATCATGACCCGGGGGCAAATTGGTTTTAGCCCCAGGGTCACTTGATTAACATAGGCTAATATAAAGGGAAAAACTTGAAAAATCTTCTTCTCAAAACCACAAGGCCTGGAGTTAAGATATTTTGTTGCAGCATTGTCTTGTAGATCACTACCAATTGTTCAAATCATGGCCCTGGGGTCAAATTTGGCCCCGCCATAGAGTTCACCTAATTTACATAGGCTAATATAGGAAAAACTTGAAAAATCTTTTCAGAAACCACAAGACCTGGTGTTTAAATATTTGGTGTTTAGCATTGTCTATAGATCTCTACCAAGTCTGTTCAAATCATGAACCTGGGTCAAAATGGCCCCAACGCAGGGGGCACTTCATTTAACATAGACTAATAGGAAAAACTTGAAAAATCTTCTTATCAGAAACCACAAGGCCTGAGTTTAGATATTTGGTAAGCAGCATTGTGTTTGGGATCTATACCCAATTTGTTGAAATCATAACCCTGGGGTCAAAATTGGCCCCGTCCCCGGGTCACTTGAGTTAACATAGGGTAATATAGGAAAAACTGAAATATTTTCTTCTCAGAAATCACAAGGCTGGAGTTAGATATTTGGTTTGTTACATGGCTAATAGACCTCTACCAAGTTTGTTTAAATCATGACCCGGGACAAAAGGCTCTTACCCAGGGTCACTTGATTTTACCTACTGATACAATGAGCGATTCAGGGCCATCATGGCCTCATTGCCTGTAAAGAGGACTATGATACTTTGTTCCCTTGCATAACACTAAGTTATGGGATTTTTGTAGTTATTTTTTAAAATGGTTCTCGAAAACTAGCATTATGAAACTGAGATGAAACAAAGCCACCGATTCCCTTTTGAATGAATTGACTTTAAATTTTAAATTATTCATCTGAAAACACAGATTTTTATCTGCTATTTATATAAGTTTGCACTCTAACAACCGTCAATTCGGACAGATTTCTTCATTTTTTTTAAGATAGTGTATGTCAGAATAGTAAATGGAAATTATCGATTTTGACATGGTTTGAAGTACAGAAATCCTTTCTTTTGTTCAGAACAAAAGGAGTCTATTTACAGAATGTGTTGTACCAACGAATGTCAGTATGATATCACTGATATATAATCCTTATTCGAATGAATTTCGCAAGCAAGGACACATACCAACGAATGTCAGTATGACAGCATTGATATAAAACTATTGTAAATTAAATGACTAAAAAGTAAAATTGTAAGTGGCATGTATTTTAAGTGAACTGACGGTACAACTGATTTAATTTTACCAGATTTTTTAAAAATAATTTGAATAAAACTAGTAGCTTAATCTGAAGCAGCATCACTATAGCCATTAACCACTACAGCGAAGTTTTTACAGAAAACTAATAACAAAGAAATTTTTTTAAATTTTAAGATTGGGTCATTACATCATGCGTGTAAATATTCTTTATCCCTAATCAATTAAGACGTTACCCTAATATAAATTGAACTGCACTGAAGTGTACATGAGCATGAAATCAAATTGTGTTGGTTATATTAACTTAACAATTCCTGAATATTTCAACCCTTTTGGCAGGTATTGCAGCATTGAGACACATTGGGAAAAATTTCCCTTTCAAGTTTAAGTATTTATCATTCTTAAATATGAGATTTCGTTTTGAAAAACTTGCATAAGTTAACGGGATGTCAAGGAATGTCTATAAATAAACACTGCATGGCTTAAAGACTTGACTAAACCCTTACAAGTATAGATCATTCAGGTTATGTGATAATTTTTTTTGCAAACGGCGCCAAACGCTAGGTCAAGGACTGACGATAATAGAACATCACTTTAGATAATTAATACCCCCCCATCTCACCTTGTCTTTAATATATTTGACCACGAAAAAAAGAGAAAAGAAAACTAGCATGACGGGAGGACCATTTATGACCAAAGAATTCTACTTTCTTTTGATAGAAGAAAATTTGATATTAAAGTATATAGGGTCCATTTATCAAGGATCATTTTTTTTAATTTACCAAATAGTAGAGCATTATTTTTACCAGCTACCGGACTCAGCCAATACATATAAAATAAGTATACTTGATCTCTGATGTATTTAATATTACATAATAAGTTCATTTCGTTTATTCTGATTACTGTACAACAAATATTTCAGATACCACAACAATGACGGTTTTCCACCCGAAATAACAAAATACAATATCTGAGACTTATGTGATTCACTGCTGAACTTACATAATTCATTTCATAGCAGTTTCTCTAGATCCAATTGGGGATTTTTTATCATATGAATACAAAGAACAATGACGTGGTTACAATACATGTACAATAATTAAAAAGTAATACAACATTACACTTCACACATGTTCATATTTACACAACCACAGTATATGTACTAACTGGACGTCATCCCTCCGGGGATATCATGCTGTAATTCTGTAAATCAGGCTAAAAAAATTGCCCTTTTTTCTGGGAACAGGGTGTGAAAAATGGGGCCGTCCCTCGGCTTTTCTTTTTTTTGTGCTCTTTTTTTTAAAGCTTAGATCAAAAGTGGAAAACGTAACATGCTACATGCCAATATACCTTTTACTGTATTTTGCAATATCAGACAGCATTACAGAAAAATAAATCTTTCTATTTTGTACTAAACATCATGTAGCATGGTCAAGTTGAGCTTGACTCAAGATAATTTATGTATTTAAAATTGCGTTTTAACCAAATGTTCGTGCGTGTCATTTTGTATCTGTTTTTGTTAGTTTTTCTTGTCCCTTTGTTTCGTGACACGGTTTTGTTAAAGGTCTCGTGCTCAGTGTTACGTATAGTCCCCTGGTGAGAGAAAATCATGATGCGTTAGTGAAAACAAGTTGTTTATGACGTGAATGAATGATTTTCTATTTGATTGGTCAGCCCAGCCCTTTTCTCATCATAACAAATTTGGCGCGAAAAAATTTTACCTACATATAATTTCCTTCTAACATTTATTTTATTTTCGGATCGCCGAGCGGACGCTAGTTCCATCGGAAACTGCTTAAATTTTGGGCATCAATATAAGAGATTAACTTTTTATTGTTTGTTTGTTTTATTAAAATTGTCCTTACCTTTGGACATTGCATTTATACTTATTTTGGCAGTAGAAACCCTCTGGTAAGACTTTATACAATAACATTGCTGAATATGTTTAATTTTAGTTACTCGCTTTGGGAAGCGCTGAATTGTAATAATGTCGTAAATTGTGAACTGTTTAATAGTCCATAAGTTTTATTATTTAATAAATATTTGTCATTTATGTTCTAGGTTTTATTATGTGTGCACTAAATTGGTGCATCCAATAAATGGACGACATCTAACTATGGACTGTTGTTTCTGAACCCCGACTACAATCATTCATTCCCGCTGATATGTATGGTGGCTGATTTCTGCCATTTCGTGTTGTCGTGTCCCTTTGCCCCGAAAGGCGAAAGCAAATAACGAAAACATGCCATATTGTCATATTTCGCCTGGGCGCCTTTCGGGGGGAAGACACGACAAAACGAAACATGTCCGGCGAAATAACAAATTTTAAAAAGGCGAAAGACGAAAAGTTTCGCCTTTGAATGTTTCGTGTCCGCGGGTCGAAACCTTTCGGTTGGCGGGCCCCTTTTTTGTCGTGTCTTTGTGTCTTTTCCCCGAAACGCAAAAGGGGAAATAACGACAATGTTGCAGATTTCGTGTTGTCGTCCTTTCGCCTCGAAAGGCGAAAGTCGAAATAACGAAAAGACTACGTTTCGGGGTTTCGCCTTCCGTAGACAGCGCTAACATAAATTATACTTATAAAGAAGCATCTACATATAATGTGTATTAAAACATCAATTTTATTACTCAAAAGGATATTATCGGCGTATATATTCTGCTGCAGTGAAATAAAGCTATCTTCACCTGGCATTGTTATATTTACAGCAATATGCATATGTTAAACGTTCTGCGTATATCTACCGGAAGCGAAACCCGAACGTTGTCATTTTCGTTATTTCGACTTTCGCCTTTCAAGGCGAAAGGACGACAACACGAAATCTGCAACATTGTCGTTTTTCGCCTTTCGCGTTTCGGGGCAAAGACACGAAGACACGACAAACAAAGGGCGCCAACACGAAAGGTTTCGACCCGCGGACACGAAACATTCAAAGGCGAAACTTTTCGTCCTTTCGCCTGTTAAAATTTCGTTATTTCGCCTGACATGTTTCGTGTTTGTCGTGTCTCCGCCCCGAAGGCGACAGGCGAAATAACGACAAAATGCATGTTTTCGTTATTTTCGCCTTTCGGGCGAAGACACGAAAAACACGAAATGCAGAAATCAGCCACCATAGATATGAGAATTTGGTTGCCGGTACATTACACAGTATTACCTAGAAAGCACATGCTGTGGGTAGATGAAAATTCATTACAAATGGCGGAGGCAGTCACCTGTGTCATTCACACACGTTCTTATGTTTCCTAATTATGAATAAATGCGAAATACTCGTGTAACCGTGTTAATTTGGTGGGGTTTAACCCGTCTTTTACCCTTTCCTTCCTTCCGTTTGTTTTATTTTTTGTGGGTATTTGAACTGTCACGTGCTCACGTGATTTAGGCCCCGGGCCCATTGAAGGCGCCCAGAAAGGCTTTTGACTTTTCAAGGGACGGACGTGTGCCGATTTATTGGGTTTGGGTTTGGGATGCTGGAAGTTGTCTTTTTTTCTTTACGATGTGACATCAATTGTTTTATTCAAACGATAATCGTTTGACCATTTACTTTATTCTTTAAATTAACGTAACCAGTTTTCGTGATTTCGAAAATGGTAGTTTTGTAGAATTCGTTTTGGTATATGGTTTAAACATTTTGATGCGTTAATTGAATGTAATGATTACTCTCACATCATCTCATATGAATTCTCACCCTTTTATTATTCTAACAATTGCAGCATAACCAGTCACAGTGAGTCTGGATGATGGTGAATGGTTGCGATGACGGGAAAACATTTAGTTCCACAAACTGGTAAGAGATGTGTAATGTTTTGTGGAGTGTTGTTTGTATTTTATGTTTGTATTTTATGTATTGAATTATTTCAAATTGCTTGTACATGATTGCTTATTGTTTTCTTCTATTCATGATTCTTAATTTGATCTTGTAATGACCACCAGAATTGTTTAGTGCCATGGATTGATTATTGTTTAATGGAGTTATCTATAATCATAATTAAGCCAGTTAATTCTTGATGCTTAATATTGTATTGTTTTAACTTGCAGATGTGACACCTGTGTATGAAACTTGTGATGATTGATCCCTGTTGTAAATTATATATGATGAAAGATCAACTTGTGTTCTTCACTCACACCGGCGAAGCCCACCCCCTAGTTGTGTAGCAGACTTACAAAAAACCACCCGGGTTATAAATGGCGCCCAACGTGTTATTGTGAGGATTGATATATATGTTTATGATTGATTTCATGCTGTGACAGCATTTTTGGATTCTGGAGGAGAAGTGTTTCATGTTTGAACTATAGCAGTTACTGCATTGATATCCATCCTGACCAAAGGGCCCTTTGATGCTTAACCATTGAAGTTCTAGACTGAGAACATTCGTATACATCTATTCCATGGATCCTTCCTATTGCTGGCCATCTCATCATTGAACCATCTGGACTGATGACATTTCATCTTCAACATCTTCAAGAGACATCTCATCATTGAATCTTCAAGAGACATTTATTTTTATTCTTTTTCATAAATTAGGACATTTAGGACATTTGTGACATTTTACAGGAAAGTGATTGAATCCTGTTCAAGTGATATTCTTCTGGTGGTCATCCTATGTATTCAAGCGCAGATTTCATCTGATACGTGAGTACGGTGTTGTTTGGTAGTATAAAGATATTGCAGTTGATTTATTTATTTTTATTTATTTTATTTTTTTCTTTATTTTCTTCAATCTTGTAATTGTATAGAGGCTTTTGAAGACCCATGTCAGACTCTTGCCTTGAAGGAATTGAGAGAGATTAGAAGGGCACAGAGAAACGACAGGCTGATTGATAGTTGGAGAAAGGCTGTGATTGATAAACAAATTCCTCGAAAGTTTATGAGTAAGGATGATCTTACCATGAAAAAGCAATTCAAGCACTTTGTTTTAAAAGAAAGGGATTCTTTTGGGAATCATCACAGAGAATGACAGCGAATTAAACAGCTTGTTGTTCCTCAGTTTTATAACAAAAGTTTAAAAAGGTGTTCAGGGAAATTTTTGGACATTCCGGATTTTTGAAAGAACACTGAGACTCATCGAAGGGGTTTTTTTGGGCCTGGTAGGGTTTCTCAATTTCCCAAGCTCATGAAAAAAGGCTTGCAGCCCTTTTTCCCTTCTTTAGAAAAGTAAACATGTCAAGAGCGCCATTGGTAAGTATCAAAAACAATTTATCCACGGGAACTTGTTTGAAAGGGGACTATCTAAACTCTCAAACCCCCATCAAAGAGGAGGGGGGGTAAAAATTTGGTCATTACAGACCATTACAAAAATTTTCCCTTGCCATCCCCCTCGAGAAACCAACTCCCTAAAACCACACCCTGAATTTTTTTCTATAAAATTTTCATCACTTTTATGGCATACCGACCAGGTTCCCCCACCGCCCCAGGGGCAAACTTTGAGAGTGACCTATGGGGGAGAACTGTGCAAGTTAAGGGGCATGAAAAAAAACCATAAAACCCTGTCAAATCCCTCCCCCAAAAAAACGCGGGCCCCGGGAAAGCGTTTTAAAAAGGACACTTTTAGAAATGTGGGGAAACCCTTTGGAAAATGAGAAAAAGGAGAATTGGAAAAAGAAAGTCAGTTCCCTTTTTACTCAAAAAAAGGCCCGCCACTTTAAAAATGGGTTTAGTTTTTCTCCTTTTTAAACTGATGTTGGGACAAAAACCTAAGCAAACCCATAGTTTAAAGCCCTTTGGGAAATGAAAGACAAAGGCAAGTCACTAACAAATGGGAAAGAAGATTCCCATAAAAGACTCAAAGAAGGATTTATAGACACAAGAGAATAGCCAAAAAAACACTCGGAAAAAGTCAAAATTGAAACAAAAAAAAATATTATAAAACCCAAAAAGCCAAAACAGTAAATTTTAACTTTGGGTTGATCATTTTTGGTACGAAGGCCCCTGCTTTCGAGGAAAACAAAAAAATTCAGGACAATTTTGAAGACAAATTTTTTAAAATTATAGCTCAGCCCAAGACCGGTTTAAACCTGTATTTGAAATCAATTCGGCGACAAGACAAAAAATTTTCCCAACGAAACCCTTTCTGTTCTTGGAAAAACTAAAACCCAAGGAGGAAACAAGGATACTGAGGGAAAATTTTGGGGGAAGGCCCCAAGAGAAAAGCGGGAAGAAAGAGAAAGACAACGTCATGGAAAAAAAAAGGGGAAATTCAAACTTTTAATAAATTTTGGGGAATTGCCCATAGTTGACAAAAGGGGGACCCCATTGCCCCAAAAGCCCCAGGTCTTAAATGAAGTAACTGATACCCACCCCCTAGTGCAGCTATGCGACCAAAAAGGATTTGGGTTTGACGAAGGGGTTTTGCTTTGCAAATGATGCCAATTCAACAAAAGCAAATTTAGCTACTAAAAATTTCCAGGGCTTTTAAAAAGAAGGAGGTTTGCCCGGGAATCGCAGTGACCCAAAGGTTGCACAGAACATTCGGGCACAGAAAGACCCCACTGAAAGCCCAGTGTTTTGAACATTTGAAAAAAGAGCTAGAAGCAGCCCAAAACCAAAAAGTAAAAAACGTTGGGGGAAAAGAGCTTTTGGGGTACGATACTGAGGGGGCCAGACGGATTGACAGAAATATTATTGATTCCACCACCAACGGGGGCACCCAAGAGTTTTTGACAAAGAGGAAGTCAGATTTTTTTAAATCCGGGGCCCCAACGCCAAAAAGATCGGGGGAAGAAATCCGTCTCCTACACCAAAACCAAGAAGGTAAGAAAGGGGAAGAAGACCCCCCAAAAAAGTTTTCCAAGACTACTACATGGCCAGAGGGGGACTAAGACCTTTTTGACAAACAATTTTGAAGCGGTCAACTCTTTTATTGTTCCCGGGTGTACGAATGATATGTTTTCTGACACAGCGCCCCGTATCCCTTGCACCCTTTTTCAGTCAGTAAAAATTTTAAATTTAAACTTCAAAAAATTGGGTTTAAAAATCTTTTATTTGTGTTTTAAATTGTCAAATCAAGCATGTCAAAATTGTTGATTGTAAACCCAAGGGGTTCCTTTGGGCCCAAAACCCCCTTTGTTGCGGGGGAGGATGTTGAAAATTTTTTGTTCTTTTTTTTAAAATATTTGAAAATTTTTTTCATAGAATGTTTAAAGGAAAGGTTACCAATTTTGTAGATTTATCTGTTGCCAAATCCCGGTTTTTTTTCTATACCTCTTGACATGGATATTGGGGGCTACCCCCTTTAAAAGTGGAATTTAATGTGTAAAAAGGTGTGGAGCATAGGTTTTGGGAGTACAGGGCCCGGAGAGCTACTTATTTTGGTAGATGTAAAAGGGTTTAAATTTTTTAAATCTTCGAAAATGGTTTTTTAAATTTATTCTTATTTTTGGGAGACGTAAAGGATTTATAATTTTTTAAAAACTACAAATGGTCTTTTGATTGTTTTTCATATAAAATTTGTGGCATTGGGAAATTTTTTTGAGTGACCCAAATATTGATTTTCTATACCAGTAATGAAGTAGTTTTTTTGTTTTTTAGTAAAACACCCTTTTTAATTTTTTGACTATTGAAAAATGACGGGGCTCATTTCAGAAAAAAGGGGGAAATATGGGGAACCTTGGTTTAATTTGGGGAGTTTTTTAAACCCGTCTTTTTTTAAACCCCTTTTCCTTTCCCTTTTCCCTTTGTTTTATTCCTTTTTGGAAATTTTTCTGGGCACGTTTCTTTACTGATTTAGGGCCCGGGCCCAAATTTTTAAAAGGGGGCCCCAAAAGGCTTTTGACTTCTCAAGGGACGGACGTGGGGCCGATTTAATTTGGTTTTTTTTTGTAAAGGGTAAAATTTTTCCCTTTTTTTCTTTACGAGTGAAATCAATTGTTTTTTTTTCAAACGTATCGTTTTGGGCCAATTTTTCTTTATTTTTTTAAATTAACGTAACCATTTTTTGTGATTTCGAAAAAGGAAATTTTTGTAGAATTCGTTCTTTGGGAAATTGGGTTTAAAAAAAAAAATTTTTTATGGTTTAAATTTAATGGTAATGAAATTCTCTCAAAATCAACCCCATATGAATCTCCCCCTTTTATTATTCCCAACAATTGGGAGCATAACCCCGTCCAGTGGGGTCCCGGAAGGGTGGTGAATGGTTGCGATGACAAGGAAAACCCTTTTGTTCCACAAACTGGTAAGAGAAAGTTAATTTTTGTGGAGTGTTGTTTGTTTTTTTATGTTTGTTTTTATGTATTTAATTTTTGTTCAAATTGCTTGTTTTGATTGCTTATTGTTTTTCCCTTTTATTCATGATTCTTAATTTAAACTTGTAATGACCACCAGAAATTTTTTTAGTGCCCCTGGGTTGATTATTGTTTTAAAGGAGTTATCCCCAAAATCAAATTAAGCCGGGTTTTTTTTTTGAGCTTAAAAATTGTATTGTTTTACTTGCAGGATGTGACACCTGTGTAAGAAACTTTTGATGATTGATCCCTGTTGTAAATTATATATGATGAAAGATCAGACTTGTGTTCTTCACTCACACCGGCGAAGCCCACCCCCTAGTTGTGTTAGCAGACTTACAAAAAACCATCCGGTTATACTCGAATGGTATCGCTTACGATATCTGTTTACATTTTACACACTCTCTACCGACTTGCGTTTTTAATCTGCGGTGAGAAACTATTGTTTTCGGTGCAAAAGGGGGAGAAGATTGGGCAAGAAATGTATGATGGTAAAATCTTTAAAAAAAATGGGTATTTTTGTTAAAATTTGGGTTCTCCGGGCATTTTGTTTTAGGGGGTTTTTAAAAGTTATATTGAGGGGGGTTCTATCCCATCTTTTTGGAGGAATTAAAAGTTTTACAGAGGGGGGGTGTCAATCGCCATTTTTTTGGGGGTATAAAAGAGTTATAAAAATGGGGGGGTGTCTTCCACCTATTCACGACTTTCTAAAACATGGACATTAAAAAAAATTTAAACTGTTTATTAACAATTGTCATTAGGTCCCCCATGTATGGAATGTAGTAGGGGGTCGGCATTCAATTTCTAATTTAAAAAAAATTTATATGAAAGGGGGAAGCTGTGTTACAATAGAAGTCGCATGTCCCCAGAATATAAAGAATTTTTTTAACTCACATAGGAAACCACAAAATACTTAAAAATATTTTAAGGTCCAAAGTTCGGAACTTTGTTTCAGCCATAGATCCTTGGTCTTTTTGAATGTTGCAAAATGTATATAATCTTGCACAACTAAATCGCAATCCATACACTCTGTGAAAAAATCAAGTCAATTGGTCAAGAAATGACGACTGTAGAGCGCGTACAAGCTTTGGTAGCTTTTTTTCAACCCTGACGTCATGTGACGTCACATGAAGAAAAAAATTGCTGCAATCAAAAGCGCCAAAGTCACTGTGCATACTGTTAAAATTTCATGCTGCTGCCTTATCGGTAACCTGTTTTAATTTGAACCCCAAAAGGAAAAAAAAAAGTAGAATAATAATAATAAAAAACAAAACAAACCCAATAGGTCTTTCAACTTGAGGCAGAAAGCCCTAATAATAAAAAAGAAAATAATAAAAAAAACAGTACAAACCCAATATGACTTCTGCCTGTAGGCAGAAAGTCCTAACTAAACCGCAAGCGGTATTTTGGTTTTTCCGCTTTTAACCTAATCAACTTCAACACTTTATTTAAACTCAGCCACAATTTTTAATATGAAACAGAACGCAAAAGGTTTTTTGAAGACCTACTCTCATTTGCACAGTTTTTTTTTTTTTTTTTTTTTTTTTTGAATGTTAGAACATTCAAACTCCTCTAACCAAATATTCCCCATACCCTATCATCACATTACATCACATTCTGTGGTGCTGTCAACAAGGAACAAAATGCTAAAAAACCCGCATTTCAATTAGACTTTAACGTTTTGAGTATAGGCAAAAGAGGGGTTTTAAGCAAAGCGCCCTCTAGCGGCAAAATGAGAAAAAAAATTTTTAAATTTTTTTACAATTAGGTACCTAGAAATGCAGCAAATAGTTCAAACAAGTATATAAGTCGCACTAATCGAACATTCTTTTCTTATATATCACAAATTTTAAGCATAAAAACTGAATGACAATTATTATAAAAAAGGATCGAACTTTGGATTGCCGTAAAATGAAAAGATCAAGTCCGATCTTCAAAAAATAAACATTATACGAAAAACTATTTAGAACTAAAACTTTTGTTCATATACTCTCAATGAAATATTTTTAGATTTTTGGAGCACTTGGGGGCCCAATAAAAACACAATTATCGTAATATGGGCCTTGACCTTTTTAATGTTTTTTAACTTTTTATTTATGAGGCAGTTCAAACATAACAATACATAACTTATGAAAATTTCATGAAGAATGAAAAAGAAAATAAAGTCAGGAGCGACAAAAAAAACATTTTTTGAAATTTTAATTTTTCCTAAAATTTAGTGAAATTTGACCTTTTTCTAGAGGACAAACCATGCATTTCTTAAATTCGCCACCCCATATATTTTGTACGTATATGTCTTGCAAATCATTTGCAGCAAACAGAATTCTTCTATCTGATTTCTAACAAAAATGGGTAGGTTTTTCGTAGATCTACCCCATTTGCAGTTTTTTTTACGAGATTCGAACTTTCAACCTTCCGTTACTAGCTCAAAATGTTTCAGCCACTCATACCTAGAAACTATCATATTTTATTAGGCTATCAACAAGGAACATAATTCAATTAACCGCATTTGGATCAGGCTTCAACTTTTTGAGTTATTAGCAAAATAATGATTTCAAGAAAAGCGCCCCTAGCGGCAAAATGAAAAGAAAATTGATTAAAATTTTACTGTTTGGTACCTAGCAAAGCAGCAAATAGTTCAATCAAGTATACTAGTCGCACAAGTCAAACTTTTTATTCTTGTGTATCAGAATTTGAAGCATAAAACCTGATTTACAATTATTCCAAGAAAGGATCAAACTTTGGACTGCCGTATAATGACCAAATCAAGTCCGATCTTCAAAAACTAAACATCACTGGAAAGAGCTCTTTAAGAACTAAAACTTTTGTTCATATACTCTCAAATAAATATTTCTAGTTTTTGAGCTATTTGTGGCCGAATAAAAACACAATAATCGTAATATGACCTTGACCTTTTCAAATTTCTTTTAATTTTTTTATTGTGAGGCCCTTTCAAACATAACAATACATATTGTGTGAAAATATCATGAAGAATGAACAGAAAAAAAAGTCAGGAGCGACAAAAACATGTTTTTGAAATTTTAATTTTTCCTAAAATTTAGTGAAGTTTGACCTTTCTAGAGGACAAACAACGCATTTCCTAAATTCGCCACCCCATATTTTGTGCGTATATGTCCTTGCAAATGTATGCAGCAAACAGAATTCTTCTATCTGATCTCTAACAAAAGTGTGGAAGGTTTTTCGTAGACCTAACCCTCATTATTTCACTTTTTTTCCAAGGTTCGAACATTCAACCTCTCCTAGAACAATTTTTTTCCGTACTCGATGATGAGATTCCATCATATTTGATTGGACTGTCAACAAGGAACATATGTAAAAAACCGCATCTAAATCAGGTTTCAAATTTTTGAGTTATTAGCAAAACAGTGTTACATCTTTGCCCCCCCTAGGGGCTAAACGAAAGAAAATGAAAAGTTTGACCTTTTAGGCACATGTTCAAAAAAAAGGACCCCCCATCCCCAAAATTCATAGTGTAGTTTTTTTCATTGGCCGCTAGGCTGGACACAAAAAGGGAAATTGGAAAAATAATAAAAAAACTGAACCGCAACGAAATCTCGGTTTTCGTTTTAAAAACCAATCAACCTAACACTTTATTTCAATCGCCACAATTTTAAATATGAAACAGAAAAAGGTTTTGAAGACCTACTCCATTTCACAGTTTTTTTTTGTTTTTTTTTGCAATGTTAGAACTTTCAAACTCTTCTAGCGAAAATATTTTCCATCCCTTCCTTGAAATCCATCACATTCTGTGGTGCTGTAAACAAGGAACAAAATGCGAAAACCCTTTCAACAGACTTTAACTTTTTGGGGGTATAAGAAAAAGATGATTTAAAAACAAAAAGGCCCCCTACGGCAAAATTAGAAACAAATTGCAAAAAAAGCAAATGTTTAAAAAAGATTAATCGCACTAGTCGAAACATTTTTTTTTTCTTATATATCAAACGAAGCATAAAAACTGATTAACAATTTCCCAAAAAAAGGGTCAAACTTTTCTGCTTAAAATTTAACAAAAATAAACTCACTGGGAAAAGCTCCCAAGAACTAAAACCCTTTTTTTTATACTCTAAATGAAATATTTTTAGATTTCGGCACTTTGTGGCCAATAAAAAAACAATAATGTAATATGACATTCACCTTTTATTTTTTTTTAACTTTTTTTAAATTTTGAAACCCTTTCAAACTTAACAAAACATAAAGTGTGAAAATTTCATGACGAATAAACAAAAAATAAAGTCAGGAGCGACAAAAAAACATGTTTTTGGAATTTTAATTTTTCCTAAATTTAAGTGAAGTTTGACCGTTTCTAGAGGACAAACCATGCATTTCCCTTAATTCGCCATCCCCTTATTTTGTGTGTATAGTCTTTCAAATGGTATGCCCGGGGACGGAATTCTTCTATTGATCTCTAAAAAAACGGGTAGGTTTTTTCGTAGACCCCCCCCTCTTTGCAGTTTTTTGGGTTTTTTTTTTTTTTCGAGGTTCGAACATTAACCTTCCGTAGCTCAAAGTTTCAGCCCCAGGACCCCGAATCCTATCATTGTTATTAGGCTATCAACAGGGAACAGAATGCAAAAAACCGCTTCAAATCGGATTAAATTTTTTGAGTTATAAGCAAAAAAATGTTTTAAAAGAAAGCGCCCCTAGCGGCAAAATGAGAATAAAAAGATTAAAAATTTTATGTTAGGTCCCTGAAAAGCAGCAATAGTTAAATTAAGTTTTAAAACGTTAGTCGCAAAGTAAAAATTTTTATTCTTATGTACGAATTTGAAGAAAAAATGATTTAAATTTTCCCCAAAAAAGGATAAAATTGGATGCCGTTAAGCCCCAAATAAAGTCCGATTTCCCAAAACAAAACATCACGGGAAAAGGATCATATACTTCAATGAAATTTTTTTGTTTTGGAGCATTTGGCGAATAAAAAACAAAACGTAATATGCCTTGTTTTAATTTCTTTTTTTTTTTTGAATGTGAGGCCCTTTTAAACATAACAATACATATGGTAAAAAATTTCATGAAGAAATAACAGAAAATAAAGTCAGGGCAAAAAAAAACATTTTTTTGAAATTTTAATTTTTCCAAAATTTTTAGTGAAGTTTGCCCGTTTTAGGGGACAAACCCGTTTTTCCCTAATTCCCCACCCATATATTTTGGCGTATATTCTTGCAAAATGTATCAGCAAACGAATTATTTTTTTGATTTTTAACAAAGGGGTGGTTTTTCGTAGACCTCCCTCATTATTCACTTTTTCCGGGGTTTCGAACATTAAACCTCTCTGAAAAATTTTTTTTCCAGTCTCGATGATAAATACCCATCATTTTGTTTGGGCTGTCAAAAAGGAACTTATTTTAAAAGCTCAAAATCAGGTTTAAAATTTTTGAGTTTAGCAAAACAGTGGGTTTCATGCATTGCGCCCCCAGTGGGTAAAAAAGAAAAAAAGTGAAAAATTTGACCCAATTGGCACATTTAGATAAAGATGATCCATGCCCCAAAATTTATGCTGTAGCTTTTCTCATATGGCCGCTAGGCTGGACCAAAAAAAGGGTGGAAATTGGAAAAATAATAAAAAAAAACAAAAAAAAACAAAAAACAAATCAACAGAAGAAGAACAATAGGGTTTTTTCCCAGCAGGCGAAAAAACCCAAAAAAAAAACAAATCAACAGAAAAAGAACAATAGGTTTTTTGCCCCGCAGAGGCGAAAAAACCCAAGAAGAAAAATAAAAAACAGTACAAACCCCCTATGCTTTCTGTGTTTTTTTTAACCCAAAAAAAGCTGAGGCAGAAAGTCCTAATAAAAACAGAACAAACCCAAAATGCTTTCTGCCGAAAGGGGAGAAAGTCCTAATAAAAAACAGTACAAAAACCCCCAATAGGGGGTTTTTTTCAGTAGGCAGAAAAATCCTAATAAGAAAAAAAAAAAAAACCCAAAAGGTTTTCTGTTTGGGGAGAAAAACCCCAATTAAAAGGCCCGGAATGATCACATGTATGTCAAAAGCGAAAAGGGAGCAAGTAAATAAAAAAAATAAAACAATGATTTACTTCCCAGGCAAAAATATGTATTTATTGTCGCAACGTCTGTTAGTCTGTAATTTTGGGTATCCTGTTTTTGATTGAAAACCTTTTTATTTTTATAACTTAACGGGGCTGATTTCAATGAATTGCGTTTTTCAATTTGGGTAACTTAGTTCTGTAAATTTTTAAACCTGAACTAACAGTATAATTGGAATTTTTTAAGAAAAAAAGACCTGTAATTGTGGGCGTGATTTCGACAGAATATGTTCAAAAACAAAAAAATAAAAAATGAAAAAAAGAAAGACAATGTGTTTTGGGTTAAAAAAAAATTATTTCAAACCATCTTTTCTACATGGGCAGATTTTTTTCCTATTTTTTATTAAAAAAATAAATAAATTTAAAAAAAAATTTTACCCAGGCAAAAAATTAGGCTTCAGGTTTTGAAAAAGACAATAATGTAATGCAAGGCTTATAATTTTATTACTTGAGTTGGGTCTTAGCATTTTTCAGCGTTTTACAAACCCCAAAAAATTTTGACGTTGAGATTATTT
>CM037780.1:3541722-3591722 GCA_021229015.1 Solen grandis | reverse complement strand
GTGTCAAGTGTCAACTTGTTCTCGGCAATTGCTATTATACTTGCAAATGAATTATGTTTTTTTTATTAAAAAATTAATGAGTGGCACAGCCACAAGTAAAAATATGTTCTCCTCACGGGAACTTTTCTTCCATTTTTAACTCACCAGAGCACAACATGCTCAAGCTGAGCTATTGGGATTGCCCTCCATCCGTCGTCAACAATTTGCTTTTAAAGACATCTCCGCTGAAACTGCTGAGTAGAATTGATGAAACTTGGCATGAACCATCCTTGGGTAGGCCTTCACAAAAATTGCTAGACTTGACTTGATCCATGCAGAACTCTGGTTGCCATGGCAACCAACACCATTTTATTATGCCCCGCCAACACTGTTGGGAGGCATATACATTTTCAGTCTGGGTGTCCGTCCATTCGTCACACCTCAGGTTTACCTTTGCATTTAAGCTTCTTTTTTTTTTTAAGAAGATGACTTCAAAACTTTATAAAACTAAGTACACATGTACATCATGATGTGATCTTTCAACAATTTATGTGAATTAATGGCTGTGATCTAGATTTCATGGTTGGATGAACATTGAAAAATTAGTTGTTCTGGCTCAGGTTTACCTGTGCGTTTAAGCTTTTTTAGCTCACCTGAGCACGTGTGCTCAGGATGAGCTTTTAGGATCGATGAATGTCCGTCGTCCGTCCGTCCGTGCGTCCGTCCGTCCATCGTCCGTCGTCCACAATTTGTTCGTTTGCACTCTAGCATCTTCATTTTATGAGCAATTATCTTCAAACTTTAAAACAATGTTTATAACCATAAAATCTCAGCCAAGTTCGATTATGGCTGATATCGGAACATTAGGTCAGGAGTTATGCCCCTTTTAAAATGCAAAAAAGCCAGATTTCACATTGTTTGCACTCTAGCATCTTCATTTCATGAGCAATTATCTTCAAACTTTATATCAATGTTTATAACCATAAAATCACGGCCAAGTTCAATTATGGCTGATATCGTACCATTAGGTCAGGAGTTATGCCCCTTTTAAAATTCAAAAAAGCCAGATTTCACTTTGTTTGCACTCTAGCATCTTCATTTCATGAGCAATTATCTTCAAACTTTAAAACAATGTTTATAACCATAAAATCTCGGCCAAGCTTGATTATGGCTGATATCGGAACATTAGGTCAGGAGTTATGCCCCTTTTGAAATGCAAAAAAGCCAGATTTCACATTGTTTGCACTCTAGCATCTTCATTTCTTTAGCAATTGCATTCAAACTTAATGACATTGTTTATAACCAAAAGATCTCAGCCAAGTTCGATTTTGGACCATAAGGTCAGGAGTTACACCCCTTATATTATTTAAAAAAGTCAGATTGCACTTTGTTTGCACTCTAGCATCTTTATTTTTTAGGTCATTGTCTTTAAATTTTATAAAAATGTTTATAACCATCAAATTTTGGCTAAGTTGGATTATGGCTGAAATTGGACCCTTAGGTCAGGAGTTACGCCCCTTTTAAAATTGAAAAAAGCCAGATTTTACTTTGTTTGCCCTCTAGCATCTTTATTTCTTATGCAATTGCCTTCAAACTTTTTGTCATTGTTTAAAACCATAATACCTTGGCTAAGTTCAATTATGACTGGAATCAACACACAAGGTCAGGAGTTATGCCCCTTTTAAATTTGAAAGAATCCAGATTGCTCTTTGCACTCTAGCATCTTTATTTCTTAAGCAATTGCCTTCAAACCTTAAGACATTGTTTATGATCAGAATATCTTGGCCAAATTTGATGATGGCTTTAATCAATTTATTATGACAGGAGTTATGCCCCTTTAAATGTTGAAAATTGCAAGGTTTCACTCTGTTTGAACTTTAATATTTTCATTTTTTATGTTGCTCATTTATTATCAGGTGAGCGATTCAGGGCCATCATGGCCCTCTTGTTTCTATGAAGATGACTTCACTTGTTAATGAAACTAAGTATACATGGACATTATGATATGATCTTTTTAATATTTATGCAAATTTATAGCTGTGACCATTATTTCTCAGTTGGATGAACATTAAAAGATTTGTTCTGGCTCAGGTTTATCTTTGTTTTTTTCTATGAAGATGACTTCACATGATAATGAAACTAGGTATACATGTACATCATGATATGATCTATTCAATATTTATGCAAATTTGTGGCTGTGACCAATATTTCATTGTTGGATGAACATTGAGAAATTGGTTGTTCTGCCTCAGGTTTACCTTTGCGTTAAAGCTTTTTTTCTATGAAGATGGCTTCACATTTTGATGAAAATAGGTACACATGTACATCATGATATGATCTATTTATTATTTATGCAGATTTTTGACTGTGACCTACATTTCAAGGTTGGATGAACATGACAATGATTCTACTGCCTTAGGTTTACCTTTACGTTTAGCTTTTTTCTAGAAGATGATTACACATCTTGATGAAACTATACGTGTATTCACATTTTATACATCATGATAGAAACTTTTCATATTTATATGAATTTATAGCTTTGACCCATATTTCACAGTTGGATGAACTTGGTATATACATGTATTTGGTTGTCTTGCACTTGTGTTTAAGCTTTTTTTTCTATGAAGATGACTTTACATCTTCATGAAACTTGACATTCATGTACATGACATGGATTATTTACCAGTAGTATTTATTTGATTTTATGGCTATGACTTGGTAAAATTGGTTATTCTGCCCAAGGTTTACCTGTGTTTAAGCTTCTTTTTCTCTAAAGGTTAAATTTAAATTTTAAAACGTATTTTCTATGTTGTACAAATGTACATTATTATATAATCTTATAAAATTACAAGCAAATATTTAGTTCTTACCTTATTGGCAGGACATTAGTGCCTCACAGACACATTTCTTATTTAAAAATCTTTTAAAATCAACTCCTGGAACCAGTGGTCAGAATTTAATTTCTTTTAGCACAAATGGTCACCTTATGGCTGTCTACCATAATTGCTAAAATGAATTTGATCCCTAAAAATAGAGATACCCGAAGGGTAGGCTAGTTTCCTTGTAAAATATTATACTCTGTATAGAAAATTTCAAAAATCATCTTCTCTGAAACCAATGGTCAGAATTTAATTTCATTTGGCACAAATGGTCACCTGTTTTTAGCTCTGAAACCACTGTACAGAATTTAATGAAACTTGGCAGGAATGTTCCTTGGGTGAGGCTCTACAAAAGTTGCTAAAATAAAGTTGATCCATGAAGAACTCTGGTTGCCATGGCTACAAAAAGAAAAATAATTTGAAAACTTTAAAAATCATCTTCTTCAAAACTACTTGCCAGATTTCAAAATAATTTGGTACAGATGTTCCTTGGGTCAACCTCTACCAAAGCTGCTAAAATTTTTCCGATCCGAAAAAAAATGGCCGCCAGGGGCGGGGCTTATTTGCCTTATATGTATATAGGGAAAACTTTAATCAACATTTCCTCTGAAACCACTGGACAGAATTTGATTAAACTTGGCAGGATGATCCTTGGGTCAACCTTCACAAAAATTGCTAAAATAAACTTGATCCATGTAGAACTCTGGTTGCCATGGCAACAAAAAGAAAGAAAAATATGAAAACTTTAAAAATCATCTTCTTCAAAACTACTGGCCAGATTTCAAAATAATTTGGTACAGATGTTCCTTGGGTCAACCTCTACCAAAGTTGCTAAAAAAAATTCCGATCCGTAAAAAACATGGCCGCCAGGGGCGGGGCTTATTTGCCTTATATGTATACATGTATAGGGAAAACTTTAATCAACAGTTCCTCTGAAACCACTGGACAGAATTTGATTAAACTTGGCAGGAATTATCCTTGGGTCAACCTTCACAAAAGTTTTGAAAATAAACTTGATCCATATAGAACTCTGGTTTCCATGGCAACAAAAAGAAAAAAAAATGAAAACTTTAAAAATCATCTGCTTCAAAACTACTGGCCAGATTTAAAAATAAATTGGTACAGATGTTCCATGGGTCAACCTCTACCAAAGTTGCTAAAATTATTCCGATCCAATTAAAAAACATGGCCGCCAGGGGCGGGGCTTATTTGCCTTTTATGTATATAGGGAAAACTTTACAGGGATCATCTCCTTTAAAACTACTGGCCAGATTTCAAAATGTTTTAATACAGACTGATGTTCCTTGGGTAACCGTATACTCAGGCGAGTGATCCAGGGCCATCATGGCCCTCTTGTTTCTATACTATAATTGCTAAAATGAAGTTGATCCCTTGAAAAACGAGGCTCCCATGGTGTTGGCTAGTTTTCTTAAATACTCTTTATATAAATATTGTTATCTCCCTTTATTAGACCCCTACTGGTTCACCGGAGGGGGCTATAGGTTTGCCCTCCACCCGTCTGTATGCAAAAACTGGATCCTGCGATAATTTAAAAAGTGCTCCGAATATTTTCATGAAACTTGAAACATGGATAGATGGCAATATGGAGATTATGCACATCAAGCCTGCGGAAAACGTATAGGGTTTATTCTTCTTCTCCTTATTATTAGTCCCCTACCGGTGTTCACACCGGAGGGGACTATAGGTTTGCCCTCCGTCTTTTCGTCCGTCCGTCTGTCCGTCCGTCTGTCCGCTCAAATCTGGATCCAGCGATAACTTAATAACTAAGCAAGCTAACTTGATGAAACTTGGTATATGACTAGATGGCAATGTGTAGATTATGCACGTCATTTTATTTTTGTTCTTCGACTAAAATTGTGGTTGCTATGGTAACGGAAATAGTGAAAATATGGCAAAAATGGGATCCCGCAATAACTAAGCAAGCAAACTTGATGAAACTTGCTATATGACTAGATGGCAATGTGTAGATTATGCACGTCATTTTATTTTTGTTCTTCGACTAAAATTGTGGTTGCTATGGTAACGGAAATAGTGAAAATATGGCAAAAATGGGATCCCGCAATAACTAAGCAAGCAAACTTGATGAAACTTGTATATGACTAGATGGCAATGTGTAGATTATGCACGTCATTTTATTTTTGTTCTTCACTAAAATTGTGGTTGCTATGGTAACGGAAATAGTGAAAATATGGCAAAAAATGGGATTGATTACCATATTGAGTCAAGGTGGAGCCGGTAGGGGACTTTATGTGTTGCATACAACACCAGTTACTTGTTATTCTTATTCTTCCAACCTACTTCAGGAGTTAATTTCAATATGTTGCCAATGTCCAGGCAACATGAAAATTAAATTGCCTCGACAAAAAAGATTGAATTTAATTCATTTCAATGTTGTCAAGTGATGTCAGATTTGACGTCAGTTTCAAATGTTTGTTTGCATTCTTGAGTCTTCAATTCTGATAGGATTATTTTGATATTTTCACAGAAGATGTATGTTAGAATGTAGATGTGCATCCTGGCTTTCAAATTTCCAAATTCCAAAAGATCAATATATCATGGCAAAACCAGATTTTGAACTTTGGTCGTGAAAATATATTTTGATGTCTCAAAGCCACCTAGTGTGTTAGAAGCATGAAAATTGGACAACATATTGGCCCAGAGGTGTACTGTCTTTTCTCTGAAAGATTTTATATTAAATAAAAAGCATTTTTTTTCTTCAAAGATTTCTCTTGCTCTGGCATCATCAGATTTGAATCAACCTTAATGAAAATGATATTGTAGCAACAAATAAGTATCAATTTATATATTCAGTTATTTTTAATTTTCAATGATGTCAGATTTGATGTCAACTTCAAAAGATTTTTTGCACTCTAGAGCTTCTATTCTGGTCAAATTGTTATGATGTATGTTAGGATGTTGATGTGCACCTTGGCATTCAAATTTCCAAATGAAAAGGTTTTCTTGGCAAAACCGAGTTTTGAGCTTTGATCCTAAAAATATAATTAAGTGTTACAAAGGCTCCTGATGAGTAAGAAGCATTAAAATTGGACAGCTTATGTGTCCAGAGTTCTTCTTTGTATTCTGTGACATCTATGTCCTATGTCAATTGAAGTCACACCATAGGAAGCAATTTTGCATTCAAAATCAGCATTTTTTAGGCCCGGCATGCTTTATTTTTTTACAGATTTGCATGTAATTTTTAATGATGTGCAACCTAGTGTCTCATCTTGCATGGTTACATTCATTTCTGGAAAATCGCAAAGGTCAAGGTCATATGTCAATTATCGCTGATTTTCTCTGGCCTTAAATATCTCAAAAAAGATAAATATTCTGTCACAGAGTGAGAAAAATATGCAGCCTGACCAGGACTCGAAACCCGGTGCCTTTCGCTTACAGGGCTAATGCTCTACTGACTGAGCTACCTGGCCACTTACATAATGATTCTCCCCTATTGTGAGTTATCGGTTCTGTGACATTATCCCCCTCCATTTTAGAATTTGTCCCTGAATTCTAGGGGCTACAGGGTAAATATATCCATGTGCAGGTGTCTTAGACATACCTAGCACCAATGCCACAGTCCCTTCTTGGGCGCCAAATGTCATAGGGTGAGAAAAATATGCAGCCTGACCGGGACTCGAACCTGGGGCCTTTCACTTACAAGGCAAATGCTCTACCGACTGAGCTACCTGGCCGCTTACATATGATTCTCCCCTATTGTGAGTTATTGGTACTGTGACAATTCTATGAAAACAAGATCATATAATTTGTAGTGTTTTGAAAGACCTTTCAGATGATATTCAGTTTTTGAAGATTGGGGTTGAATTGGTTAAGTTATGGCAAAAAACAAAAAGGGTACATACATTCAATAAAGGCAACTGTTAGCTCGTATAAGCTAACAGTTTCAAGTTGGTACCCTGTTTTCAGTCTATACACTGCGATATAACAGTGGTGCACATTACATTAGTGACTGTTAAGTTCACTAAATGCTGGTACTGTTTATTTGTTGTTTTACCCAATTTGTGCAAATTTTCAGCAGTATACGAAATTGTGCACCTGGGATTTTATGTGTTGTTTCACTCCATATTTGCAGAGTAATGGCCCATGAATTACTTAAATAGTAACTATGTTGTGCATACAACATTCACAGTATTTCATCTCTCTGGAGTCTCTATCACATGTTTAGATATGGATATAATGCAACTAGCTGTCTTTTACTTTATGTGATTTGCTTAATTTGGGCGGGGAATATCAATTCAACAAATTTGCTTGTCTCTTTATCAGGAGGTGGTCAAGATGATACAAAGCTTTCTTCAGAAGCTATAAAAAAATGTTACGATGACAGAATGCTCAAGATCGCTGAACGAAATTTAGAAGTTCATATTGTATGCAATGATGACAAAGTGCATGTGGTTTTTCACACGATGGACATGAAGCCACCTGTACCTCCCAGTCCAAGACTCGAGCCTCAGAGTCCAGTGTCACAACAACCAGGAGGATACCCAAGTACAAGTACATCAGAGACATGGAATAACAACAACAACCAGGTACTGCAGTAATACTTTCCTTTTTCATTAATATCTGGAGAAGGGATTTATTCCCATTGAATAAAAATGAATGTCTTCCTAAGTCAGTATTAAATAATGGTATGTGTATGTCTGTAGTTTCTATTTTATCTCTAAAACCTTGGAATATAATATAAAATGGCTCAGAGCATAATTACATGTATATATTTGATGTCAGAATACAATGGATCTTTCCAATGAATACAGATGTGTTCATATTAAATTATGATATTATCCAAAAGCTACACACCTTTTCAGTTTTAAGACGTCAATATTTAAGCTCTGCCTTTCCGGTTTTAAGCAGTGAAAGGTTAAGCTCTGCCTTTCCAGTTTTAAGCAGTGAAAAGTTAAGCTCTGCCTTTCAAGTTTTAAGCTGTGAAAATTTAAGCTCTGCCTTCCAGTTTTAAGCTGTGAAAAGTTAAGCTCTGCCTTTCAAGTTTTAAGCTGTGAAAAGTTAAGCTCTGCCTTCCAGTTTTAAGCTGTGAAAAGTTAAGCTCTGCCTTCTAGTTTTAAGCTGTGAAAAGTTAAGCTCTGCCTTTCCAGTTTTTAGCTGTGAAAAGTTAAGCTCCACTTTTCCAGTTTTAAGCTGTGAAAAGTTAAGCTCCGTCTTTCCAGTTTTAAGCTGTGAAAAGTTAAGCTCCACCTTTCCAGTTTTACGCCTTGAAAAGTTAAGCTCCGCCTTTCCAGTTTTAAGTGGTGAAAATTTAAGCTTCGCATTTTCCAGTTTTAACGGTGAAAATTTAAGCTCTGCCTTTTTCAGCTTTAAGCAAGGAAAATTTAAGCTCTAAAGGTTGGACTTTAATATTCTCTGCACAATCTAAGAAGCCCTATAATGTATTACATATACATGTATTTCCAATTTTGAGTCTATGGATAGTCCCTAAATGGTCAATAATGTTTGTTTTCATAAACCGGCTTATCCAACCTTTTTAAGAGAAAAGCATGTGGTGAACAGTTGACCTATTTTAAAAGAACATGAACATGTGCGTTTTGTTTGTGATACTGTTTGTGAGCACTTGATCTAGGTATGAATAGAAACTGTCAACATATTAATAGTTAGAGAAGTTACATACTAATTGTGGAACCGTCTATTGCATTCATTCAAAATTTTCCCATGTTTGATTAAGTTCTTTCACAGTTTAGTTACACATGGTACTTTTCCCAAAAAAAGCAGAAAAAATGCCAATGATTTCAAAGTTATTTGGCACAGATGTTCCTTGGGTCACTCTCTACCAAGATTGTTCAAATTATTCTGATCCGTTGAAAAACATGGCTCCCAGGGGGCAGAGCCCGTTTTCCTTATATCTATATATCTATACCTATATCTTTTCCTCCGATAGTATGTAAGTAAGTTGCTAGGTCATCCTCTACCAAGATTGTTCAAATTATTTTGATCCATTGAAAAACCTGGCTGCCAGGGGGCAGAGTCCGTTTTCCTGATATGCATCACATTGCCGCCAGGGGGCAAAGCCCATTTTCCTTATAATTATGTATATAGTACAAATTTGAAAATTCTTCTTGTCCAAAAGTATGCATTGGATTTCTGACTGGCAGGTGGGGGGGCAGAGCCTATTTTCCATAATATCATAAGATATTTGCTGTTTCTTTTCCTCCCACCAATACCTGTTTCTCACGTGTGCAGTCCCAGGGCCATCATGGCCCTCTTGTTAGCTCACATGAGCACAACGTGCTCAAGGTGAGCTTTTCTGATCGCCTTTTGTCCGGCGTCCGTCGTCCGTCGTCCGTGCGTGCGTGCGTGCGTGCGTGCGTCCGTCCGTGCGTCCGGCGTCAACAATTGCTTCAAACAACATCTCCTCCTAAACGGCTTGGCCAATTTGAAAAATATTTTGCAGGAATGTTCCTTGGATGAAGCTCTACTAAAGTTGTATAAATGGTTCTGGTCCATCGCATAATTAGGTCACAGGAGCTAAAAATAGATTTTAAAAATGAAAATTGAAAAAATCTTCTTCTCCGAAACCACAAGGCCTAACCTTTTGATTTTTGGTATGTAGCATCATCTTATGGGCCACTACCAAGATTGTACAAATCATAGCCCTATGGTGATAAATGACCCCGCACCAGGGGTCACTTGTTTTACATAGAGTTATATAGAAAAATCAAAAATCTTCTTCTCCGAAACCACAAGGCCTAACCTTTTGATTTTTGGTATGTAGCATCATCTTATGGGCCACTACCAAGATTGTACAAATCATAGCCCTATGGTGATAAATGACCCCGCACCAGGGGTCACTTGTTTTACATAGAGTTATATAGGAAAATCTTTTTAAAAAATCTTCTTCCATGAATGCATAAGGCCTAGAGCTTAGATATTTGGTATGAAGCATCATCTTATGGGACACTACCAAGATTGTACAAATCATAGCCCTATGGTGATAAATGACCCCGCACCAGGGGTCACTTGTTTTACATAGAGTTATATAGGAAAATCTTAAAAAATCTTCTCCATGAATCCATAAGGCCTAGAGCTTAAATATTTGGTATGAGCATCATCTTATGGGCCACTACCAAGATTGTACAAATCATAGCCCTATGGTGATAAATGACCCCGCACCAGGGTCACTTGTTTTACACAGAGTTATATAGGAAAATCTTAAAAAATCTTCTTCTATGAATCCATAAGGCCTAGAGCTTAGATATTTGGTATGTAGCATCATCTTATGGGCCACTACCAAGATTGTACAAATCATAGCCCAATAGTGATAAATGACCCCACACCAGGGGTCACTTGTTTTACATAGAGTTAAATAGGAAAATCTTAAAAAATCTTCTTCTATGAATCAATAAGGCCTAGAGCTAAGATTTTTGGTATGTAGTAGCATCTAATGGTTCATTACAAAGATTTTCAAAGTCTTGGCCCTACGGTGATAAATGACCCTGTGCCCAAGTCTTCTCTGAAACCATATGGCCCATTGCTTAGGTATTTGGTGTGTAGTATTGTCAGGGGTAAAATGTTTTAGATTAAGTTATATCAGAATCCTTGTCTGTTTAAAAACCTTGACATCAGTTGAAGCAATGGTACTCAGGTGAGCGATTCAGGGCCATCATGGCCCTCTTGTTTTTTTTTACACATTACTTCATGAGAATTGAGATATGTACTCACTGGTGACAAGACATCCCTGATCACTTTTACTCAGTGATTAAATTTCTTCAGTGGGATGGGTGTGTTCCATTTAACAAGGGAGACTCTATACTGGCCAGGAATGGAAATTAATAGTAGTGGCTGCTACCTACAGGTGGCCATTCAATAAAAATTGGATGTAGAAAAAAAATGCCAGTCTGAGAATTGGAAAGACTAGTTGCTTCGTACAGGTGGCTGTTAATACAGTATAATTAGGATTCTAACAGCATTAATTTTCCTAATTGGAAGAATATTCCCAGTCCCAATGTGGCTATAGTGTTTTACACTAGAAGAACAAAATGGGGAGGGGGGGGGATGATATACTTAAGAGAAAAAAATAATCTCAGTTTTCAAAGCCTTGAAGTTATCAAAGAATTTGGATTATTGCCATTTTACTGTATTAAAAGAGAAGTTAATGCTTTCTCTTTAACTCTTAATTCATGTACAGACTGACAGAATCTGAGATAAAATGTTGTATGAGCAAATACAGGAAACTCTGATCAGACGGCTCCTTTAAGTAGCTGTGTTTGCCAATGCATCAAAGTGAGTAAAGGTTTAAAAGTTTCAATGTCAAAAGAAGTTGAGGTGGGGGGGGGGGGGGTCTGAAACTGATGGAGAACTGTTTGTAAATCTTTAGTCACAAATGTACAGTAGATAACTACTTAAAAAAAACAATTCATATTACATAAGTGTAAAATACAGGCTTGTCTCTTCTTACATTAACTTTCGCTCCAAAATCAGATTAAGGTTATTTTTGTAAAGTTATCTAGAATTGTTATCTGGTACACAAGGGAATTTCCTGGACTGATTCACCTTTTAGTTTTTAGCTGTGAAAATTGAAACCCTACCTTTTCCATTCATGGGTAAGTCAAATAACTGCTCACAAACAGTAACATAACTAAAACAATATGTTATTTTGTGTAAACCAGGCTAACCATTGACTACCTGTTATCTCAGTTTGGCTGTAAATCAAATGTGAATACATCTGTAAACATTGGAAAGGTTCATTGGTCCAGTGTCAAGGATTAGTTGATGGGATGTTGCACCATACAACTTGTCTACAACATGATATCTCAGTGATGCAGGCTTGTGTCTGCCTCTTGTACATGACAGATATACTGTCAGAGGAATGATAAAACCAAACCTACATACTGATAGATTATTTTTTTTTTGATTTTTTTTTTGATAACAGATCTCTAAGCCTTAATATTTCGTCTGAATGTAATGGGGTAATTTTGGTTCTTATTTAATTCTTTACTTCATATATATGCTTCATGATTAACAGGGAGCTAGTTCCAGCTGGAAGGACAACAGAAATAGTGGTGGTGATGAGAGAGATATGATGAAAGATAAGGGCAGCAGTGGAGCAAACAATGAGGACAAAGGAGACGCTGGCAGTGAGGAGGGAGGAAATGGGGAGGAGAACAATTGTGTGATTTGTATGGATAAAATGGATGATGACAGCACAGTCCTTAAGTGTAGCCATAGTTTCTGCACAGGCTGTATAGAGCAGCACTTCAAGTACAAGCAGACATGTCCCACCTGTGGGACGATCTGTGGCATCATTACAGGTAGGGGTTGCAGCTCACAATATAAGGCTTAACATTGCAATATGTATCCTAATACCAGTACATTTTGATTAAGTCTTGATACTTAACACTGGTCATGATGGTCAAGTGACTAGAGCATCATCTCCTTAACCAGGAGATCATTGGTGCTTTCCCCAGATGCAGCATGCAGATATCACATAAAATAACACTGGTGTAGCTCTCCAGTTTGGCCCTCATTATATGACCGTAGGTCCAGGACTAACAAAATATCTTTAAAAAGCATTATTCATTGGGATAGAATTTCTGTTTTGCTTCAATCTTACATATTCAGCCAAAATAAAACCTGATTTGGTTTGCTTTTGAAGAATTTTTTAAAGGAAAATTAAAGTAACTTCTAGATAGAAATTAAAGTAACCTTTCAAGAGAAAGTAAGTAAGTAAAATTCAACTAAAAAAGCTTAGTAAATGTTACTGTTTTCACAAATTTGGTGGTCAAAATGATAATGCCATGCCTTTTTCTTGGTGTGCTCTTTTTTAGCTCACCTGAGCACAACGTGCTCATGGTGAGCTATTGTGATCACCTTTTGTCAGTCGTCCGTGTGTCAGGCGTCAACAATTTCCTTTAAAAAACCATCTCCTCCTAAACCGCTGAATGGATTTTGACCAAACTTCTCAGGAATCACCCTATGATGCCCTCTTTAAAAGTTGTTCAAATTATTTGGATTGGTTGAAAAAGTGGGTCACAGGAGCTAAAAATAGATTTTTGAAAATCTTCTTCTGCAAAACTGCAAGCCCTGGAGCTTAAATATTTGGTGTGTAGCATTGTCTAGTGGATCTCTACCAAGTTTGTTCAAATCATAGCCATGGGGGTCAAAATTGGCCCCGCCCTAGGGGTCACTTGAATTTACATAGGCTTATATGGAAAAAAAAGTAGGAGAATATTCTTCTCAAAAACCCCATGGCCAGGAGTTTAGATATTTGGTGTGTAGCATTGTCTAATACACCTCTTCCATGCTTCTTCAAATAATGGCCCTGGGGTCAAAATTGGCCCTGCCCAGGGGTCACTTGATTAAATGACTAATAAATAAATAAAAAAAATCTTTCTTCTCAGAAACCACAAGCCGTGGAGTTCAGATACATGTATTTAGTGTGTAACATTGCTTTATGGACATCTACCAAATTTGTTCAAATCATGGCCCTGGGATTAAAATTAGCCCCGCCCTTGGGGTCACTTGATTTTACATAGGCTTATATGGAAAAATAAAATAGAAAAATCTTCTTTTAGAAAAAGGCCGGTTTTTTCCCCACCCCAGGGGTCTCTTGATTTTACATAGGCATACATAGGAAAGATTTTAAAAGATATCCTTGTCAGAAACCACAAGAACATGGGTTTAGATATTTGGTATGTAACATGGCTTTGTGGACCTGAACCAGGTTTTCAAATTATGGCTTTTGGGGTCACCTGATTTTTTGCAGTTTCTGTTTTTAATTAAGATTATTTCGCTGTTTTATAAAAGGCAATGAAGGCAATATTAATCAGGTGAGCAATTCAGGGCCATCATGGCCCTCTTGTTCTTCTTTTATATTTCAATTTTTTTTTTTTTTATCATTTTCACTGGCAAAAATCTCAAATTAATAAAACCAAATCCTTGTCCACATTTCTAATCTGAACATCATTTTTGACTTCAGGTCAATTTAATGAACACAGATGCTTTTCTAGCTCATTCAGGTAAAGTGGGATTGGATGATACATGTGAACATTTATGGGCATAGATGAAAGTGTGTGTTACACCCAAAAACAAATGCATGTACAAAAGTGTTGAATACTGAAATGACTTTAGTTAGAGCATCATAAACTATATCAATATATATTTTCTACAAATAGCTACCTTGGTTTTTAAATGTTATTTATCTCATTTTTATCTGTTTAACATTAGGTGACCAACCAGATGGAACTATTCGTGTATATACAAACAAATATGAGTCTTGTGCAGGATACTCTGAATGTGACCGAATAGAAATAAATTACAACTTTCCAAGTGGCCGACAAGGGGTAAGAATTGAGTATTACATAAATGAATTTTAGTTGTGGTTTAATTTGCATAAATTAGACCTTTAAAAATGACATGACTTTGTTTTGAACAACGTTTGTGCCATTTTTGGAGATTTAATACGTTTTAATCAGTGTTACTCACCATCATGTATTCAATGTATCGCTATATTGACGAATTGCGATACTGTATATATATATATATATACAGTTGGGTCTCAGTTATCCAAACATGCATTTACTGAAGCCTACCCTTTATCCAAACCTAACCTTTGGTCCCGATTTTTAGCTCACCTGAGCACATGCTCATGGTGAGCTATTAGGATCACCCTGCTTCCATCGTTATGCGTTGTCTATCATCAACAATTTGCTTTACATGACATCTCTAAAACTGCTGGACAGAATTTGATTAAACTTGGCAGGGATGATCCTCGGTTGAACCCTCACAAAAGCTGCTAAAATAAACTGAATCCCTGTAGATCTGTGGTTGCCATGGCAACAGAAAGAAAAAAAATACAAAAACTTTAAAAACTAATCTCCTTCAAAACTACTGGTCAGATTTCAAAATGTTTTAGTACAGATGTTCCTTAGGTAACCCTCTACCAATATTGCTAAAATTTTCTGGTCCATAAAAAAAATGGCTGCTAGAGGCATGGCTAATTTGCCTTATATGTATAAAGTGAAATCTTTAAATGACATCTCCTCTGAAACCGCTGGACAGAATTTGATTAAACTTTGGCATGGATGATCTTATGTGAATCTTCATAAAAAGTTACTAAAATAAAATTGATCTATGTAGAACACTGGTTGCCATGGCAATGGAAAGAAATAAATTTTGAAAAATTTAAAAATCATCTACTTCAAAACTACTTGCCAGATTTCAAAATGTATTAGTACAGATGTTCCTTGGGTAACCCTATACTCAGGTGATCACTCCAGGGCCTCTATGGCCCTCTTGTTTACTTTATTTGTTTGCTTTATTTAAGCATAACCCTTTATCTGAAATAAAGTTGGTCCCCTAGCGTACAGTTTAATCACCTGTTCATACCTCTTATCCGAACCTGTCCAGCTATAATGTGTTTTAACACCTTACTTGTCAAAATGAGGACAGGAGATCACTGCAATGTCTTCAGCACAGCACACATTAATTTGAATACAGTTTTGATTGGTAATCAATTGAAGGACTCCATAAAATGATTATAAGTGATTTACAGTAAAAGTAATGCAATAATGATTGGTATTCACTGTGTTTACCAATAAAGCAAACTTACAGGAGGATGGGTATAAATGTAAATTGATTTTATCACAGTCATCTCTATTCGAGAATGGTTTCCATGACTTAAGCAGGCGATATATATGGATGGACCCAGCAATGGGTGAATATCCAAGTAAGCTTCAATATCATTTTATTAGTCCCCTACCGGTGTTCACACCGGAGGGGACTATAGGTTTGCCCTCCGTCTGTCCGTCCGTCTGTCCGTCTGTCCGTCCGTCTGTCCGCTCAAATCTGGATCCCGCGATAACTTAATAACTAAGCAAGCTAACTTGATGAAACTTGGTATATGACTAGATGGCAATGTGTAGATTATGCACGTCATTTTATCCCATAACTAAGCAAGCTAACTTGATGAAACTTGTATATGACTAGATGGCAATGTGTAGATTATGCACTCATTTTATTTTGTTCTTTGACTAAAATTGTGGTTGCTATGGTAACGGAAATAGTGAAAATATGGCAAAAAACAGGATCCCGCGATAACTAAGCAAGCAAACTTGATGAAACTTGGTATATGACTAGATGGCAATGTGTAGATTATGCACGTCATTTTATTTTTGTTCTTCGACTAAAATTGTGGTTGCTATGGTAACAGAAATAGTGAAAATATGGCAAAAAATGGGATTGATTACCATATTGAGTCAAGGTGGAGCCGGTAGGGGACTTTATGTGTTGCATACAACACCAGTTACTTGTTATATATTTGTTTTACTGGTAATGAAATCACAGTGACCGATGTAGAGAAACAGGAAACAAAATGGCAAACACGTAAGGTAATTAATATAACAATGAAAGAAAATCTGTTAAAAAACCTATTCCAAAATTTATAAACATGAATTTTCATTTAAAGTTATAATCAGTATATCACTAAATGCAAACATTAAATTGTAACATTTATTCAAACAGATGTTTTATTAGAAGTGAAATGTTGGTCCTGACGACTTCAGATAACTGAGGTCCGACCGTAGATGGCAATATGGAGATTATGTACATAACTTTGCTTTTAGCGCACCTGAACACAACTTGCTCATGGTGAGCTATTGTCTGGCGTGCGTCCATCTGGCGTCAACAATTTTCTTGAAACAACATCTTCTCCTAAACCAATGAGCCAAATTTGATGAATATTGCATGTGATGTTCCATGCATAAAGCTCTACCAAAGTAACTGTTGTTCAAATGGTTCCAGTGCATTGCATATCTGGGTCACAGGAGCTAAAAATAGATTTTTAACTGAATCTTTAGATATCTTCCTCTTTGAAACCGCAAGGCTTAGAGCTTAGATATTTGGTGTGTATCATTGTCTTATGAACCTTTACCAAGTTTGTTTAGATCATGACCCTGAGTGCCCCAGGGGTCACTTGATTTTACATAGAATTATATAGGAAAAACTAGAAAAATCTTCTTGTCAGAAACAAGGTCTTGAATTTACTTATTTGGTGTGTAACATGGCCTAGTGTACCTCTACCAATTCTGATCAAATCATGGCCCTTGAGTCAAATTGGCCCCGCCCTAGGGGTCACTTGATTTTACATAGTCGTGTATAGGAAAACCCTCAAAAGATCTTCTCAGAAACCACAAAGCCTGGAGTTAAGATGTTTATGAGTGGACCTCAACCAAGTCACTTAATTATACCCAACAAATGTATTTAAAGGGGGTATACTGGAATCAGCCTGTGCTCAGTGGGTCGGTCATGCAATCAACTTGAAAAGTTTTGTCCTGTGAACTCCTTTTTTCACTTTCAGTCCAAATTCACCTGATACTTGGATAAATATTCATCAGGAGCAGTAGATGTGCAAGACAAAAATTTCTTGTGCGTTCGCATATGGATTACCACTGAGTTATTGCCACTGATTTGACTCTTAATATCTTGTGACACAAATTATTCTACATTTCTTAACAGATTCATTTAAAATTTTATGGATGCATTGATAATCAGGTGGAGAGGTGCCCGACATAAATTGCAATTGCAGAGTTATGCCCCTGATTCGACTCTAAATATCTTGTGACGCGAACCTCTTCTACATTTCTTAATCCATTCAGTTCAAATTTTGTGTGTGCGTTGATAATCAGAGGTGCGTGTCATAAATTTCCCTTCAGTTGTCTCCAGGATGGCAGAGTTATTGCCCTGATCCCTTTTTTAAATTATCTCCCTTTGTTAAATTCTGTTTTTCTTGTCCGGAACATTACTAAAATACTATACAAGGTATTGACTTCAAACTTAAAATATAGACAGATTGGATTAGGAAAAATTCAGTGTCCAAGAACTGTAACTCTACCTGTTCCCATTTTTAGCTCATCTGAGCACTTTGTGCTCAAGTGAGCTTTTGTGATCGCCCTTCGTCCGGCGTCGTGCGTCATCCATCGTCAACAATTTTCTTTAAACGACATCTTCTCTGAAACCGCTGGACAGAATTTAATGAAACTTGGCAGGAATGTTCCTTGGGTGAGGCTCTACAAAAGTTGCAAAAAAATAAAGTTGATCCATGAAGAACTCTGGTTGCCATGGCTACAAAAAGAAAAATAATTTGAAAACTTTAAAAATCATCTCCTTCAAAACTACTGGCCAGATTTCAAAATAAATTGGTACAGATGTTCCTTGGGTCAACCTCTACCAAAGTTGCTAAAAAAAAATCCAATCCGTAAAAAACATGGCCACCAGGGGCTTATTTGCCTTATATGTATATAGGGAAAACTTTAATCAACATTTCCTCTGAAACCACTTAACAGAATTTGATTAAACTTATCAGGGATGTTCCTTGGGTCAACCTTCACAAAAGTCGCTAAAATATACTTGATCCATGTAGAACTCTGGTTGCCATGGCAACAAAAATAAAAAATAAAAATGAAAACTTTAAAAATCATCTGCTTCAAAACTACTGGCCAGATTTTAAAATAAATTGGTACAGATGTTCCTTGGGTCAACCTCTACCAAAGTTGCTAAAAAAAATTCTGATCCGTAAAAAACATGGCCACCAGGGGGCGGGGCTTATTTGCCTTATATGTATATAGGGAAAACTTTAATCAACATTTCCTCTGAAACCACTGAACAGAATTTGATTAAACTTGGCAGGGATGATCCTTGGGTCAACCTTCACAAAAGTTCCTAAAATAAACTTGATCCATATAGAACTCTGGTTGCCATGGCAACAAAAAGAGAAAAAAATGAAAACTTTAAAAATCATCTGCTTCAAAACTACTGGCCAGATTTTAAAATAAATTGGTACAGATGTTCCTTGGGTCAACCTATTTATCTCAGGTGAGCGATTTAGGGCCTCATGGGCCCCTTGTTTAAGCAATTGCCTTCAAACTTTATGACAATGTTAATAACCATAAAATCTCAGATAAGTTTGATTATGGCTGATATCGGACTATTAGGTCAGGAGTTACGCCCCTTTTAATATTAAAAAATAGACAGATTGCACTTTGTTTGCACTGTAGCATCTTCATTTTTTAAGCAATTGCCTTCAAACTTCATGACAATGCTTATAACCATAAAATCTCGGCTTAATTTGACTATAGTCAAAATTGGACCATTATGTCGGGGGTTATGCCCCTTTCAATGCTAAAAAGGCTATATTTCACATTGTTTGCATTCTAGCATTTTTATTTCTTAACCAATCATCTCTAAAATTTGTGACAATGTTAAGTGTCATAAAATTTTGAATTTTGGCTGATATTTGCCCTTTAGGACAGGAGTTATGCCCCATTTGAAATGACAAAAATGGCTTATTTGGCTTTGTGTGCACTCTAAGTAATTTCTGAAAACCTCAAATTTCACTGTTTACGCCTCAGCATCTCTATTTCTAAAGCAGTATGTTTAGCATGTTTGGCATTGAGGACTATTTATCTCAGGTGAGCGATTAAGGGCCATCATGGCCCTCTTGTTTTAATTATCTATCTTTGTTTAATTATGTTTTTTATACCCCCCGCACAACAGTGTTGTAAGGGGGGTATACTGGATTCAGCTTGTTTGTCTGGCCGTCAGCCCGTCCGTCTGGCTGTTCGTCTGTCTAGCGGTTTCTTTGTCCGGGCCGTAACTCAAAAAGAATAAAAGGCATCAAGATGAAACTTCATATGTTGATAGATCTCATTGAGGGGGAGTGCAGTGACCAAGAACCATAACTCTCTGTCCCGTAATTAAACTTCATATGTTGATAGATCTCATTGAGGGGGAGTGCAGTGACCAAGAACCATAACTCTCTGTCCCGTAATTTTGAATTTATTGCCCTTTGTAAATTTTCATACTTAATTTTTGTCGGGCCGTAACTCAAAAAGTATAAAAGATCAAGATGAAACTTCATAAGTGGATAGATCGCATTAAGGGGGCATGCAGTGACCAAGAACCATAACTGTCTGTCGCGTAATTTTGGAGTTATTGTCCTTTGTAAATTATCATACTTAATTTTTGTCCTGGCCATAACTCAAAAAGTATAAAAGATATCAAGATGAAACTTCATATGTCGATAGATCTCATTGAAGGGGCATGCAGTGACCATGAACTATAACCTTTTGTTGCATAATTTTGGAGTTATTGCCCTTTGTAAATGTTCATATTTAATTTTTGTCCGGACTATAACCCAAAAAGTATAAAAGGCATCAAGACGAAACTTGAAACAAGAACTGTAAACTTCGTTCCTGTGACAAAGCAACATGCGGGGGGGGAGGGGGTATTTGGGCCATTACAATGGCAGTTCTAGTTATTGTTCAGAACATAACCCGAAAATTATACAAGGTATTGACTTGAAACTTAAGATGGAAACAGATGTAAACTAGGAGAAGTGCAGTGTCCAAGAACTGTAACTCTACACATACATGTTCTTATCTATGTTCCCCCTGGAACATTTTGCGGGGTTAATTAATCACCTTCAGTGATAGCTCTAGATTTATATAGACTTATTAGAGCTATGACCTTCAAAATTTGGGTGACAGGTACAGTTTTTGTGTGGAATTTAGATGATCCTGCAGTACTTCCGCATGGATAATGTATTCATTATGACTCATAATAAAATAATTATACCCCCACAAATGAAATTTGGGGGGGTATATAGGAGTCACCCTGTCGGTCGGTCGGTCGGTCCGTCCGTCGGTCGGTCCGGCGGTTGGTCTACAAATATTTGTCCGGAGCATTTCTCCAAAACTACTGTACCTATGTTGATGAAACTTCATAGGTAGATAGACCTTGATGAGAGGAAGTGCAGTGCATAAGAACCATAACTCTGCATGTATTTTGAAAGGAGTTATTGCCCTTTGTCATTTTTAATCTTTTGATTTTGTCCGGACCATAACTCCAATACTAAAGTAGCTAGGTTGATGACACTTCATATGTAGATTGATCTTGATGAGAGGAAGTGCAGTGCACAAGAACCATAACTCTGCATGTATTTTGAAAGGAGTTATTGCCCTTTGTCATTTTTAATCTTTTGATTTTGTCCGGACCATAACTCCAATACTAAAGTAGCTAGGTTGATGAAACTTCATATGTAGATTGATCTTGATGAGAGGAAGTGCAGTGCATAAGAACCATAACTCTACATGTTTTTTAGTCCCCTACCAGTGTTCACACCGGAGGGGACTATAGGTTTGCCCTCCGTCTGTCCGTCCGTCCGTTCAAATCTGGATCCCGCGATTACTTAATAACTAAGCAAGCTAACTTGATGAAACTTGCTATATGACTAGATGGCAATGTGTAGATTATGCACGTCATTTTATTTTTGTTCTTCGACTAAAATTGTGGTTGCTATGGTAACGGAAATAGTGAAAATATGGCAAAAATGGGATCCCGCCATAACTAAGCAAGCTAACTTGATAAAACTTGCTATATGACTAGATGGCAATGTGTAGATTATGCACATCATTTTATTTTTGTTCTTCGACTAAAATTGTGGTTGCTATGGTAACAGAAATAGTGAAAATATGGCAAAAAATGGGATCCCGCGATAACTAAGCAAGCTAACTTGATGAAACTTGCTATATGACTAGATGGCAATGTGTAGATTATGCACGTCATTTTATTTTTGTTCTTCAACTAAAATTGTGGTTGCTATAGAAACGGAAATAGTGAAAATATGGCAAAAATGGGATCCCGCGATAACTAAGCAAGCTAACTTGATGAAACTTGCTATATGACTAGATGGCAATGTGTAGATTATGCACGTCATTTTATTTTTGTTCTTCGACTAAAATTGTGGTTGCTATGGTAACGGAAATAGTGAAAATATGGCAAAAAATGGGATCCCGCGATAACTAAGCAAGCAAACTTGATGAAACTTGGTATATGACTAGATGGCAATGTGTAGATTATGCACGTCATTTTATTTTTGTTCTTCGACTAAAATTGTGGTTGCTATGGTAACGGAAATAGTGAAAATATGGCAGAAAATGGGATTGATTACCATATTGAGTCAAGGTGGAGCCGGTAGGGGACTTTATGTGTTGCATACAACACCAGTTACTTGTTAAAGGAGTTATTCCCCTTTGTTAATTTTTGTCTTTTGATTTTGTCCGGAGCATTTCTCCAAAACTACTGTACTTATGTTGATCAAACTTCATATGTAGATAGACCTCATATGTAGATAGACCTTCATGAGAGGAAGTGCAGTGCACAAGAACCATAACTCTGCATGTATTTTGAAAGGAGTTATTGCCCTTTGTCATTTTTAATCTTTTGATTTTGTCCGGACCATAACTCCAATACTAAAGTAGCTAGGTTGATGAAACTTCATATGTAGATTGATCTTGATGAGAGGAAGTGCAGTGCACAAGAACCATAACTCTGCATGTATTTTGAAAGGAGTTATTGCCCTTTGTCATTTTTAATCTTTTGATTTTGTCCGGAGCATAACTCCAATACTAAAGTAGCTAGGTTGATGAAACTTCATATGTAGATTGATCTTGATGAGAGGAAGTGCAGTGCATAAGAAAACCACAATGTAAATTCTTAAAGACAGGTTTTTGCAAACAATAAATATGGATGTGAACCATAATTAGACTGCATTTTTATTCTCCTCAGCTACAGATCTTGGGGGCAAATTGTTATCTTCTGTGTGTCTGTATGTGTGTCTCTCTGTCTATCTGTCTGTCTGTCAAAACTTTTTAGCATTGTCCAAAACTTTTGAACCATTGCTCACACTAACTTTAAACCTTACATACATGTAGTCTTTCACTCACGCAAACTTTTGAAACTGTATTCCTACACATGACAGACTTCCGGTGTGGGTATTGATCACCTTTAGTGATAATATTTTTTTTTGGTATGCTTATAAGCCCAAATCCTATGTGTGAACATTCGTTTTATGTGTCATGTGAATACATCCTGTGTCAAAGATAGGTGTGGGGGTATGAATCACCTTCATTGATAGTTCTAGTTGGCATTGAAGGCAATGTTTTTCAGATTAGCGATTCAGGACCATCTTGGCCCTTTTGTTTATTTCTCTGATCAAAATTCTTGTTGCTTTGGGAACGAAAATAGTCAAAATATTGTTTTAACAGATACCTCAAGGAGTATGTAAGCTAGCTTAATGAAAATGTGTTTAGATGGCAATATGAAGGTCAGTAGGGAACTTATGTGTTGCAAGCAGTACCTGTGACTTGTTTCATTTAATCTTAATTTCATGCCCTTGAATATTTTATCACTAGGATAATTCCAGATCTTGAGAGCCTGTTATGTTCATAGATACTCAAGTGATTGCACAACTATATTTATTTATATTTTCAAGTATATTCAAGCAAAGATTGTTCTATAAATTTTACATTTACTCATACTATGCCAGCCAAACCATCCCTCACCTGGAACCTGGTACAAAGGGATCAGCAGAACAGCTTATCTCCCAGACAACAAGGACGGCAGAGAAATCTGTGAAATGTTGAAGGTAGCGTTTCACAGAAGACTTGTGTTCACCATCGGCCGATCCACTACAACTGGACAGGAAGGAGTCATCACCTGGAATGACATACAACATAAGACGGATCCAACACCATTCAGACAGTGAGTGGAAATTTACAGACCAATATATGAATTACCATCTTTGTATTAATTTTGAACCATAAATTACATGTAAATGACACTGAATAAGTTAAATGTGTAATGCAATTTAAATATCACTGAATAAATTAAATGCGTAAAAAAAAAAAAATTTAATGCAAAAACTATGTTTGCAATACAATGAAAGACAAACCTTAAATTAATACAACAAGTAAATTTTAACAATTATGAGGAACAGAATCTGCAGGGCAAATAAATATTTAACTACTCCTAAGTTAAATTTCCCCTTATTGAATTCCCCACCAACAAACTTAAAATTTAAAGAATAAGCCTGGTGATCTGTTGTTATTTAGATGAGTATCTGTATGGTATTCATTTAAAAAAATAAGAAAAAACTGAACGTTTGAACATAAGATAAAATAAAGTTTAAAACAATTACTATTGATTTGTACTTTGTAGCTCACCTGAGCACAATGTGCTCATGGTGAGATATTAGGATCACCTTGCATCAGACATTGTGCGTCGTCCTTCATGTGTCATCAGCAATTTGCATTAAATGACATCTGTTCTGAAACTGCTTGGCAGATTTTTATTAAACTTGGCAGGGATGATCCTTGGGTGAACCTTCACAAAATTTGCTTAAATAAACTTGATCCCTGTAGAACTCTGGTTGCCATAGCAACAGAAAAAAATATGAAAACTTTAAAAATCATTTCCTTCAAAACTACTGGCCAGATTTCACAATGTTTGGGTACAGATGTTCTTTTGGTCACGATCTACCAAGATTGCTAAAATTATTCTGATCCGTAAAAAAACATGGCTGCCAGGGGCAGGGCTAATTTGCCTTAAATATATATAGTGAAATCTTTAAATGACATCTCCTCTCAAACCACTGGACAGAATTTGATTAAACTTGGCAGGGATGATCCTTGGGTGAACCTTAATAAAAGTTGCTAAAATAAACCTGATTCATGTAGAACTCTGGTTGCATTGGCAATAGAAAGAATTGAATTATGAAAACATTAAAAATCATCTCCTTTAATACTACTTGCCAGATTTCAAAATGTTTAAGTACAGATGTTCCTTGGGTACTCAGGTGAGTGATTTAGGGCCTCTATGACTCTCTTGTTAAGCTCACCTGAGCACAATGTGCTCAAAATGAGATATTCGGATCACCCTGCATGTATTGTCAATAATTTGCTTTAAACATCATCTCCTCTGAAACCACTTGACAGAATTGAATAAACTTGGCAAGGATGATTCTTTGATGTACCTTCACAAAAGTTGCTAAAATGAACTTGATCCATATAGAACTCTGGTGGCCATGGCAACAGAAAGAAAAAAAAAGAAAACTTTTAAAATCATCTCTTTCAAAACTACTGGTCAGATTTCAAAAAGTTTTAGTACAGGTGTTCCTTGGTTAACCGTCTACCGAGATTGCTAAAATTATTCCAGTCAATAAAGAACATGTCCGCCAGGGGCAGGGCTAATTTGCCTTAAATGTATATAGAGAAAACTTTAAACAACATTTCCTCTGAAAGTGCTGGACAGAATTTGATTAAACTTAGCAGGGATAATCCTTCGGAGAGCGTCCAGAAAAGTTGCTAAAATCTACTTGATCCATAATTATAGACCTCTGGTTGCCATGGCAACAGAAAGAAAAAAATATGAAAAATTAAAAATCATCTCATTCAAAACTGCTGGCCAAATTTCAAAATGAATTAGTACAGATGTCCCTTGGGTAAACCTACACACAGGTGAGCAGTCCAGGTCCTCTATGGCCCTCTTGTTAAAAAAAAAGAAAAAAAAAGTATATTTTATCCATATGTATGAGTTTTTAATGATGGATGGATACTTAGTAAACCCTAAATTCATTTTGTTTCATTAAATTTAACATAACTTTTACTTAATTGTAATTCATTTGAAAAATAAATAGATTAAGTTTTTGTAAGTGAAATTTCAGCCTAAACTGCTGCTATATAAAGAATACTAATAAAAACACTAATTTTATTTTTCTAACTCCCAGGGGTCGCATGATTGTACATAGACTTAAATAGGAAAAACTAGAAACAACTTCAAAAAGCCTGGAGTTTTAATATACATGGCATAGTGGACATCTACCAAATTTGTTTGCATTATGGTCCAGGAAGCAAAGTTGACCCCTTGTCACTTGATTTTTACATAGACTTATAATATGAAATACTTTAAAATTTCTTAAGATCATGGGTTAGATATTAGGTATATAACATGGCCTTGTGGACCTGAACTTCAAACTAAGTTTTCAAATCATGGCTGTGGGGTCAAAATTGGTCCCACTCCAATGGTCACTTGATTTTATAGCTATGACCATCAAAATTTGTTTCAGTTTTTGTGTGGAATTAAGATTGTCTTGCTGTACTTATGCATGCATTTTGTATTTAGTATGACTATGTTTTAAAAGGTAATAAATGTAATATTTCTCAGGTGAGTTATTTGGGTCCTTCTTGGCCTTCTTTATATTTCATATTTTAGTAGATCAGGTAATAAACTATCAATATACAAAAAATCAGGAAATTCTGAATGTTTTGAAAAAACGATAAACTGCCGTGATCATCTGTAAGTTAAAATACTTATCTCATGTGAAAGACTGAAAAAAAAACTTAATAAAATCCTGCCAGTTTTTTAAGTCACAAAAGTCCCTAAAATTATCCAGAAAATCTTAACAATGACTTTTAAGAAATGCTCTGCAATACAACTGTCTTCGTGGCTTCTTTAGCACATGCTTCTGTTTGTTGGTGATTCATAAATGTCCATTTAAAGCACAAACGTTGTTAGTTTATTTTTGTGCATAAAATATTAGTTTAAAAGCTCGCTACTTAGCAGTTTTGAGTAATATACATAATTTACCTGAATACAAAAGCACAGTACAAGACGTTACACATTTATTCAACTGGTTTTATTTGTTTCTCCTACCCTATTCTGCATATTTCTTTCGGCTCCAGTATATGAAAATTTACCAGTAATAAATGTGTATCAAATTAAATTATAGATCATTTAAAATAATGAAATGACCGGACTTATTCTATTTCTTTAGCTCACCTTAGCACAAAGTGCTCTCCTCTGAAACCACTGAGCCAGATTTGATGAAACTTGTCTTTGATGTTCTTTGCATGAAGCTCTATCAAAGTCAGATGGTTCCGGTCCATTGCATATCTAGGTCATAGGAGCTAAAAATAGATTTTTGTAGTGAAATCTTAAAAAATCTTCTCCGAAACTGCAAGGCCTGTAACTAAGATATTTCGTGTGTGACAGTGTCCAGTGGACCATTACAAAGTTTGTTCAAATCATAGCCCTGGGGTCAAAATTGGCTTCACCCCAAGGGTCACTGGAATCTGAAGGTTGTGGGTTTGATTCCAGCTGCAACATACTAAAGTTGTAAAATATGATACTGGTATAGCTACCATGCTTTGCGCTCAGCATATAAGGGTAGTTCCAGGACTGATTGGCCTTATGTCAGGATAATGTTACTGGATGTGGTATCATGCCACATGTCTAAGGCGTGATACTGCAGTGTTACAGCACTATATCCATATGACTGAAATACTGTTTGTGGGATGTTAAACCCAGCAAACAAACAAACAGACACAGACCACCATATAGATATTTAGGGTTGGCATCATAAATGTACCATCCCTCATTTACAAAAAAAAAAAAATTCACGTCAGATGTTTTGTAATCATGACCCCAGTGATCTGCCATTTTCATTGTGATCACTTTAAATTGATTAAATGCCATTAATTTTAAATGGATCATAAAATTATGCTTTGTTTATGCGTAGATTTTACATGCAAGTCTGTATTCATCATATTGTCCTCTAGGTTTGGCTATCCTGATGACACATACCTGAACCGTGTGAGAGAGGAGCTGGCTGCGAAGGGAGTAACACCGAAGGACATCTCAACTACATACAGTAGCAACTGAGTACCTGTGCCAGTAGTGCCTGCACAGGCAGAAACAGAAATCCAATTCTAGCATTTTGTGAATGTGGTATAATCGTATATGATATGATACTTAAATGATACAGCATAGTGCCTAGTTGTATTTTATTCTTATGTTAACAGTGTTGTGTAAGATTGATCTATATACATGTATCTGTGTGTGTGTGGGCAAACATTGTTACTTGTATATGATGACAGAATAATTAATTTGTTTACCTTATACTGCAGTTTAAAATACAGGTATGAATTTTTTGTTGATCAGAAGTGTCACAAGCTATAAAATATAAAATAAATATCATATGCAGAATTCAACCATTTTTTTCATCACCAAATCTGTATGGATAATAATGAAAAGTGTCTGAGATTTTTTTAAAGTGCTGTTAGATTTACCAAGAATTATTCATCAGCGCAATATTTATACTGCGTTATGTTTAACATTCCAAATTAATTAGCGAAACATACATAATCCTACCAATAAAGTGAAGACCCGACTTTGTACAACAACCTTTAACACAATATAACCTTGAATTTTGAATGACAGAGATATATTTGGACATAAAACCACATGCAGTACTAGGTGTGTGTGTGGTTTAATTGTACATAGGATGAATTTGTTTTGAAAGTGTTACTTGTATATATCTATATGAATTTACCGTTTTACTTTTTATGCTTCAATTTTGTAAAATATGTATGATAATATATGCATTTTATTTCCTTTGTCTTAACATGGCAGTGAAGTGTTAATTTTGTTCAAGATGTATGCACAGGATGTTCACTTACATGCTTCAGACCTAAGTTCATGTCATGTGAAATTATGTTGTTTCTTAAGTCAATTATTTTTGTGAAGACTGGTTTGACCAATAGTTTTATGTTCATGAACTATGAAACCTGTTTCTGTTTGCACATCTCCTTTCTAACATAGAATGTAAAAGCCTTATGCTGTATGTCATCTTCCAATGCCCATTATGTATCACATTCTGTAAGCAAAGGTGACACATAGGGATCATTTCTCCATCGGCTGTTTGTCCGTCACATTTTTTCCATAACGCTTCTTTTAGCAGGTGACATAGAACACTTCTTGTTAATATAAGCACTCTTGAATGTTTGAAGTGGGGACTGTGCTTATTATGTCATGTCATATTGCATTTACTCCATTGCTTTATAGCTCCTGTACTGATGATGTTACTGTAGTGCAACTTGGGGTCCTCAATGTCTTCAATAGATTGGGGCTGTATTTGGGATGGTTGGGGTCAAGGTCAATGTTACTATAAATAGGAAACTTAAATTGATAATAATTATATCCTATTATGTAGGTATTGTGTCTTGACATGGCACTTCAGGTCATTTCCCATCCTACACTCACTTTACATGAAGACAAGGTGAGATATGGGGTATTCATCACCTATAGTGATAGTTCTATTTTCAGGATATTCTTGCTTGACCTTGGATGAAGGTGGTTTGGTAGAGGTATTAATCAGTTCCATTGATCGCTCTAGTTTACTATATGATATATAATATACATAGTCAGATACCCATGGCTGCTTGTTACCTCTGTGATGTATGTATGGAGGGTAAGAGAATAAGTTGCTTGTGGGTTTCCGACGATGCAATGTATGGATAGTAACGGAATATGTTGCTTGTGGGTTTCCGATGATGCAATGTATGGAGAGTAACGGAATAAGTTGCTTGTGGGTTTCCGATGATGCAATGTATGGAGAGAAACGGAATAAGCTGATCATTGGTTTCTAATGACTAAAGTGTACATGATGACTGAATGTATACATGGAGTTGCAATGCTAAACAAAGTTGTCCTTAATTAAGCATCAAGGATGTCTATAAAGACTCACAAGATGTTTGGGATATTCTTCCATTTGTTTATGTTATCTTTGGTATATCATATATTGATGGTTTTCTTCATTATGTTTGCATATTTTATTGTGTTACTTCAGGGATCCTAAAAACCGATTTTTTACCGGTTTTGACCGATTTTGATCTCAATCGACCGGTTCAGATTTCAAAAAGTACCAAAAAAATCGGTCGAAAAAAAATCCATAATCCTCGTCTAAAACTTTCAAAATCGGTCCAAACGGTTCATAATAGTCTCTCTTACACACCAATTGACCTACTTCTTGAATTTCCGGTGTGCCCTCGGGGCAGGTGTCAGTGGGGGTCAGGCAGGGACACCCGTCTAGGTCATTATTGGGCAGTTAAGATGAATGGATTGACGGTTTGTACTTAGCGGTTATTTGGACGGTTCCGTGTAATTATCTATGCCGTAATAATGGACCATTGCTTGTTTGCAAACTGTAACCGGTCGACTTTTAAATGCGGTAATTAAAATATCAAAGGCTAATCAAAATTCGACCCAGAACCTATATATTGCATGTGGCGCAACAAGCTCGGCAAAGGCACTGGTAGGCACATATTTAAAAACACAGAAAGACAAAATAAACTTATGAAAAATTAAGGAGAAATGTGCTGGATGTCAGAAAAAGAACGGCTAAATGGTTTTTGGTTTTTGTGATAGCCGTCTACCTAAATGGTTTTTGTGATTTCCGTCTACATGTTTATATTTACATGTAAATATTTATGCTGGATAGTTTTTATAATAAAATAAATAAATAAAAAAACAACAACAACAAAAAAAAACACCAATAAACCCCTGTCGAAGTCGGATGTGCTGGGCCTCGACGTGGCACAGGGGCGAACGCTACTTACTTACTTACACACGCATTTAAATAAAAAAAATAATCACAAATAAATAAAAGTTATTGACAAAAAAAATATATAAACACAAAGGCACATAATAAACAACACCAAAACGACTGCTTCCAACAATTTATTGATTCGTTAGAGTCATATACAGACCGTCATATACATGCACTTCCGGTAAACAAACTTTCGATTTCGTAGAGGTAAATATTGCAGAAAAATAACTTATTATGCCAACAGGATGCTGAAATATAATAAAAGATCTATTTTCACACTGCAAATGATTCAGGGTATGTTGATTGAAAATATCAATGTTATTTATTTTTTTTCGTTTTTTTTCGGTTATGTTTTTTTTCGGGGGGGGGGGGGGGGGGGGGGGGGTACGGAACGGAATTGTTGTAAAGGGGGGGGGGGGGGATTTTGCCGTCGACCGGTTGAGATTCCAAAATTTTAGGATCCCTGACTTATATATATTTGTTCATGTAATAGTTTTTGGAAAATTATATTTTTACTGTCAGGTATAAGACTATCTAGAAAAAAAGTATAATTCTTAATTCATACTGAGGAAGTGAATGTTTGAAATGAAAGTAGACATTATCCCAAATGTAGAAGGTTTTAAACAGAAAGAATTGAAATTATTTGCAGGTTGATTGGGTTTTATTATACATGCTTTTTCAACTCTCTGAAGAACTTGACTTTGGATCAAAGTTACGCTTTTGATTCTTTATTATTATTTTGATATATGTTTTTTTATGCTCACCGAAGGTGACGCATATAGTCGCCGCTTCGTCCGTCCATCCGTCTGTTCGTCCGTCACACTTTCCTTGTCCGGACTATTCCTCAGGAACTAACGGCTTGAATTCAACGAAACTTTATGGGAAGCTTTATTACCAAGAGGAGATGCGCATATCGTCAGCATGACCCGATTCCTAAATTTTTTACAGAGTTATGGCCCATTGACTTTTCGGCCTATAGTACATATTGCATGATTCTTGTCCGGGCTATTTCTCAGGAACTAATGGCTTGAATTCAACGAAACTTTATGGGAAGCTTTATTACCAAGAGGAGATGCGCATATCGTCAGCATGACCCGATTCCTAAATTTTTTACAGAGTTATGGCCCATTGACTTTTTGGCCTATAGTTCATATTGCATGATTCTTGTCCAGGCTATTTCTCAGGAACTAATGGCTTGAATTCAACAAAACTTTATGGGAAGCTTTATTACCAAGAGGAGATACGCATATCGTCGGCGTGACCTGGTTCCTCAATTTTTCACAGAGTTATGGCCCCTTGACTTTTTGGCCTATAGTACATATTGCATGATTCTTGTCCGGGCTATTTCTCAGGAACTAATGGCTTGAATTCAATGAAACTTTTTGGGAAGCTTTATTACCAAGAGGAGATGCGCATATTGTCAGCATGACCCGATTCCTAAATTTTTCAAAGAGTTAAGGCCCATTGACTTTTTTGCCTATAGTACATATTGCATGATTCTTGTCCGGGCTATTTCTCAGGAACTAATGGCTTGAATTCAACAAAACTTTATGGGAAGCTTTATCACCAAGAGTAGATACCCATATCGTCGGCGTGACCTGATTCCTAAATTTTTCACAGAGTTAAGGCCCCTTGACTTTTTGGCCTATAGTACATATTGCATGATTCTTGTCCGGGCTATTTCTCAGGAACTAATGGCTTGAATTCAACGAAACTTTATGGGAAGCTTTATTACCAAGAGTAGATACGCATATCGTCGACGTGACCTGGTTCCTCAATTTTTAAGAGAGTTATGGCCCCTACTACCATGTTGTTGACTAATATTCATGTCATTTGCCTAATTTAACAGGAGATATCATTTAAACAAAACCCCACAAAATTCAATATGCTAATAATGTCAATCATAATCATGTCAGCTAATTGTTGTTTAGGCCATTATACACTATTTCAAATATCCAGTCATATGTCAAGAGTGTTGGTTAACCTCTTTGATATGAGCACACATTGAAATGTATGATTTAATTTTTAGTAGTATAAAAACTTAAAAAAAATCAATGAAAGATCTGATGAGTAACACGTATTATCATATTAAATAGTTAACTGTTACTAAGTTTCCAAATTAGAGTTGGTAAAACATCTCATCTGATGAGGAGAATAGATATGATTTAGGAATGGGGATTTCAACATATCCTCCCACCCATTGACCAAGGCCTTATTTGTAACAATGACGTTCTTCGGGGAGCATCTGTCAGTTCTACTGACTTTCTTGTTTTCTTTTGTTTTTGTTTTCCTTCTTGATTTTATTTATTTTGCTTTCAAACCAGTTATGAGTACATGTGTATATAGTATATATGACAGGCCATTGTGATTTGGTGTGCAGAGTATTAGCCTTTTTGAGCAAGAGAACACTGGTTTGATCCTCATGATGACCTTCAAAACCCAGTAAAAATGGGAGTAGAAGTCTTGGTGTGTTTCCTGTGATTGACAAAGGGTATTTGCTAGAGTCATAAAAATGTCTGTCTAGTACTTTGCAACTTATTTAATTGTCCAATAAATGCCACACATTTTAACAGCATTTATTTTAGGTCATCCTAAGACAGATGTCAATATTTATTAGGATATGAAAGGAGAGAATTTCCAATCCAGGTAAAAGGTTATTAGACAAGAAATATTCTCAACATTTGCTTTATTTTGAATTTGACCAATGAGTTTGATTTTTGATTTGACCACACAAAATAGTCATTTGAGGATTAATGCCAAATTCAGCCAGCATAATGTAAAACTATAGTTAAAAAGTTTGATGATACAGAACTTAAAGATTTCTAAATTGTTGATTTTTTTTTATTTTATGTGTGTTTGTGTGTGTGTGTGTGAGAGAGATAGAGAGAGAGAGAACTGCAGGGATGATCAGTTGAATGTAGACTAGCATACTGCAGAATCACTCAAAAAAAAAAAAGATTAAAAAAAAAAAATAATATGATGCTAAGGTATTGATGTAAACATACTGTGTATGTGGTTCTTAAAGGACTTTAAAGTTGGATTAGCTAAAATTAATTTGTTATTGCATTGCTTAAACATATTTTACATGTGTGTTGAAATGATTTTATTGTTTTGATTTCTTTCCCAGTGATTTGTATGTATAAATTTGAGTAGTAAGTTTTCCTAAATAAGACATGTCTCATGTATATTCTTCATATGTTTGTTCCATGTGCGCTTTACCAATTTTATTGATTTTACAGTGTCAAACTATGTTCCTACTCTTTGTCAGTTGTTATAAAAAAGGGACTGAATTTTCTATGAAGTATCCAATAGCAACAATAATATTTTAATCAAGCCTTAATTGCAATAGTGGCCAGAATAACAACGGTGCCATGGTCTAGTGGTAGGTTGTTGACTTTGGATCAGGAGAATGTGAGTTCAAACCAGTTTTTAAGGGTCAGTCTTTTCTTGTGACCTTTCTCGGCACAAGTAACTGACAAAAAGGATAGACATAAACTGACAGAACATTTGCATGTTTCACAAATGACACCTAATAATGAAGTTTGATACAGGAATTATAGTAATAAGTATTGCCTTTGAATGATGAGATAATTCATGAGATAATTAGGATAGGGTTATTATCATGCAGTAATTGTTATAAAAAGGATTACATAATTGGGATGAATATGATAATTTTTATGAGGTAATTATAATAATATTGATATAATTATGGAGAGATAATTAAGCTTCCTTTGTCTTCAGGCAAGTATGCCTGAAAAATTGGGTGCTTTTACGGTAGTACGATTTATAACATTCCTTAATTTAATTAATTTTGTGAAGAGACTTCTCCTGTTCTGATGAAAGTTTCAACCCTTTACCTCATGAGTATTCATGTGCACATTAACACCTTTATGAATATTAATTCCCTGAACTTAAAATGGTATATGAAACGGTGGATTTTTCAGTTCACTGCAGTTTGTGAAGAGTCCAGGCTACAATATGGTAGGGGCAAACAGAGGAGACCCTGATCAGCTTGTGGAAGGAGATTGTGGTCTGGGTATAGTAACACTGTTCATTAAGCCGTCAAAACACATCAACAAGTGGTAGAGGGTTGATAATTTAATTGTGAAATCATATTTGCTATCTTATTTGTTTGACATGTATTCTGTTGATGTTGAAATATTCAGAGAGTACCTTAGCTGGTGACGTAATCCAATGGCTGTATTTGTATTTAAAATGGAGCTTACGTTTTTATCATAGAATGCACAGCCATTGGTGACTAGGTGACTTACAGAGTGCATCAGATTTTGCTTTTAAACTGCTTTTGATTTTTGCAACTGTGTAAATATTAACATGTTAATGATACCCTTGTTTCAGTTTAATTCTAAACTTTGGGCTTTTCTGCAATCATTCATGTCATGTTGCATCCCTTTCTTTACCTCGTTGACCCAAACTTCAGAATCTTCCATACAGCTAATGGTCCATCAGTTATTCTTAAAACAGTTATATAGTGTCACAATTGGTAACTTGACATTGTATTAAGTGTTAATGGGGTCAAGGTCAAAGTCACTGTTTCCAAAGATAGAAAACAGGATTTGCTAGCTTCCATATATGGGAGAGAGTGGTGAGACCTTTTATAAAGACTTGTAAATAAGAGTTTTGAGTGTTTTCTCAAATCTCAAATGACTTCATTGTGTAAGTCATCAAGTTTGCAAAACATGTTTCTTGGTCATTTAAAACACTGAACTGGAATTTTTTTCACTTACATGTTTACTCTTTCAATTGAGGCCATCATATGAATGCCTAACTTCACAGTAGCATTTCCATGCATGCTTGACAAAACCGTAAATTTGTAAGTGAAAAATTTCCAGTGTAGGGTTTTAATGAAAACTGGTTTCATAAAGTTTTGGTTCAGTATGGACATGGTCAAAATCAAAGGTCAGTGTTACTAAAATTAGAAACCTGAAATTAATTATGTGGTGTGACCTTGAACACAGCAGTATTGTGGGGGTATTATTTGTTTTTAGCTCACCTGAGCACAAAGTGCTCAAGGTGAGCTTTTGTGATCGCCCTTCGTCCGGCGTCCATCGTCGTGCGTCGTCAGTCGTCCATCGTCCGTCGTCAACAATTTGCTTTAAACGACATCTCCTCTGAAACCGCTGGACAGAATTTAATGAAACTTGGCAGGAATGGTCCTTGGGTGAGGCTCTACAAAAGTTGCTAAAATAAAGTTGATCCATGAAGAACTCTGGTTGCCATGGCAACAAAAAGAGAAAAAAAATGAAAACTTTAAAAATTATCTTCTTCAAAACTACTGGCCAGATTTTAAAATAAATTGGTACAGATGTTCCTTGGGTCAACCTCTACCAAAGTTGCTAAAATTATTCCGATCCGTAAAAAAACATGGCCGCCAGGGGCAGGGCTTATTTGCCTTATATGTATATAGAGAAACCTTTAAACAACATCTCCTCTGAAACCACTGGACAGAATTTGATTAAACTTGGCAGGGATGATCCTTGGGTCAACTTTCATAAAAGTTGCTAAAATAAACTTGATCCATGTAGAACTCTGGTTGCCATGGCAACAAAAAGAAAAAAAATGAAAACTCTAAAAATCATCTTCTTCAAAAGTACTGGCCAGATTTTAAAATAAATTGGTACAGATGTTCCTTGGGTCAACCTCTACCAAAGTTGCTAAAATTATTCCGATCCGTAAAAAAACATGGCCGCCATGGGCGGGGCTTATTTGCCTAATATGTATATGGAGAAACCTTTAAACAACATCTCCTCTGAAACCACTGGACAGAATTTGATAAAACTTGGCAGGAATGGTCCTTGGGTCAACCTTCACAAAAGTTGCTAAAATAAACTTGATCCATATAGAACTCTGGTTGCCATGGCAACAAAAAGAAGAAAAAAAATGAAAACTTTAAAAATCATCTTCTTTAAAACTACTGGCCAGATTTTAAAATAAATTGGTACAGATGTTCCTTGGGTCAACCTATTTATCTCAGGTGAGCGATTTAGGGCCATCATGGGCCTCTTGTCTGTGATAACCCTGATTTAGGTTATGTGATTTTTGTTTTATAAGTGCTCATAATGAGTCTTCTTTGGTAGATTATAGTTTACATTTTTAGCCCATTTTGTCCTTTTATATGTTTGTTTCGTCTTTCTGTAATCCTTTTCTATTTGAGAAATACATGTAGCAAGGAAATTGATTTAAAACCAGCATAAACCAGAGTATTGTGCAGGCTGATTAGGTTTTATAAAGTTGGTTACACATCAGTTTGATGCAGAGAAATTATTATGCTTTCCACGTTAATTTAAACAAATACCAACATAACAATGTTTAAACAATTAATTCCAGATCAATTGTTCTTGAAATATTTTGGACCATTTTAAGGTCATATTTAGGTCTGGACGTGACAGTTACAGCATTGTAATGGACCTGCATTGTATTCCTGTCATTGTTGAACACCAGCACTAAATAATCTGCTGCTCAACAATGTTACTAGTAAATCATTAAATGCACTTACTTGATTGGTTCCATGCCTGAACTGATGAAATCCATTATCCAATCAGATTGCCTGTATTATATTTAAAGCCCCAGAATGTGTCTGAAAAAAATGTTTAATATTCAGATTGTAAACTCTAATTTAAATGGCTGACTTTTGTTTTTTTCCAATTATTTGTCAAAGGTATATTATGACGTGCTGGCGATAGGCATATCACAGTTATCTGATGATTTATAACTTTTAGACAAGAAAGTAACTCTGTCATTGATATTTATACCCCCTGCACAACAAAGTTGTAAGGGGGTATACTGGATTCAGCTTGTCTGTCTGGCCGTCCGTCTGTTGGTTTCTTTGTGCGGGCCGTAACTCAAAAAGTATAAAAGGCATCAAGATGAAACTTCATATGTGGATAGATCTCATTAAGGGGGAGTGCAGTGACCAAGAACCATAACACTCTGTCGTGTAATTTTGGAGTAATTGCCCTTTGTAAATGTTCATACTTAATTTTTTTCCGGGCCGTAACTCAAAAAGTATAAAAGATATCATAATGAAACTTCATATGTAGATAGATCTTATTGAGGGGGAGTGCAGTGACCAAGAACCAAAACTCTGTTACTTAATTTTTGAGTTATTGCCCTTTGTAAATTTTCATACTTAATTTTTGTCCGGGCCGTAACTCAAAAAGTATAAAAGATATCAAGATGAAACTTCATATGTGGATAGATCTCATTGAGGGGAGGGGGTGCAGTGATCAAGAACCATAACTCTCTGTCGCATAATTTTGGAGTTATTGTCCTTTGTAAATTTTCATACTTAATTTTTGTCCGGGCCATAACTCAAAAAGTATAAAAGCCATCAAGATAAAACTTCATAAGTGGATAGATCTTATTGAGGGGGCGTGCAGTGACCAAGAACCATAACTCTTTGTCGCGTAATTTTGGAGTTATTGCCCGTTGTAAATTTTTATACTTAATTTTTGTTTGGGCTGTTAATCAAATATAGAAAGCTTTCAAGATGAAACTTCATATGTGGATAGATCTTATTGAGGGGATGTGCAGTGCCCAAGAACAATAAGTATCTGTTGCATAATTTTAGAGTTAATGCCCTTTGTAAATTTTCATACTTAATTTTTGTCCGGGCAATAACTCAAAAAGTATAAAAGGTATTAAGATGAAACTTCATAGGGGATAGATCTTATTAAGGGGGAGTGCAGTGCCCAAGAACCATAACTTTCTGTTGCATAATTGTGGAGCTATTGCCCTTGGTAAATTTTTATACTTAATTTTTGTCCGGATCATAACTCAAAAAGGGTAAGAGATTTCAATATGAAACTTCATATGTGGATAGATCTCATTGAAGAGAAGTGCAGTGCCAAAGAACTGTAACCCCCATTTGCGTCATTTAAAAAATTCCTGTGACAAAACGGCATGCGGGGGATATTTTCGACATGACAATGGCAGTTCTAGTTATAACAGTATTCCAGAAGAGAATAGAGTTTAACAAATATGGGAAAAATAATGGCTTAATTTTACAAAACTGTGAAAACTGATGGATCACAAATAAACATGATAAATTACATATTGATTTTTAGGTCACCTGAGCACGTGTGCTCAGGATGAGCTTTTAGGATCGATGAATGTCCGTCGTCCATCCGTCGTCCACAATTTGTTCGTTTGCACTCTAGCATCTTCATTTTATGAGCAATTATCTTCAAACTTTAAAACAATGTTTATAACCATAAAATCTCGGCCAAGTTCGATTATGGCTGATATCGGAACATTAGGTCAGGAGTTATGCCCCTTTTAAAATTAAAAAAAGCCAGATTTCACATTGTTTGCACTCTTGCATCTTCATTTCATGAGCAATTATCTTCAAACTTTATATCAATGTTTATAACCATAAAATCACGGCCAAGTTCGATTATGGCTGATATCGTACCATTAGGTCAGGAGTTATGCCCCTTTTAATATAAAAAAATGCCATATTTCACGTTGTTTACACTCTAGCATCTTCCTTTTTTTAGCAATCATTTTCAAACTTTATGACATTGTTAATGACCATAATGTCTCGATTGAGTTCAATTGTGGCTGAGATGGGTCATTTAGGTCAGGAAGTATGCCCTTTTTAATACAAAAAATGCAAGATTTCACTTTGTTTATTCTCTACCAACTTCATTTTTTTAACAATCATTTTTAAACTTTAAGACAATGTTTATGCCCATAATCTCACAATCGGGTTCAATTATAACTGATATTGACTTGTAAATTTAGGAGTTATGCCCATTTCACCATAAAAAAAAGCCAGATTTCACTACTTACACTCAAGCATCTTTATTTCTTAAGGAATCATCTTTCTCAGGTGAGCGACCAAGGGCCATCTTGGCCCTCTTGTTTACATTACTGATATATGTGCATATATTACTGTTGCACATAAAGTCACATGTATATCGAGGCATTTTTTGTATTTATTTTTAAATATACTCAATGACTTTAAAACACCTCAGCTTTGATGTTAAATAGTTTATGTTTTTTAGAACATTTTTAGATTATTTAGAAATGTAATGCGACATATTTCAGCAAAGGATTGATATATATTTTATGTCCAACTTTTATCTTCTCAATAACGAAAATGTGAGTTTTAAGTATTGGTCAAATTGTGTGAAGACAATATAATGTGAAATATAAAAGTTTTATACATTAGGCGTTTTACAAGTCCTTGGGTGTAATGTTTACATATACCTTCAGTTAGTTTGATTATTTTAGCCGTACTAGGACAGTGTTTGACAAATCAGTGGCTTAATTCAATGTTACAGTTACATGTATTGTATTATGTTGGAAGTTCTCTATTCATAACATCAACTTTATAATGCTGTCATATAGAATATAGTGTTAATACATGTGCCATACTGTTCACAGTGGTAAGTTATTTAAACCCTGTTTCTCATGGTTTTATCAATCAATATGACTACCAAGAGGTTCACTTGCTTTTAACAAATGACTCTTCAGTTGCTTTTAAATAAGTTCCTTACTTTATTACCTTTGTGGTATATCTGCAAAGGGAAATAATTTTAAAGTGTCTCATATTTACTTCAGTTGTTGGAATAATATTGTAGAATTGTGTAACTGAATTTTAAAAAAAGCCTTATTAAATGTTTAGATGCGCCATGTACTGTATTATGCTTGAATTTGTAATAATCAAAAATATGGCTTATATGTGCGTATAAATACATGTACATATATAACTTTATTTATGTCTGCCTTTAAGTAAGATCAGTTTTTAAGTTTAGACCCAAACAACATCAAATATTCTTAGTGCTAAGACATACATGAAATAAGTTGGGATTATTTTTTTTATTATTTTAACCAAGTACATTTTATGGATCATGTTCACACATTGGGGAAAATGACCATTTCTTTACATCTATTGTTAATAAATAAAGGTATCCTGGTAGTATGTACATAGAACTTTGCCCATATAATATAAACTTAAATAAAGGATATGGTAGCACATTACTCCCCCTGACACAAGGGTTGTGAGGCAAGCCAGGCCTGGAGAGTTTTCATTCTTATCTCTCCTCTAGCAAAATATTGACCTCCTTTGGGTCCATAAATGGAGGTTGAAATACTATATGACTATCTCAACACACGGACTAAGACCACAATTACCTGCCATTGGTTACCCTGCATCCGGATGTGTTAGTGACCCTATTTAATGCTGAATTATGGTGATTTTTTTTCTGAAAGACATGCAATAAAGGATGAAATCCTATAGAACACAGTTAAAATAGTCATAAAATGCCCAATTTGGAGGCCTTATCGCACAACAACCTTAAAAGTTGAGCATTGCTGAGAGGGGAATTTTTGAGAAAATTGGTGTGAAATGGCCGACCGGTGCACTAAATTCATATGTATGTTATTTGGCCTTAAAAAGGTCAAAAAGTAGTCGGGTGACCCCATGTTTAAAATGTACAGAATTATTTCTCTTGAATAGATCTAACTAATGAGGGTAAGTTTGGATGACAAATTGTCATTTGTATATATGTTTATATAGAACATATAGTAAAATTAATTGTGGTCTTAGTCCACACACACACACACATATTTCAAAATGACTTCCAATGAATTTTAAGTGCATCTTGCTTTAGCTTCCCAGAGCATTATGTGTTGAGGGTAAGCTAATATATGATGGTGTCTGTCCATTGTCTACAGTTGGTTTGGATTTACTGGAGCATCTTTTCGTTTCTTTAACAATCTTGATCAAATTTTGGGGGAATCTTTGCCCAGGTCATCAAGAATGACTGAAATCACTTTGCTAGAACTAGTTTCTACACTTTTTAAGCACCCTTAATCAAAGAAGTACACAATTTTCATGGCCATAATATCTAGGGCAAGTTCGATTTTATTCATATACTTTACACCCAACGTCCGCATTTATTTCAGATTTCATTCTACTGTGAAGTAAATAATAAATTCCTGACTACTCGCAACCAGATTAAATTTAGGCAGATATGTCAGCCCAGGTCTAGTTATTGTCCTTTAAATATAAAAATTGCCAGATTCTTTAGACTAAGTGTCTGCATATGGTAAACAATCGTCAAAGGGTGTGTTTCCCTGTTTCATATTAAAAGTTCTTGTTTACGTTTTTCCCTCTTTCATACCCCTAAGTAACACTTTAGATTATGTATAAGAGCAGTTGTACTCAGGTGAGCAAAATTAGATAATAGTTTCTTTCTTGAATATATTTGAATAATAAATCTTTAATTTTTTATTTTGATTTAAATGATTATGATGGCATATTGATAATAATTTGTAATGCTTTCACTTGCAAATTGAAAATATTTATAATGAAAAGCATATTGTAGCCAGGATCCTAATATATATGTGTATTAATAGAATGTTTTGTTGGTTCTTATTTGACCACCCTGGATTTTTATCATATATGTATAATCATTTTTGTACATACATGTGTGCAGCCACGTATTATTCTCTTCTGACATGATATGGAGAATAATTATGGGCGGAGGTTGTTGCTATGATGACTGATTACGTCATATTTTGTTATCGCCTTTTATCAATGTAGCCCAGCGATACTGACTCTGACCCTTACTTGAAACATCACGTGAAACTTTCAGTCAATCGGGAGACGATTGGTTCCATCACAGACATATGCAGCATATACCTTACAAAGAAATAACTATAATATCGAAATGATTTGAATTATTATGGAACAAAGGCTACCAGTATCATATTTTTGCGCAACATTGAGAACCTTGCCGATCTGAAACACGTTCTTTATACCTTAATTTGTGTCATTATTTACTAATTGCTCTAAAAACCAGGGGACCTCCGTGACCGAGAGGGTAAAGTCGCTGACTTTAACACTCACTCAGCCCCTGACCTCGTGGGTTCAAATCCCGGCAGAGTCATTCAGATTTTCATGTGAGGAAGCCTTCCAGCTGGCTTGCTCAAATAGTCTAGTCTCTAAAAACCAGACCGTTATGTAAGCATCAGTTCACATCATGAAGTGATAGGCTATTGCCCCGAAGTTGACAATATGTCACACCCAGGGCAATAAATCATGCCCTTCAGTTCGGCACCTCTCCGACACTCACACACACCCAGATAAATTAACCCGGGTAAACCTTTTATTACCCCCTGATTGATCTCAAACAGGATATTACATAATCATACCAAACAAGCAATATATATAATTTGAAAATATGGTTTCTGTGGAAACCCAATGCAGATACAGGTTTTTAACCAAAAAAAAAGAGATTTGGATTTAAAGGCATGTAACACGTTTATCAACGAAAACCATATTTTTGATATGACCAGGACATTTATGTATGTATTTATTTATATTATCATATATTGTTTCAGAGATGTTAATACCTAGATTAATGTAGCTGAGATTAACAAAAAAGTTTTAGCAAAGTTCCAATTGTGTTCAGTTATCCTTTGAAGTTTGGGGGGGAGAGAGAGAAACGAAATAAGAACGCAAGCTTATGGTAAGCAGATTTTACATTAACAAACACTGTTCATGTCAACAACGCGATAAAAATAATGTCAGGACCAAACTAAAAATACTTTTAATCTTTATTTAAGCGGATTTATTATTATTATTTTACATCAAAACTCGCTTTTGTGCAATATTGCAAATGGCGACTACTTCAAGTTTTACACATCTTGTGTTATCTCGCGGTCACATGACGTTCCACGTGCTTAATCGAGAGCTTGACTAACTCTTTACCTGTATGGAGTTCCAAATCTATGGTGAATGTATCTATTGTTCCATAATGCAAGGCCAAAGACAAAGTGTATGGCTTAGTGACACTGTAAATATATTGTCGTTAATAATTCAAATTTTATGTTTTACTTTTACTTTATGTTGTTAAAAGTATGGAATCTTACTCAAGCGAGACGAAGCCTCTTGGTTAAGTTCTTAACCGTTTGTCCCACTTCAACTCTTTTTTCAGTCCAGTTAAAAATATATATTACTTATGTTGCCCAGGTTATGTGAAAAGTGAAAAAAAATTCTTTTGGGCGGTCATCAAAGGTGCCTCTGTGGCCTTCGTGACAAATGTGACTGAGACAAACGGTAAGCCATATAACTAAAGTTGTTGTTTATTTCTCCTGAATATAGAACTTAACCCTGCGCTCACATATTGTGTTAAATTCCATTTTATGAGAAATAATTACATGGATAAGAAATACATTTTTTTGAAAACATAAACTTTAAGTCTCACTTTTGTCACCTAGGCCACAGCGGCACCTTTGAAGTCGGCTGTAGGAGCACGCGACCCGTGTAACCGTTCTAAACAACATTTTTCACATAACCCGAGCAAAATACGTAATATGCTTATTGAATTTGGGCTGAAAAAAGGAGCTATTTCAGTGGCTGGAAAAGTGGGACAAAGGGTATGGATTTATCCCAGCGCATAATTAGGTCACAGGAGCTAAAGATAAAATTTAAAAGTGAAATATTAAAAAATCTCTTCTCTGAAACCACAAGGCCTAGAGCTTAGATATTTGGTGTGTGGCCTTGTCTAGCAGACCTCTATCAAGTTTGTTCAAATCATGACCCTGGGGTCAAAATTGGCCCCGCCCCAGGGCTCATTTTATTTTATGGACTTATATAGGAAAAACTAAAAAGACTTCTTGTCAGAAACCACAAGGCCTGGAGGTTAGATATTTGGTATATAACATGGCCTAGCAAATCTCTACCAAGCTTGTTCAAACCTTGACCCTGGGGTCAAAATTGGTCCTGCCCCAAGGGATCACTTGATTTAACATCACCTAATATAGGGAAAACAGGTCCGGATCCAGAATTTTTCCACTGGGGGGGCCAAAGTCTGAATGTGATGTGAGTGCTAGGGTGGTCCGGGGGCATGCTCCCCCAGAAATAAAGGGTTTTTAGTGTGATGGAGATGCATTCTAAAGGGTATCTGGGGATAAAAGTGAAGGGTTTTTTATGTTTTCTTTTCTATTTTTTTTTTTTTTTTTTGAAACTTGAAGACCATGGATCTAATGCCTAGAGCCCACTGGAGAAAAATCCTCGGCATTGTGGAAATACACAATTTTTCTCCCGATGGCATCAGATGTTTGAGCCAAAAAGATGGAGCAGTCCCATGAGAAGCTTCGGGATTGGTCCGTTGAAATGTTCACTGATGTTTCGGTTATGGTATGGTATTATCGGGGGTGGCTCCCAATGCTCGTGAATTTTTCCCGATGATCAGGGAAGGTGAGTCGGAGCTTCACCGAATTTGAAACATTATCGGGGGAATATCCCCGTAGATTAGGGGATGTATCGTTGTATCAAACAATCCTAAGTGCCTCTGGGAAGATTATGGAGATTATGTGAATTTGGCCTTTTTGACTGCTCAGTCTAAAGTTAACAAAAAAAAGCAAATTTTAGAGTGCGCTTGCCGAAATTTTTTTTTTAGCTCACCCAAGCACTTGTGCTCGGGTGAGCTTTTGTGATCGCCTTTTGTCCGTCATGCGTCGTCAGTCGTCCGTCGTCCGTCGTCAACAATTGCTTGTGAACACTCTAGAGGCCACAGTTTTAGCCCAATCTTCATAAAATTTGGTCAGGATATTTGTCTACATGATATCTCGGATGAGTTCGATATTGGGTCATGTGGGGTCAAAAACTAGGTCACCAGGTCAAATCTTAGAAAAAGCTTGTGAACACTCTAGAGGCCACAGTTTTGGCCCAATCTTCATGAAACTTGGTCAGGATGTTTGTCTACATGATATTTCGGATGAGTTCGAAATTGGGTCATGTGGGGTCAAAAACTAGGTCACCAGGTCAAATCTTAGAAAAAGCTTGTGAACACTCTACAGGCCATAGTTTTGGCCCAATCTTCATAAAATTTGGTCAGGATGTTTGTCTACATGATATCTCAAATGTGTTGTGTTCGAAATTGGGGGTCATGTGGGGTCAAAAACTAGGTCACCAGGTCAAATCTTAGAAAAAGCTTGTGAACACTCTACAGGCCATAGTTTTGCCCAATCTTCATAAAATGGTCAGGTGTTTGTCTACATGAATCTCATGGTTCGAAAATGGGTAATGTGGGGTCAAAAACTAGGTCACCAGGTCAAATCTTAGAAAAACCTTTTGAACACTGTACAGGCCACAGTTTTGGCCTAATCTTCATAAATTTTGGTCAGGATGTTTGTCTACATGATATCTTGCATGAATTTGAAATCGGGTCATGTGGGATCAAAAACTAGGTCACCAGGTCAAATCTAAGGAAAACCTTGTGAACTCTCTAGAGGCCACAGTTTTAGCCAAATCTTCAATAGATTTGGTCAGGGTGTTTGTCTAATTGATATATAGGATGAGTTTGAAAATGAGTCACATGAGGTCAAAAACTAGGTCACCAGGTCAAATCTAAGAAAAACCTTGTGAACACTCTAGAGGCCTACATTTTTGTCCCAGTCTTCATTAAACTTAATATGAATGATGACTGCATGAATTCCCAGTTGAGTGCAAATTCAGGTAGGATCAATATGTAGGTCACTTAGTCAAATGTTAGAAAAACACTTTTAGATGCCAGATTTTTTGTCATTATGCCTAACACTGCCATCTTACTCAGGTGAGCGACACAGGGCCATCTTGGCCCTCTTGTTTTTTTTTTTGCAAATATTCTGAGATTCTATCACAAGATCTGGAATGTGTCACAGAAAGGTCGCCGAACATTCGAGACATCACCGAAGCCTATGAGGGTTCCTCGGAGGAAAAAATATTCGCGGAATCTCCGAGAATGCTTCCCAGGAGCTTCCGGGAAGCTATGCGTATGTTTCCCCGGCCTGTTTTCCCCGATAAAACTTCGAGAACATATAGGGAAAAAATTCAATGCAAGCAATGAAGTTCTTCCGATGACTCCACATGGCTCGCAACACTTTAGAAGCTTCCGCCGGACAGAGGGGAACCTGTTCCCGACGCCTCTCAAGGCTCATCAATTTCCATCGGGAGTATATTCCCTAGGCAAAAAAATGTCAAGTGGGACTGAGCCTTGAGCGATATAATTTTATATTTTACCTTCGCAAAGCCATGTTTTTGAATAACTACTGTGCAATAGTATTTGACTACAATTGTATTAAAAAAAATGACGGTAGTAAGATGGGAGGCAGACTGACTTAAAAAAATAATAGGTGCTTTTTGGACCCCCCCCTTAAAAAAGTGACTTGTGTACACTATCAATTAGTGAATGCTTTGAATAGTCATCAGTTTTAGACTCAATATGGTAAAAGACAGTTTTGTTTAAATCTGAGGAAAAAAAATCACTTTAAACATGTTTTGTCAAGTATGTTTAAGGGAATACCAGGTATATGCTGTATTAGGTTCGAACTTGGTAATCTTGACTGTCTAATTGTCGATCTGGAAGCAGCCTTCACACACAGACTTCCCAGATAAAAAAAAAAGTCAGGCGCACGTTTTAGGGTCGGGCGGTTGCAGAAGGTTTGGGCCTTTTCTGCGTGTCGATTTTTGGTACATTTTTTTTCTAAATGTTAAATCTATGCGTATATTTCCCTGGCCTGTTTTCCCCGATAAAACTTCGAGAACATATAAGGAAAGTTTTCAATGTAAGCAATGAAGTTCTCCCGAGGCCGCCCAATACTCCACGTAGCTCGCGACGCTTTCAAAGCTTCCGCGGGACACAGGGGAACCTGTTCATGACGCCTCCCGAAGCTCATCAATGTCCATCGGGAGTACATCCTCGAGGCAAAAAAAAAATTTAAAAAAAATGTCAAGTGGGACTGAGCCTTGAGCGATATAATTTTATATTTACCTTCGCAAAGCCATGTTATTGAATAACTACTTTGCAATAGTTTTTAGCTCACCTGAGCAAAGCTCAGGGTGAGCTTTTGGGATACTTGATTGTCCGTCGGCCGTCGTCCGTCGTCCGTCAACAATTTGATGTTTACACACTAGAGGCCACAATTTTGATCCAATCTTCCTCAAACTTGGTCAGAATGTTTGTCTTGATGATATCTTGAACCTTTCGAAAATGGGTCAGGTTGGATCAAAAAGTAGGTCAGTGTCAAATAGAAAAATCTTGTAGTCGTCACAATTATGTCCACTAGAGCAAATTGACAATTCTCAACTGTAAGTGGATGATTCTAACCTTGAAATGGGTCAGGACAAAGTAGGTCAGTAGGTCAAATCTTAGAAAAATCTTGTTTACACACTAGAGGCCACAATTTTGATCCAATCTTCCCAAACTTGGTCAGAATGTTAGTCTTGATGATATCTTGAACCCTTTCGAAAATGGGTCAGGTTGGATCAAAAAGTAGGTCAGTAGGTCAAATCTTAGAAAAACATCCTTGATGTTTACACACTAGAGGCCACAATTTTGATCCAATCTTCCTCAAACTTGGTCAGAATGTTTGTCTTGATGATATCTTGAACCCTTTCGAAAATGGGTCAGGTTGGATCAAAAATAGTAGGTCATCAGATAAGGGTCCATCAAATTCTTGATGAATTAACTTGTTCAGGTCCGTTCAATCAAATTTATTTGTTTACACACTAGAGGCCACAATTTTGATCCAATCTTCCTCAAACTTGTCAGAATGTTTGTCTTGATGATATCTTGAACCCTTTCGAAATTGGGTCAGGTGGATCAAAAGTAGGTCATAGGTCAAATCTTAGAAAAATCTTGTTTACACACTAGAAGGCCACCATTTTTTCAATCTTCCTCAAACTTGGTCAGAATGTTTGTCTTGATGATATCTTGAACCCTTTCGAAAATGGGTCAGGTGGATCAAAAAGTAGGTCAGTAGGTCAAATCTTAGAAAAATCTTGTTTACACTGAGGCCACATTTTGATCCAATCTTCCTCAAACTTGGTCAGAATGTTTGTCATGATGATATCTTGAACCCTTTCAAAATGGGCTGGGTGGACGAAGAGTCAATGGTCAACTGAAACAATTGTTTCACCTAACATCATTTTGATGCAATTTCTCAAACTGTCAGATTGTTTTGATGATATTCGAACCAGTTTGAAAATGGGTGGGGCTGGATAGAAATGTAGGTCAGTAGGTCAAATCTTAGAAAAATCTTGTTTATACTCTGAGGGCAACATTTTTGGTCCAATCATCCTCAAACTTTGGCAGAATGTTTGTCATGATGATATCTTTTGTGGATGGGGTCAGAAAATTCCTGAACATTGTTTCACCTCATCATCTTAATTCTAAAGCAATCTGTTTTGTACAGGCAATGAATGATACTTTTCTCAGGTGAGCGATCTAGGGCCATCTTGGCCCTCTTGTTTACTATAGTTGTATTAAAAAACAACAACAAAAAAAAAAAAAAACAAACAATAAAAATCATATTTTGTCAAATATGTGGAAGGGAATACCGGGTATATGCTGTATTAGGTTCGAACTTGGTAATCTTGATTGACTACTTGTCGATCTGGAAGCAGCCTTTACACACGGACTTCCCAGATAAAAAAAAAAATCAGGCGCACATTTTAGGGTCAAGCGGTTGCAGAAGGTTTGGACCCTTTCTGCGTGTCAATTTTTTGTACAGTTTCTTTTCTAAATGTTAAATCATTGACAAAATAAATAATATTCAGTAATAAAAGCTGTTGATATTTAAAATAAAAATTTTAATATCCGTTTTATTTCGCGCATAAATTGTGTTTTCTGTGCATTAGTATTTCGTATGACAGATTGAAATTGTCAAATTCTCTCATTACTTATTCATATTTTTATAAATTTAAAATACACCAGGGTGTCTGTAGTAAGAGACCATGAATACACATACATGTAGATTATTATATTCGTAAATATTAAAAAAGTGAACATGATGATGTATCGGCCTACTGTTTGGATTTATTTCTTGCAGGAAAAATATTTAGAGGAGTTAGTTTCATAAAAAATAATACAAAATAAAAAGTTATGTAAGAATAGTAAAGCTGATGACATTTAGAAACACAACCTGTTTCTGATTAAGTTTAATTTGTATGGCTAGCGATAGGTAAGCATCTACTCTGCAGAATACTAAGATTTTTTTTTTTTTGCTACAGTAATTTGGTAATCGCCTATTTTTCCCAATTGTAAGATCGCTCGGCAGACGACATGTAAATGTCTCTCAATCAGTGAACGTGTCATTGGATTTGCTTACGCAGTACCCTAAACACATGCTTATCACACAGTCATGGACGACTGCCGATTCGGATTACCTACACAGCAGGGGGCCATAAGACAATAGGAATCTGGCAGGTCAGTTGGGTACGCGGGTGGTTCAGTATGGGGGCCCACGATGGGGATTTCCTCTAGACAACACTACTATGATGTAATCAAAGGATTTTATAGCCTAGAAAAATGTATGACCAGGGCAGCTGGGGGGGCCAAGGCCCCCTCGCCCCCCCCCCCCCCCCCGGTGGATCCGGGCCTGGAAAAAAATAAAAACAATCTTCTTCTCAGAAACCACAAGGCCTGGAGTTTAAGTATTTTGTGTGAAGCATTGTCTAATAGACCTCTTCCAAGATTGTTCAAATCATGACCCTTGGGTCAAAATTAGTCCCGCCTCAAAGGTTACTTGAATTTAACATAGGCTAATATAGGAAAAAAAAAATAGACAAATCTTCTTGTCAGAAACCACAAGGCCTGCAGGTAAGATATTTGGTTGTTTACCAAGTTTTAAAGGGGAAAATTGGCCCTGCCTTTGGGGTCACCTGATTTTACAGGCTTATATTGGAAAAAAAACAAACTAGAAAAATCTTGTCAGAAACCACTAGAACTGGAGTTTGGATATTTGGTGTGTAACATTGCTTCAAGGACATGTATCAAGTTTGTTCAGATCATTGCCCTAGGGTCCAAATTGGCCCCGCCCAGGAGGTCACTTTTTAATTTAATTTTCCATTAAAAAATTAGCTT
>CM037780.1:3491622-3541622 GCA_021229015.1 Solen grandis | reverse complement strand
TGGTTGGGGGAAAATGATGCATCCTGAGAAAGCAATGAGTGCCTCGACATACGACCACCATACTTTTTCAAGTCTTTCTTCCTTTTCGACACGTCAATATGTTAGCGCGCACAGAGGGTATAAGAAAGTTGCAACATGAACGTGAAAGAACCAAGGGGTCTATTCGTAATATGAGCTAAGGTATTGCACCCGGGCTCTCTTGCATTCAAACACTGTCCCTTCAGATGCTGTCCCTTCCTAAAAATAAAGAAAAGAAAAAAGTACTCGTGGGTATCCTGACCGCAAGGCCTACAAATATGTTCATAATAATCAGAAAATGATCGGTAGCCATTACAATAGAAGAAGAAGAGTGGTTATATTTTTTGGCCCCTCACCGCTGATGGTTTTGATTTTTCACGCGTGGACATGCGGTAAGTCAATGCTTCAACCTCCATGCACTTCAGGGTCTTCTATCGCCTGTAAACAGCTGGATGTCGCTATATGACAGATATACTGTCGCAACGAAGGTAAACTTTGACACAAAAACATCAGCGACGTTAAAATTTACTGCAACAATAATAATAAAAGGTGTATTATTTTCAACCTTCACTTGCAGATATACCATGATCGTAGACCTGTGTAAGCCATTATTGATTGCACAAATAATTTTAGGACTTGTATTTTCTAATAGGTATGGTATGTTTTAAGAACTTTCCTGTAAATTAGTGCAGTGCTTTTTTATCATTATTCAGGTTTATTGTGTATAAACTACCGACTTCTGCACAGTTTTACTACCTGGACGCATATGAATCGTCCAAGTGGATGCAGCCAAACAGCAATATGGAGAGTCATGGCCAAGCTGTGTATTTCACACTGCAGCAGATATACGGATCAAATGTGTCCGTAAGTTCATGATGGACTGATTTTTCTTTTATTTCGTAGATGGACGAAGATTAAACCTTTCCCACCCACCAACGAAAGTGTTTCGTGTGGAAGACTCACTCTCTCTTTACAGCACGAAGCCACGAATATATGTTCCTCGAACTTGTAATAAACAGGCATTCAACGAAATTAAATGTCAACTAAAATTGATTATTGAACAGAGTAGTATTTCAAAAATATTTTTTTAACTTTTTACCGCATGTTCGTAAATAAGGAATAACAACCCTTTTTAACCATGAAATATAGCCTGTGACTTTGAAAGGAGAGATGATTCAGTATTGATTCTTTTTTAACAGTTGTAAATATTGTATTTTAACAGGAAAAAGAATATATAAATAAATAAATAAATATATATATATATACAGGATGGAAACTTCAGATATGCCATGTACAGTGACCAACCGCCAAATAAGACTCAAAGCCCATCGTCCTCTGGACATTCGAAAGGTGAATATGCAATGCATATGTATATAGTTACCAAGTAAACAGAAATTAATATACATGTACAGAATAAGTATTTGCTTGTAATAGATTTTCGATCGATCGACATTACGTCATTTACTTGGAAACTTTGTGCACATGAAGGTTGACTGTGTCATGAAAGCACTGCCCGTCATATTATCCTGAAACCAGGCGAATCAGTCTTAGAACTACTCTCATGTACTACCTAAACAAGGAAGAGTACGTTTATATTATGTATTCCTTTGAAATGACCCGTTTGATCGAACATATAATGGAGTACCAGACCATGTTTATGCTAGGGATTTGAATCTATATACCTCTGACAAGTATTGTAATTTTTTCCATAATTCCCTACCATAAGCAGTAAAGAAATTAATAAAAACACGTTTCGGAAAGACTGTTTAGCTCGACTTTTCTAACTATAAGGACAGTTATTCTGCTCACCCGAGCGTCGGCTTTAATAGTTAAGATTTTATTCCACCTCAATTTTTTACTGAACCCATTGAGAATTGGGATATTTTTTAGGACCATCACCTCCGCCTCTCGCTTAAATTTTTCGTTTCGTTTTTTAGACTGAATCCTTTAAGGTATTGCTTTTGACACTTGAAATACTTTTTTATATCTATTACATCCATCAGTTGTCAAGTGTACATAAATCTGTACGGATTTTGACCAAATTATGTCCTTTTTTTCGACTGAGAATCTCGATAAGTTTTTCGTACACCTGTTTTTTCCCCAGGATTGATTAAAGCATTACTTTGGTAAAAAGGTTATCAGTTATGATTATCACCTCCACCCGTAGGCAAGAGATCATTACTCTGTCATAGATCACCTCCAACCGTAGGCAAGAGATCATTACTCTGTCATAGATCACCTCCACCCGTAGGCAAGAGATCATTACTCTGTCATAGATCACCTCCACCCGTAGGCAAGAGATCATTACTCTGTCATAGACCACCTCCACCCGTAGGCAAGAGATCATTACTCTGTCATAGACCACCTCCACCCGTAGGCAAGAGATCATTACTCTGTCATAGACCACCTCCACCCGTAGGCAAGAGATCATTACTCTGTCATAGACCACCTCCACCCGTAGGCAAGAGATCATTGCTCTGTCATAGATCACCTCCACCCGTAGGCAAGAGATCATTACTCTGTCATAGATCACCTCCAACCGTAGGCAAGAGATCATTACTCTGTCATAGATCACCTCCACCCGTAGGCAAGAGATCATTACTCTGTCATAGATCACCTCCAACCCGTAGGCAAGAGATCATTACTCTGTCATAGATCACCTCCACCCGTAGGCAAGAGATCATTACTCTGTCATAGATCACCTCCACCCGTAGGCAAGAGATCATTACTCTGTCATAGACCACCTCCACCCGTAGGCAAGAGATCATTGCTCTGTCATAGACCACCTCCACCCGTAGGCAAGAGATCATTACTCTGTCATAGATCACCTCCAACCGTAGGCAAGAGATCATTACTCTGTCATAGATCACCTCCACCCGTAGGCAAGAGATCATTACTCTGTCATAGATCACCTCCACCCGTAGGCAAGAGATCATTACTCTGTCATAGATCACCTCCACCCGTAGGCAAGAGATCATTACTCTGTCATAGACCACCTCCACCCGTAGGCAAGAGATCATTGCTCTGTCATAGATTTTGAATTATGCCCCCTTATAATTTAGAATCTCGGTTATTTTTTTTATACCACTTCACTTTTTCACTAAACCCTTTTATTTATTTCTTTGTAAATTGGAATTCATGTTTGTGACCATCACCTCCACTACATAAATGGAATTTGACCAAATTATGCCCCCTTTTCGGCTTAGAATCTTGATTATTCTTTCCATAGTTACTCATTTTTTCATGATTCCCTTGAGATATTGTGTTAAACTTGAAATACATGGTTATTTCCTGTATTCACATTTTTGTAATACAGATATTCTCATTTTGCCTTTTATTGAAATATTTCTTTTAAAATGACAAGTACTTAAATAGGCGAGGGAGGACAGCTCCTGTTATGATTACGGGTAAAACAAACGTACGGTCTTATACTGTAGCAACGGTAGGATATATGATCTCGTTTTTAAAAAATCCCTCATATTTCGCCTTGCTTAGTCTTCTTAAACTAAACGAAACCTGTTGCAAACTTCATTTTGTATTGTTTGTCAGATGTAGAATACAAATGTGTAAAATAATAGGTACCTTAAAAATCTTCGTAATGAGCCGATGATATGATTTCCTATCAGGCAATGAAATTGGATTGCCTTAGATTCAGAGCCTTCAAGTGGGCAGCTTTTTGACAGACGGTATTCAATGCTAGTGAATGACCTGGTTTCAGACGTAATACTGTATACAGAACGCAAGCAACGTATATGCAGTGCTGAGTTACAAACTGAACTGAAATTAAATAGTTTGCAATAAAAAGATGGCATGAGTGCAATAGAAAGAGATTGTAATAAAATGAGAAATGCAATAAAACGATGAGTGCAATAAAACAGATATTGAATAACTTGTTTACCATACCGTAACTAAACATTACTGCAATGCAACAAAACGATAATCGCAATAAAATCACAACACATGTTTTAAATCATCTTCTTTATGTATGACAATATGTATTGAAACGAATACCAATGCTCATATGTCAACACCAGGTACAGGCATACAGTATGCACGCATTTTTGCAAATTTGGATTAATGTTCAATACCACATTTATGCAGAAATGTATCTATAACAGTCATTATTTGCCTCGAAGCGCACATCATATCCCGTTGGTAGCACCACCACTTATATTTGGCTTAAAATTCCAAATATTCGAATTATACCCCTTCATTTGGTCTTCCTTTTTATATTAAACTTCACACGACATTGCAATAATAATCAATCCAATCATAATCATATAAACCGGTAAATAATTTTCAAATAAAATACTCTCACTTAATCGTTTTTGTTCAGACACGTATTTGACAATCATAGTGTTTCTTGCATAATGTTAAATATGCTTTTGTTGCCATTGATAAGGAGTGATAGCGTGGGCGAAGACTGGCTTCTGGTTGATTCACTCCACTCCAAGATTTCCCCCGATTAGAAAAAGGTTATTCCTGGCCGCCCTCAGCCAAAACAAACGCTCAGATCTTCTTGTGCATTTCGCTGCAAAAAGTGCATATGAATCCAAAATAAGTGAGTAATATTTTGTGTCTTAACATATTTTGTGTTTAATCTGCGCACTGTTATTTGTACAATGTGCAATAATTACTACAGAACGTAAAGTAAAGAAATAAAGTCAATATACAAACATGCATATACCATGTAAATATCATGCAATAAATATAATAAAGTAGGTGTATGTTTGATATTCGATGTCTGCGCCTCGCGAATTTCTGATAATCAAAATTAATGTATTTCGTTACAGAGAGACTGCTGCAAAAAACGTACCCATTCATATATGACAGATATGGAGTACAAAACATCAGACCTGCTCATGGCGACACTTTGGAGGAAGACATATACTCTTCTGCTGGGGAAAAGTTTACATTATATGCGAAACCAGACAGCCATAAAATAGGTAATTTAGTTCATACTATTATTTGATAGCTCACAAAGGAAATAGCTTATACATGATGGAAATATCGCACACGTTAATGTGATAGCTTATGCATGAATTAAAAATCTTGAATATGAAAGTTAAAGCTTATAAATGAAGATAATAGCTAGAATACGAAATAAAAATAAAAACTTACTTCCCCTCAGTTTTATCCCAGTTGATCAAGATGCAGATGTAAAACTTAAATCAAAATTATAGCTGTCAAATCCGATTTCACATAAAGGCAAAACACAAAATTCGTACAATATGAAAAGCCAGGTAATCCCAGAACAGTTTAAATGTCGGAGTAATATTAATACTTCCTATATCTCCCATTGCTATCATAACATGCCTTATCGACAACAAATAGTTCCGGATGACCCATTGGGAATTATTGCCCCATTCCTACACAAGGGCCTGTTCCAGTTTGTGGAGATCGCGATTGGTCGGCTTCGGGCCGACCACGTGCTCGGCTGCCAACCTCATTCTAAAGGCGCTCAATAAAATTTGCAATGGAATTTATCGTGAATAGATTTGTAAAATTATAAATGTATTTGCAGTAAAATAACATTTAAACAACATAAATAATTAAGGAACTATAATCTAAGAGATACACCACGAAACGGTCTAACATAATCACTATCTGTACGCAACATATATATTTCTTAATGACGCCCTTTATAGTCTCAGTACTCGTTTAAATTACCTAATCTGGATTTATAATCTGATACGGCGACATGACGTTACATTGATCTCAGCACGTTATAAGCTTGATTTGAGGTCATCCTTTTTCCGAAGTAAACATTTTCAAACCACAAATACTTCATTTGCTTCTGCACCAACATTCTATACAATAATACACTTATTGCAGTAAAGGTTGTACTTAAGTTTGCTAAAGTTGTTACATCTCCAATCACTAACGATATACTATATAGAATATATGAGGTAAACAGCATGTCCATTGGAACGTTTTTGTTTGTTTGTTTTTTTACAAATATTCATCTTCTGTCTCCTTTAAAAGCCTTATGGAAGAGTCGGGCTTTCAAATATCGCCTGTGAAACAAATATGCTAGAGCCTGAGAACCGTTACTTCTACACTGTGCTATTTCGAACTGTGTCTGCTATCAACTTATGACCCTTCCCCATTAACAAAAGTTTTATGATAGCCACTGCTCCGGTTTGACATCAAAATCCTAACTGCGATTTTAAACCCAAAACGCCACTTCGAACTGTTCGAATATGCGATTAGATTACATCAACTCCTACTAAAGGCCCAAAGCTTGCGTATTTAAGAAGGTTTCAAACTTCCCTAGGGTGATGCCAACATCGTATCGTTACCATAACGTCAGTTAAATAAACGTTTGTCTGCTGTTTCTACATAATTGTTACATACAAGCACCAGAGTTTCTTCTGTACTTAACAATTTTAACAACGTGCTCCGGGTTATCCTACATAACTACTAATTATAGTCTGTATTATATTTATTATATATGTTCTATTTGCATGATCCGTCTGAGATCAGTTAATGAAAATTGGAGTTTAAACTCATAGCGTTGTTTCCAAAACAACACAATAACAAAAAAACAACAAAAAAACTTTGTCTCAATAATTTCTGTTCCGAACAAGCCCCAGAAATCATGCTGCTATTTCAACGAGTATACTGCTACAAAGAAGACGAAGAAGAGGAACATTTGATGGTTTTAACATGGTCTTGATCATACTTCTAACAAATATTTACCAGTAAATTGCTTCAAACAATAAGAAGAGCTATTCACTTAATGGTGACTCAATTCATTAGGTTTTTAATCTTGCTACTTTCAGATATTTATGAGTATATTGCTAAAAAGAAGGGTGTAGATTTAATGGCTCAAACATGGCGGCGAGAACCCAAAATCTTCAAACAAGGTACATAAGGTATGTACTGGACAGTATAGTTTATCTTTTCTCTCTCTCTAATATTGTGTCTTTGTCTCTCTCTTCCTGCTACCTTGGATTTGCTGTAGATTGATAAAAATGTCCTCGTTTCATGACAACAGTGTCCTTTAGAACTAAAAAATTAATAATCGAAACGGTCGACGATCAACGACCAACATTAAATTTTGATCATTTAACAAACGTTAAGGAACTAATCAATTTGTTAAATCGATGAAAGGGAGATTGCAAACCAAGACAGTCTGGTATATGTCTTAAATGAACATCTGGCCGGACAGTTTTTCGAAATAAGATATGTCGTAGACGATCATATGTAACACCCGGTATCGGTTAACTAGATCATTTATCTAATCCGAGTTGAAGCTGCCGTCCCGTATCCTGGAGCACTGGTACGTTAAATTAAAATTGTACCGGTGTAGATCCTTCGTGCTTGGCGCTCAATCCAAGACTCAGGTTAGCCAATGTGACAATGTGATGATTGTGCATCGAGTCACTTGTTTAAGACGTGCTATCACAGTGAGGTAGCAAGGTATCTGTCTCCAAATGATTCCAGAAAAGAATGAAATGCTGTCCGTATATATATATATATTAGTAATAAATCGATGTTATTGAATCTCATGATAAAAATGTTCATCGGAAAATCTTCATGCTGTTTCCAAAGCGCCCTTGATATTATTCAACCAACAATTCTTAACGCCAAGTTGTACTTAAATTTTTAAATTATGTTGAAATGAATTTTATCATTTCTGTGATATAAAAATTTAAAGACTTGGCTAAAATTGATTTAAATTGTGTCCAAGACAAAATAAATGTTTTGCTATCCTAATTGTGAAACAAGAATGACAAAAATCTTGTTAAAACACAAACTGTACATTTCGTTACTACTCGACCCTCTTCGGATGGGTATGTTAGCTGTTAGCATTTGAAATAAAATGACTAAGTTATTATGAATGCATATACATTACTGCCAGAATATGACTTTCATTATATTTCAACAGGCTTCAAAAATCCAGAACGTGCAGAAAATCAAATTTCCCTCGGATTCACCGTTCCCATACACTAAAGACCATTCAAAGTGGGCTGTGGACACGATTGGGACTATGACATGTATCGGAGATTTGAACAGAATGGTATGAATATTTACGTGATTAAATGCATATATATGGAAGAATCTTCAGCTGTCTGTCGGGGCAAAACAAATGTCACTAGGTGTGCACCTTTATACGCCTTTTTTCCCATTTATGTTGACTTGTGTTTAGGTTTTCTTATTTAACAAATAAAAATCCTTTATGGCGATTAAATGACATATTTTTCTTTCTAGACATTTCGCAATTTTAACACAGAATTCTGCTTAAAACAGATAATACTATTTAAGTGACATATACCTGGGGGATTTAAACACAATTATTAATGAAATCAGCCTTCTTTAAAATCTAATCTCTACACCGTGTCCGGGAACAACCCCGTAGAAAATCTTTTATCTTTTTTTTAAACACAATAAATGACATAATTATTTTTACTAATAATTACGATATCTTTATTTTGTTCATTTATTTATCAATTTTTTAAATATGATATTATCAGGAAATAAGTATAGGTTATTGCGTGTTATTCAATAAACGTAAATGTTATATTGATCTACCACGAAGGCTTTATTTGATTTTAAAATACTTTGTAGGAGTCGCAGAAAAAGAGGGGAGGTCTTGTCGCATGTTTCGACAATAGCAAGGTTTCGAGGAGATTTTTGGAGATAAAGTTATGAGATGCCGTCCAGCCTTTTCTTGGAAACCTCCGACTCGACTGTGGTTATAAATTTGATGTTTTGTTTATGTGTTGGCTTTCTTCTTATTTTTGAATAACATTGATTTTGTCTTTGCATCCCTTCAGTTGTACCCTTTATAAGATAGTTGACTTAAGCAGTCAACATGCTCATAATGTGAGACTGTACAGTAGGTATAAAATTCGGAAATTGATCGTCTTTATGCCCCCACCAAAATGTGTGTGTGTGGAGGGGGCATATAGATTTGGCCTTTTTTCCGTCCGTTCGTACGCCCGTCACGAAACTTTGTGACACGCTTAACTCCGAAAGTATTTGTACTACAGACTTGAAACTTCATGGATATATTATTCAGGACATGAACTTGTGCACCTGGGTATTTTCATCGAACCGTCAACATTGAAGTTGACAGAGTTAGGGGCCTATGTTTTTGAAAAATAAAATGCTTGTGACGCACCTGGGTATTTTCATTGACCTTCGTTGAAGGTGACAGAGTTATGGGCCTTTGTTTATGAAAAATATGGAATTTTATGGTAGTGACGAACGTAACTTTGAAAGTAATTGATATGATATATTATTCAGGACACGGACTTGTGCACTTGGGTATTTTTATCGAACCTTTGTTGAAGTTGACAGAGTTATTGGTTTTTGTTTTGAAAAAAAAAAATAGGAATGTTATGCTTGTGACGCACGTAACTCTGAAAGTAATTGTACTAAAGACTTGAAACTTCATGAATATATTATTTAGGACATGAACTTGTGCACCTTGTATTTTTTATTACCGTTAACATTGACAGAACTATGATCCTTTATTTAAGAATATGTGGAATTTAAATTGGCCAGTTTCACTTAGACAAACTTTCACTTTTCTCTGGGAACACTGATTTCACTGCTTGGGCACCAGTAAAAAAAATATCAAATATAAGCCATGGGAAAAAGCGACATGTAGGGCATCTGTGTCGTCTAGACACATTGTTTTAGTTTACTGTATGCTTTATAAACCATTTTGTTCCGAAATGAGATGTAAACTTTCGTTAATCAACGAGCTCCCGAACACTTAATTTACATGCTGGTGTAAAAATTGCACACCTTGTTCAACTGCAAATAAACATATACTTGAGGTTTTTTCCCATGCCACTGATTGGTCAGTTCTAATCACATCGAATTATGGCGAGTTATATTGCCGATGCTCTGGTGAAAATGGCCTATTGCGATTAATGCTCGGCAATATATATTAAAACGGTGATATCAAATATCCGTTGTTTATGCATAAAAACATAAAAAGAAATGATGAAATAAAAATAATTATAAATTGTTTTATTTACGTTTCTATTTTGCAATAATTGTTTAAATGATATTGTGATACGTTTATTGAAAGAAACATTGAATGGCAGTTACATTGCCTCAAAAACCAACACCGATTAAGATTATTTAAACACATGTCTTATTCGATATGAATTTCGAATAACCGATAATGAACTATATTTATTAAAAGAGAGAACTTTAGATAATAAATAATAATAGAAGCACTACTTTATTTAGTTGTTTAGGAAAATGACGAGCACATGTACTTGTATTTTAAACTTTAATTTCTGGAAAACCTAGCTTTGTTGTTCGAGGACAGCTCTGATTTAGAAATGGTTAGTGTACTGTTGATTAAGTATTTCATTAAAAAGTATCAATGAATGTGCATATGTTTATACTTAAAACTATATTTTAGCATGTTTTTGTTATTGATTTTGTATATAGAATGATTATATGGCAGAAACTATTCGCAACGTCATTTGCCAGTTATTAACAAGTATACAAAATATGTGCAAAATTCTATGTCTTGTGTCTGAGATGGCACTAATTATTTAGATATTGAAAAAAAATATTATTGTGTGACAAGGAGAAAGTATCAAATCTTTATCATTTTCAATTATCTCATTATCTTAACTAATTGTTTTATCACATGCATATTACGCCATATTGCCTGATACCAACGGCTACCTTTAAGGTTTACTACATTTGTCAGCCATGGGACACATGACTAGCGTTTCCTCGTTTTAGAACTATAGCGACCAATCAAATGCTGTTTATACACAATGGTACTCTTCAGCAGGGATGCATAATATCTAAATCGACACAATCTGGTTGAAATTAACACATCTCGTCCAAATCATACATTCTCTGGGCTATCATTGAAAATCAAATAATTTTCTTTAAAGAAAAATGTTCCATGCTTACCGAAAATAGATCCACGCAAGTTGGCATATTGAAAGGTCACTGAAAGAACGACTGTTTCCATTGGTTAAACATTCCTCACTATAGCATGGAGCAATGAATGACAGGAACGCTACCTTTGATTACATACAGTGGCCGATAATCAGCAATCCCAGGGGCGGTAAATGGAGAGTAACGGTTTGATAATGTTCAAAAAAAGATTTACTAAACTATGGTTTTATTGCTTATTCTTTATTGTAAATCATAAAATGTATTGTAAAGGCATTTTCTATATTTTAATATAGATATGACATGTAATAAAATACCACTGCATGTAATCAAACTGCATTGCTGTTATTTATCTGTTGACCGGTTAAGCATCTTTATATGAGCTTGATCCCCTGAAACTAGCAACACTCAGCTCTGTATACATCACATTTTTTTTTATTAAGGTTGGATACCTTTCACATGTAATATGCAAAAGGATCACCGCATGTAAATTTAGCAACCATACCTGGAATCAGAAGTGGTTGTCCAGTTTTGAAAAATAAAACAAAATGAAACAAAAACAACATGAAACAAGTAAACAAACACTGCACCTTGATATGTATAAGTTTTAATTTTAATTTACGAAGCTTTTTTTTTTTCTTTATAGGTTATTGATAGATATAAGTTGTTATAGATACGGGAGAACCCCCATACAATTATTCTGGTGTGGATATAGCCCATGTCGAGTGTGGCAGATAATCCAGGGTTGTATTTCATACTAAATGCGAATATTTTTTTATCGAATCCGATTATTTACCACGATTAGACTATTTTCTGCATTAACTAAAAAAAGGAAAATAGCGTAAAAATACGCGCGCCATCTTATTTGATAGTTTGTGTGTATCACATTTGTTGTTGTTTCAAACGGATGATTAATGTGAAATGAATTCAATTTGTATAACATATCTTTTTTTTATTTTTTAGCGTTGGATATTTACCATTGAAAAAGTTCCTTATCTCCAAAGTTAACCCTGTGACATACAGTTTTTCATTGTTTTATATCAAAGATGCTTTAAAGAATATGTACAAGAAAAATAAAAAAAATAAATGAAATATATTTAAAATGAAGCAACTTTCATTTTTTTTTTAATATTCTATGTTTTACGAGAAATGTATATTCTTGCCTTCATCAAAGAAGCATAAAATAGAGCAACGGTGACCTAACTTTTTTTTCTATTTTCGTATTCAACACGTCTTTACATGAAACATTAAAATCAGAAAATTCTTTTGAAGAAAAAAATGAATATATAGAGGATATTCTTTTTAACACAACGTGCTCATGGTGAGCTTTTCTGATCGCCTTTTGTCCGTCGTCCGCCGTCGGTGCGTCCGTGCGTCCGTCGTCCACAATTTCTTTAAACAACATCTCCTCCTAAACTACTCACTGGATTTTGATAAAACTTCACAGGAATGTTCATTATGGAACCCTTTACCAAAATTATTTTGATTGGTCAAAAAAAAACTAGGTCACTGGAGCTAAAAATAGATTTTAAAAATGAACTTAAAAATCTTCTAATCTGAAAACAAAAGGCCTAGCCTTTTGATTTTTGGTATGTAGCACGATCTTATGACTCTCTACCAAGATTGTTCAAATTATGACCCTGGGGTCAAAATTGGCCCCGCCCCAGGGGTCACTTGATTTAACATAGGCTAATATAGGAAAAACTTGAAAAAATCTTCTTCTCAGAAACCACAAGACATAGAGTCAAGATATTTGGTGTGTGGCATTGTCTAGTAGATCTCTACCAAGTTTGTTCAAATCATGCCCCGGGGTTGCCGGGGTTTAATGTTTGGTGTGCAGCATTGTCTATAGATCCTACCAAGTTTGTTAAACCCCGGAGTCAAATTTGGCCCAGCCCCAGGTGTCACTTGATTAAACATAAGCTTATATAGGAAAAACTTGAAAAATCTTCTTCTCAGAAACCACAAGGCCTGGAATTTAAATATTTGGTATGTAGTATTGTCTAGTGGATCTTTTCCAAGTTTTTACAAATCATGACCATTGGGTCAAATTTGGCCCCACCAAAGGGGTCCCCGATTTTACATAGGCTTATATAGGAAAAAAATTGAAAAATCTTCTTCTCAGAAACCACAAAACCTGGAGTTTAGATATTTGATGTGTAGCATTGTCTAGTGGATCTCTACCAAGTTTGTTCAAATCATGACCCTGGGGTCAAAATTGGCCCCACCCCAAGGGTCACTTGATTTAACAAAGACTAATATTGGAGAAACCTGAAAAATCTTCTTCTCAGAAATCACAAAGCCTGGAGTTTAGATATTTGGTATGTAACTTGGGCTAATAGACCTCTACCAAGTTTGTTGAAATCATGACTCATGCATTTTCTAGTGGATCTATACTTAGTTTGTTCAAATCATGGCCCTGGAGTCAAATTTGGCCCCGCCATGGGGTCACCTGATTTTACATAGGTTAATATAGAAATAACTTGAAAAATCTTCTTCTCAGAAAACACATGGCCTGGGGTTTAGATATTTGGTGTGTAGCATTGTCTAGTTCGATTCTTACCAAGTTTGTCCAAATCATGACGCTGGGGTCAAAATTGGCTCCGCCCCAGGGATCACTTGATTTTACATAGACTTATTTTGGAAAAAAAAACAACTAGAAAATCTTCTCAGAAACCACAAGGTCTGGAGTTTAGATATTTGGTATATAACATGGGCTAATAGATATCTACCAAGTTTGTTCAAATCATGACCCTGGGGTCAAAATTGGCTCTGCCCCAGGGGTCACTTGATTTTACAAAGCCTAATATTACCAGGTGAGCGATCCAGGGCCATCATGGCCCTCTTGTTTTTTGTTGTTGTTTTTTTAACAGAACAGACATTTTATTAAGACGTGAACATTGTACATAGTCTACATACATACATTTTGAATATACAATTGTCATGAATACATTGTAATACAAACGTTAAGTAACAACAAACTTTCAAACAAAATAAATACTTTCAATTTAGGAATGTAGATAATGTATCTAGTTATGGTTATAAGAAAGTAATTATATTTATGTTTTACGTAAAATAACAAGTTAAATAGCAGAATAGAAAACAAAACATTTTTCAAGCAATGTTCCTTTAAAGGAGGATGAACTAAAATATATTATTTATTATTCAATTTCTAAGATTCATAGCTTCTTTAATATGTCTTGTTAAGTTTAATAGTATATGCTTATTATTTGATTGTAACAAATTACACTATTTAATCTCAGATGGTTTTGTAGTATAATATTTCTTAAGGTATTTTTTTCTAATATCCGAAAAAGTGGTACATACACAAACAAAATGAAACGTTCTCGACATTAGCTTGATTGCAACAAATACAATGCCGTTCTTCCCGCGGAATTTAGGGCTTATTGTATCTACCTGTTTGAATGCGTAAAGGGAGAACTAATGAACGAAGTTTTGATAAATATGATCTAAGTGATCTAGGCAATATATCTAAGTATTTTTCATATTCTAAGGATGTTTTAAATACTCTATAAACATCTAGTAATGAGCTGTTTTCTAACGATCGAAACCATTCCATTTTAAAATGATCAATTACCGATTGTTTAAAATGAAGGATAAAGGAATTGATATTTAAACTGTGAACGTTTTCAAATTCAATAAAATATCCGTAATCGTGTAAAAGCTGTTTAACACTAGAAACCCAGTTCTTCAACCCGCGATTAGTATCACGTACAGCGTATTCATAGACATGTCAAATTATAACATTTTCAGAATTGGCAACTTTAAACCAGTACTTAATAATTCTAACAAATCTATTTACATACAAAGATTACCTGCTAATTCTCCATAGACTATAGTAGAACTAGTATTCAGTTTAACATTTAGAAGTCTTTTTAAAAAATTAAATGAATCCTCTCTGTTTCTTTAGACCTGGTATACCCCATGTTTCGCAAGAATAACTTAGTATTGAACCTACAAATGCATCGAATAATTGGCAATAAATTTTGGGTTCGATATCAAATATTTTACATTTATGTAGTAAAACATTCATTGATTTAAGCGCTTTAGCAGCAAGGTGCTCTTGGTTAAGAGTAAAATGTCCTGTATAATGAAATAAAAGTACCGAGGTAATTAAATCAGTAACTGTTTCAACAGGGTGACCATTAAATTTCCATTCTTCTTGTCGGTGTAAAGGGCCTCTTTTTCTGAATACCATTATTTTAGTCTTTGACGTATTGACCTTTAAACCCCAATTACTGCAATATTCATATAAAAGATCAAGGTAGCGTTGTATTTCCTCGAGTGATTTACCAAGAATGGCCATATTATCTGCAAAAATAGATAAAATTAAAACAATATCGTCTATCTCAATACCACAATTTATGTCGTTTTGTTGAAATAATAAAGTCCTCAATGAAAATTGAAAAAGCAATGGCGAAATTATCTCCCCTTGTCTCAAGCCAACAGCATATTGAAAAAAAATCTGAATAAGGGGAACAACTTTTATACAAGATTTAACATCTGGTACATGTTTTTAACAATCCTAAATATTTTCCACCAATGCCACACTTATACATCTTTAACCATAACGCATTTCTATAAATAGTATCAAAACACTTATACATATCTACGAAGATAACATATAATATTTTATTTTCATTTTAAAAAAATTGAATAATTGACATAAGAATAAAAATTGCGTCCACAGTTGATCTTCCTTTTCGGAATCAAAACTGCACATCCGATATAACAGTATTGTTTTCACAATATTTTTCTAAACGCTTATTTATTATGGTAGTAAACAATTTCGAAAAACAACTTAATAAAGTAATACCCCTGTAATTATTAACATCATTAACTGATCCCTTTTTTGTGTAACGGTACAATAACTCCTTCAGTTCATTGATCCGGAAAAACTCCTCTGTCTAATATAAGATTAAAAATATCGCATATATGTGACGACAGAATAACTACACACTCAATGAAATATTCAATAAGTATACAATCACGACCGCACGATTTATTATGTTTCAATAGTTTAATAGTACTTTCAACCTCAGTAACTGTAACTGGCTGATCTAATTCTGAAAATGAATAATTTGATGTGTTAAAATCATGACTAATACAAAATATTTCAGCTTCAACATTATTACATTATTTAATACATCGTTACTGATACCTTAAAAAAACACTACGAAATTCGTCAAGCGATATATTATTTTCTTGACGCGGTGATTTTTTCTTAAAATAATTCCAAAAATCTCTTGGTTTTGATTTTTTTAACTGTTCAATTTCGTTCATTTTAAGCCGATAATACTTATTCTTTTTCATACGTATAATTGCTTTATATATTTTTTGTTAAAACAAAAAGTAGATCTATTATCAATATTTTTATCTGCATTGAAACGCCGTGAACTTTCTAAATATTTATATTGAGCTTCAACACTTTAATTATCAAGCCATTCGGCATGTTTAAAATACAATTCATCATTATCATATTGTACATTATCGACCACGGAAATATTTTAGAAAGCAAAGGGTTGGCAACTTCTCGTCAAAAGACGTAAACTTGTTCATGGTTGTGGTTACATATTGATTCGTAAAAACACGATTAAACTCTGATAGTTTAGATATAATACCCGATCGAAACTGTGCTTTCAACTTGTCATCATATTTAAACGTTGTATTATTATAAGACTGAGATGCATTTTCAAAGCGCTTACTGTGCAGAGAAAACACCAACGGGGCGTGGTCACTCAACTCGTTAAAATCACAAACCTTGAAGTCTCTAATCAATGAAAAATAACTTCCGTGTGTCATTAAATAATCAGTAACGGACATTCCATTATTCGAAAAAACAAAAACAAAAAATAAATATTTATCATGCTTTATCTGAGGACATTTGTCGTTCCACCACGGTGGCAGAGTATTAACTGGCAATCGTTTAACCTGCATATGTCGCGCATATTTATGGTATATATTTCTCAGAGTAGTGATTGCTTCGTCGATATTTCTTTCGGCTGATAAAAATAAGGTGCCCTTAGCATTACGATATAGTTGACTGAATTCGTGTAGAAAAGATTCGCGTTTTTTATCTGACCATCGATATTTGATGTATGTATGAAACTGCTCCTGATCGTTTTGAGAATATCCCTCCATATCTTTTGAAAATGTAACTTGACAAAACAACGGACAGTGAACAGAATCATCACGATATTCAACTTTAAAATATGAACATGAATGAAACAAATATGAGCTACAGATCTTATAGTCTACAGTACTCGTGCCATTATTAACAATGCAAGTTATGTTACCGTCAGTATCGTCAAATAATCTGCCGTTCATTATATGAACATTATGCGTACAGCAAAATTCTATCAATGTTTTACCATATTTATTGTACCTTAACATATCTTTATATGACCTCGGCATATCAAAATAATCATTACCATAGTCATAATCTCCAAATATATAATTTAGATCATCATTTGGAATGAAATCATAAAAATCTTTTGCACGTGCATTTAAATCTCCTGCTATAGAATAAAAACAATTCGAATATTCACTATATATTTCATCAATGTTATTTTCAAGTGTCTTTATACCATTTCTCTCATCCAGATTATCATATATGGGTGATCCCTCAGGTGAAACATAAGTAAAATAACAAATTATATCTTTCATGTTATTAAATAAAGAGCCTCTAAAGTGTAATACTACACAATTTTCAAGATTACAAAATGTTCGTTTAATGTAACCGTTATCAATTAAACATTCCTTCTCGAATACACTCACACCGCCATTACTTCGTATACTATTTCGCCCTTTCTCTCTCACATGATCAAAATGCATATAACCTTCTAAAACTTTATCAAATTCATGGTAAATTTTACTCCAAGTTTCACACAAACATACTATATCAAACTTAAGTATGCCTTAATATCACTGCATTCACTGCATGACGTTATTTATGACGCCATTTCTTGCGTAAAACCCAGCACAAATGACGCTCCGATCAGTTTATAACGTAGGGCCGGGTTCAAGTCAATGATAATTTCACTGTTTTTTTGTTGTTGTTTTTTTGTTTGTTTTTTGAGAATTTCACTGATTATGTTGTTTGCTTGTTTGTTGGGTTTCACCGACAGTATTTCAGTCATTTGGAGACGATGTCTACACTGCGGTATGTGGCATGTTACCACACCCAGTCACATAATCCTGACACCGGGTCATCCAATCCTGCAACTACCCTTATATGCTGAACGCCAAGCAAGGGAGCTATAACAGTACCATTTTTACAGAAATTCTTTAGTTTTTAACGATTTAATCATTCAAATTTAAATGATAAGAAATATCGATATTATCTCATCATTTTCTTAAATGCTATATTAAAAACCTTTGGCATAAACAATTGGACAGCCGTAAGCGTGTGATGTTTTAGTTTCATCTGAGCTTGTTATTTAATAATAATAGATAAATATCCTCAATAGATTTTAAAAAGATGGATACGATCTAGTCATGGGAAAAATGATCTTGCTCCTGACATAGATTTTGTATACGCTCCAACCCATTTTCCCTCCTGTAAACTACGATATGCACGTGATAGAACGGCTACAGCAGCCTACTTAAAACGATACTTTAGAATAATGTTTTAACCCTTTCCCTCATATAGACTCATTTTGACGCACTCAATAGGTACCACATAAAGCCTGATCTGCAGAAAACCACAGTTAAACCTTATCAAATTTAATTACAAAATCCTCATTTCCAGACCACTGAGGATCAGCGAACAGCATAAAACCTGATCAGTCTGCGAGTTACTCGCAGGCTGATCTGGTTTTATGCTGTTCGCACAGGTCTTTTCATGGTGTCCTCTATGAGGGAAAGGGTTAAGATATAAAACAACATTACAGTGCTCAAAGATTGCAATAAAAAATCAATGGACTGTACATACCATACACTACGTACATCATGGATAGCTTGAGTTTGTCACTTACAAAGATTCAATTCTCTATCGTTGAGTTAAACTTTTAATCCATTCACATTAGCATAAAAAGTTGAAGTGTTACGCAAAGTCAGTCACTAGATAATATATGCGAGAAAGAGATGAAACAGAACGAATATTTCAGTGACAGACAGATCTATCGTGCAGCGGAAAAATTGAACATTGCCAATCAAAATGGTCATAACGAGGTCGTTCCCGAGGTAAGTTTGTGTCAAATACCGACATGTTGCTTTTGTTTTTGCAATTTTGATTATAATTAATCCTTTTTTTTTCAAGTTTTGATAAAAGTTCAGTATGAAGACGTTGCACCAAAAACTGAAACAAAACACACGTACTTGTACATTATATCACTACTGCAATAGCATGGAACATCATCTTGAATTAAATTCAAATCAATATGCAACATAATTAAGAGACATTGCGATTTGCTTAATTTGCCGAGTTTTAAAGGTAATAGATTTGTTTTAGAATAATCGTCGCTGATTATGAGTTTATTGTGATAATTACAATGTGAATAGATTTTCAGTTCTTTCAAATGAAGATAGATAAATGCATTTGATAGGTAAATGTTGTTATTTTATATACATGTGCATTTGCCAGTGATGACAACTCATAGTCGAACATTCGTGACGTTTGAATATTTATTATATTAATTAAGTAATGTTTTGATATGTTTAATATGTATAATATTTTCTTCTTCCGTTGCAGCAGGGGGTCTCTTTTTAGTATATTTATTTGTATCATGGGCCGACAGTCAAGCTTTATGGTACACAGATCAACCGTATTTGCCTTTTTTGTTTTAAATGCTATGATTTAAATGAATATATGCATTAAAATCCCAACTAAGCAGTTTTTCTGATATTGTCGAATCAGGGGCACTTTGCTCACACACAAGTTTAATTAAGGTACATTACAGTTTTCTCTGGACTTGTATGCAAACGGATGTTGCAAAAATAGGTTTCAAGGCAGAGTAAGGTGCTCTTCTTAAACAAATTTATTATTACAGCAATATAAAAACAAAAATGCAGCTTTCATTGACAATGCTTAAAAACAGCTTTTAAAACAATGAATTTCGGCATATCTTTAATGATGAAAAGTCAAACCTACAAAGCTAAATAATTAGGCACTAGAAACTTTCCTACGATTTTTATCATTTTCGGGCATGTTTCCTAGAAAGACGGGATTAATTTATCGCAAGCATTCCCCTTAAGGTCGGGTGTGGTTCGTTTAATATGCAAAATCTGTACATCGGTTCCTATACTACCTTAGGGTGTTAGTGAATCATATTTCAGAGAGCTATTTCTGTGACTGACACCTAGCTTTTGGTATTATACTCCCCGTGGGTTTAAACCCCATCAGAATATACACAGAGTAGTTGTTTCATAATTTCACGTTTGTTAATATAACATCAGAACAAAGGACTATGTTCACTAAGTGGTGAAAATGACCCAACCTTAGAACTTAATGAAATTTGGACAAATAAGAAGCAAAACGTGACTGATATTAAAAATGATGATTTCATTCACATAAACCATTCTTCTGTCACCATGGCAACAAGGAGTGTAGTGATGTTTTGCTTGCGTCTTTCCGATGTTTTCCGAGCTGTAATTTTCTTGTGAGTTGTCAGATTTTAACATAAATTGGTAAAAATATTCACTATGGTGTGAATGTGTGTCACGTAAATGAGCAGATGGGTTATTCAATGTCAAGGTAACGAATAAAGGTCATAATTGTCAAAAACATGTAAAATTATAATTTAATCAAGGGTTACTCATGCGTTACCCGATTTTAACATAAATTGGTAAGAATGTTCACTATGATGTGAAAATTTGTTACATAAAATGAACTGATGGGTTCCTCAAGGTCAAGATCACCAATTAAGGTCACAGTTGTCAAAAATATGTAAAAAAAAATCTGATTTTCCGGGTAGTTTACTCATAAGTTTTCCGATTTTAACAGAAATTAGTATATATGTTTTATATGATGTGACAGTGTGTAAGGTACATGAACCTTTGGGTACTTCAATGATGCACAACATGAAAGTGAATGTGTCTCGGAAGTCTCATTAATCTAGAAAAATCTAAAACATTTGGAGTTATGAGTGCCACAAACTGCAAATTCAAACCTCATAACTCTGGCATGACCCAATGAATTTCGAATTATTACTCTTACTCAAAATGATTTGACAAGATGCGCGACACGTCTTTTTGAAAGACAGAAGGAATTAAAGACTCACTTAATAGCAATTATTACACCCCCGCCCAATTATTAAAAAAAGGTCATATGAAAATGACAACTTGTATGTCAGATTCGGTATTTTCACAATTTCATATTTTCATATGCAGATACTAAAAAATGGGGGGGGGGATAAATATTCATTCAAGTATTTGTTATAACCAAACTATAATATATGCAAGAGAATGTCCTAGCTAGCTGTACGGATAAACAACGAGACTGTCAAGTTCCTGACCATAATCTGATGGCCAAAACTAGGTGTTCATTTCAGATATATTTAGAGTACGCTGCCTTATAGATCTACTGTTATGTGTGGATAGATCAGTTAAAAAAGCTAGTCTTCAACTGTATTGGTTTTGTTTTTGGTATCATAATCATAAATATCAATTAATTAAACAGAATAATAGAAATATTCTCTCTATTTTTTATTTTTATTTATTTATTTATTTATTTATTTATTTATTATTTATTTATTTATTTATTTATTTATTTATTTATTTTGTAATTGTTGTTGTTAAGAAACCACAGACCAACCATAAATCAGCTGGAATGTTTCCTCAAATGAAATATCCACTTGACTATGCCTGGATTCGAACCGACGGCATTAGAGCCCGAGTAGTATTAAGTCACCGACTTCACCTCTCGGCCACATGGACCCCTGCTGCTGGTCACAGGTGTTCTCACTTGTCTGATGCTCAGCATGTAAGTTTAGTTCAATTGTTGGCTCATCGTCGGATACACACGGCTGCCTATTTCATTTCACTTCATGTCAGCTATGTATGGAGGCTAACGGATAAATCGTTCGTGGGTTTCCGATGCTGGGTGTGGTATCGATCATGGTACAGGTTTGTGGCATGAAATCACAATAAGACAGCACTATGTCTGTCTCACATTATGAATGAAATACTGTTGGTTGTCTTGAGCAGTACCCCACGCTAAAATCATTTACAATATGTCTTAAATTGTGTACATCTTGTGTTCTAGTTAATCCTGTTTATATCAGTAATTATAAAAGTTTATACTGTCTTTTGAAAGTAAAATTAAAAAAAAAAAGATTCAAATGAAATTTGCACTCAATCTACCAGAGTGATAGACCAACTACGCTATCTAATACAAAATACCACCACACCACATTTCAGAATGTTACAAGCTTTAAGCCCCGTTTCCATGAATCCTGGTTTTTCAGCGTCGATTTTATCGGCGCCGAGAAGCGTACATTTTCCGCTCCGAAAAACCGTTTTCATGAAGCTGAAAACCAACGCAGAAGTATAACGCGGATTTCTGGATAGACTTGTGGTTCAATGTCAAAATGGCGTTGTCAAAAAGTAAAAAAAGAGTAAATTTTATATCTTTGCTTGAGTATCAGGAAGAAAGTGACGTTGAGGATTTGATGCTTGCTTTTGTATTAAAACAAAAACTGATTCTGAGCAAGCGAAAGCATCGTTTTTGGATACATAACATTATAGAACATTTATTGCCCCTCGCGGCCTCAATTAACCTTTCGTAAACCGCTACGCTAAACTTCATGTCTATCATGCGATTCTTGTTTTCTTAATTGAGGAGGTATTCAAAGAAAAGGGCGTCATTTTTGCACGCACAACGTCACTTTCAGCACGGAAAAAATCCCTTCGGGTAGCGAAATTTTTCGGCACCGAAAATTTTCAGCGCTTAAAAACGCGTCAATGGAAACTTGAACATTCAGTAAAGACGGAAGAGAATTTATTTTAACCGGCGAGTCTTTGGCGCGGAGAACGCGTCGGTTTTCTGCTTCATGGAAACGGGGCTTTACACACAAGGGTTTACATGGATCTACACTAGTTATTCATTGGAGAACAGTGCGTAATCTTTAACATGCAAATGCACTTTTCAACTATCAAAAAATATTTAAAGGGATCTTTTCTACAAGTGCCATACTATCAATGGTGTAAAGAGAGTCTACAATATTTTCTTTTTATTTAGTCATTACTATTTTGGTCAGGTACAGATAGTGCCGTTTATAATTCCAGGCGCGAGCCTCCGTGGCCGAGAGGGTAAAGTCGCTGACTTTAACACTCACTCAGTCCCTCACCGCGTGGGCTCGAATCCCGGCAGGGTCATTCGGATTTTCATGTGAGTGAGCCTTCCAGCTGGCTTGCGGTAGGTCGGTGGTTCTACCCGGATGCCTCCGTGCATTCGGGGTCTTCCTCCACCTGTAATTAGCTGGACATCGCTATATGACTGAAATACTGTCGAAGCGACGGTAATCCCAAATAGTCAAGTCAAGTCAAGTTTGACAGTGTTCTAAGAGTTTCAAACTATGTTCTTTTGGAAATAATCAGAGGAGTGAGAGGTGAATTTGTTTCGGGTGTTTCTAATTCTATGAATTAATGAAAACTTCTACAAATAGATTTTAACATATAATGAACACGCCTTTATGTGTTGATGTTTGCAATGAGTTTATACACACCAAATGTTTAAAGGTATAATGTGCGATGCTTCGTGAAGACCTATTAAATCATTTATGCACGGTGCGTAACGCTTCTTTTAAGTTCTTAAATATAAAAAGGAATTAAATTATGAGAATCATATTGACGTAAATATTTACAAGAAGGCATGTAAGTCATGATGAATAATTTGGTTAAATATCGACAGCGGAATCGGCAAAATACTTTAGTATCCGCGTACTTTGATCATTTGATGAAACGGTGTAAAGTCAAAAATGTCCTCTGTTGTTTCGACCGTTTTGTCATGGATTGCCATGTTTCAATGATCTAACATAAGTTATATCTGTTGAAATGCTAAGAGAAACATTTAGAATACAATAATTATGTTTACATGATAAAAGATGAGCGAAAATAAAATCGTCAAAGTACATTTGTATCATCTTTTTTATAAACCGGTGAAGATTTGAAGCATTGTGCCGTTACGCGTCTCTGTTAATATTCTGTTAAAATTCATATTGGCCGCATGCTTCGACAGAAATATATTTTTACAGAATAAAGATTAATTATTAAAGTATACATATGGTAAGTGTCTTGTCTGTCGAAGCATGCGGCCACACCGAACTTATCGTATTAAATGCTGACATCAGCCAATATTCGTACAAAATGCGTGTAAATTACGGTTCAACGGATTTCAACAGGTAATTTTAATCAAATATTTTGTTAAACCTGACAAATAATAGATACCGATTTTTTCCGTTTTCGCTGATTTAAGATTTGTTATTTATGTTAAAGATTGAAAAGGATTTCTGAAATGCATTTTAATTTTCCCGAAAATAATAGGCCATTTTCACCACTTAGTGAACATAGTCCTTTGTCTTTGAGGGGCAGACAGGAATACAATGGTAGTAGGGCTAACTTTTCAGGATTTGTTACTAGACTAGTAAAGTATTTTTGTTAAGTATTTAAGTACATTTTGTTTAAGTATATTTGATTTATCAGTTTGTTTGGTATGTTTCAGGATAGTTAGAAATCTGAACTACACGGGTACTTTCACCTCAGAAGTGTCCAACCGAGTACATATTCCGGGGTTCCCGTTTGAGGCATTTGACACTACAAGTAAGTGGATGATAATTACTAGTTTAAACAGTTCGAACTTTTCCTTATAAACAAAACAATATCCGTGTTAGATGAAGCTTTTATTCAAGTTTTATCAACCATACTCACAATAAGAAACTGAAAAGACAAAAAGTAAACAATAACATAAACAGTTCGACATTTTCCTTATAAAGTTATAACAAGACAGTATTGGTGTTAGATCATGCTTTTATTCAAATTGTATAAACCACGCTCACAGTAAAAAATCATATGTTCACAATAAGAAACTGAACTGACAAAAGTAAACATTTATCAGTGTTCCCTTTTCTTCATGAAGAATCTTTGATTCTGTTATTCATTTTCACGGTGAGAAACTGTGACTTGGAGAATAGATAAGTAAAAAAAACTTGAATGTAGGTATGAGACATTGTTAGATTTTGATTTATATTCTAATTTCAGATAACATGATATTGCCTTGGAGTTTGCTGCGAATGTTTGAATCTGTGCGTGCCTATTCATTTTGGGGTTTTAATACTCAGAAAACCCCGAACCAGTCTATACTGGATTTGAGTACAGTCCTGGAGAAGCATTTTGTATTTATAATTGGAGGGAAGGTGACGGTGACCAAGGCGTTCTACAGGGACGATATAAGAACATATCCACTGTATATTGACACTACTTTGAGCCAGCTTGGAAGGTCGTCAAAAACATTATCATATGAATTACGTCAGGCCGATACAAATACGTTGTTTGCTGTATGTGACATTGTTGATGTTCTTTGCGACGGAAAGAGCCGTAAACCCACGAATTACCCTGATTGGTGGATACAGAAGTACGGAGGTCAATGCAGTGACAGATTCGCCGTGTTACCAAAGGTCATGACCCCTACAGGCAACGCTCTGAGGTCGACCGCCAGTGTCAACTATGGTGACATAGGCACATACCAGCATGCAAACTGGTCTGTATACATAAAGTATTGTTATGAAAGTCTTCAGCACCATATGGCACAAGGGCATTTCCAGTCACTGTCGGAATTAATATCGAAAAAAGAAATAAAATCGTTCGACATGTTGTTCAAACGAGAATCCAGCATGGGTGATGAATTTCAAGTTTTAAGTTGGGAAAACCCGGATGAGCCATGTTCTGTTTGTTTTAACATTTTGAAAGATGAAACACTGTGTTTTTATTCTGATATGGTTTTTTTCTCGAATTAACGCTAAAGCCGGAGCTATACTGTTTTTAACCCAAAACAGGGACCGAGGTCGGAATCTTCTAGACAGCTAGCTCAACATAATTTTGATCGACTGACATGACTTCTGTCTTATTTTGTCTCGTTTCTTCCGAGGATATCTGTATACTTAAGACATAACGCCTTTTCTGGCCGTGTCATGTTACCGTATTAACATTTCTCTCAGCTCTGTTTATGTGCTTCTTGTGTGGCTGCTATAACAACGTGCCATTGAAACTAAATATAAAACAAATGACTAACTGCTATTTTTCAATAACTTTACAAGCGTAATTTTACGGCTTGGTATACTGTTTTTTTTTATTATTTTCGCCAATGTGCTTGGGTATAAAATCTCTCTTTCAATGGCTACACCTACCGTTTGTCTCATTTTTTTTTCAGTCAATGGAATAGCTCTTTTTATTCAAAATTTAAAATCTATTTTCGAATTTTGCAAAGGTTATGTGAAAAATAAGTTTTAAACGGTAACGTGATTCGCGTGCTAATCGCACTCGACTTCAAAGATATGCCACTGTAGCATACGTGACGAAAGTGAGACAAACGGTAAATTACTTACAGTACATAATGTACAGTACATATTGCTAAAAGTTTTCGCTCATTTTTCAAAAAGATGAACTATAAGTAAGACTTGAATAATGGTGTTATATTATCCAGTGAAATCCATCGAAATTCAGGTCCTTTGAAGCCGACTTGCACATCTTCCTACAACCCCTCGTCTGACCATTTATTGGGTTATTTTTCTATTAATTGAATTATTAATTGATTGAATTGTCTTTTATCCGAAAGTTTGTTAAGAAATACGGTATCTGGCACCAAGCTAATCCATACTGGTCACTCGATGCCAAAACATTAGGATCATGCTAGAAACTAGAAACCTAATTATTGTGGTGGTTACTGCTTTGGAACACTTTCATAAGACCACCCAATTTTTAGATTTGTTTAAATGCATGTGAATCAGACAGGGTAGAAGCTTGAGTGAGTCAAGTTCAACATCCTCCGATTTGAAATGCTCTTATATGCGAATTTTATTAGACTTTAGAATAGAATAGAGTTGTGTCCCTTTATCATTTGCTATCGTAAAGGCAAATTGTGTGATGTCATTGTTTTGGTAATCATTTTAGATGTAGATCTATAATTTAAATTTAAACATTCACTAAAACGACAGTTTTCAATTTATGCTTAGCACTGTTTAGAAGAAAAATATTTTTAAATGATTTTCTCATATATTTGTTTAAACATGTAGCTTTTGCCTTTCCGGTCTTTAGATAATGAACATTAATATTACAACTTCTTTTTCTATTGTAATGACTAGCAGTCATTTTTCTGATCTTTATAGCCTTATTTTAGACCTCCCCATGTGTAAGTCTTCATTTTGCAGACGAGACAGCATCAGAAGAGATAGCGTATCAATGTGTACTCTTCATTTTCAAAAGTAATCACAACAAAGATTTTCTTGTAAAATTGTATTTTCTTAGGAAATACATGTTTTCGCCCTTGGCTCGTGAAAGTATTGTTTCCTATGATATGCCTGAAAGAAAATATGATAAAACAAAACAAAAAAAAATGAATGTTCTCTATTTTATATTCGATCCAAAATAAGTATTATATTTCAGTATCGTATGTTTAAAGAATAGTTAAACCTGTATTAGCGACCACCGTATTAAGCGAACAGCCTGCATTTAGCGGCCAGTTTTGATATTACCAAACTAGCATTTTGCCATATGTTTAGCTTTCATTAAGCGACCACATCTGTGAAGCGTTCATTTTCTCTTACTTTCTTGACTGACAATTTAAGACATGTTAGACTGTTTACAAATCATGGATATAAATCGTAAGTAATCTTAATATACAAATCCATTGGTCAAACATTTTTTTCACGTGACTACAAGTGCATATGATTTTTGTATATTGCAAACTGTAAAAGGAAGAATTTACGTTTCCACAAGTTAATTTAAATATACGATCGATCTGTTCTTATATATTATCTGCAATACATAAAGAATCATAAACTTTAATAAAAATAAGAAAAAAGTGAACGTATATTTTATGTCGATTAAAAGCAATTAGTTGGACCAGTACTTTGCCCCAGGGAAGTAAGTGAAATATTCTACCTAAACCGGGTTTCGACCCTCATATTGCAGATCCACAGTCATTTGCTTGACTATGATGATCTTCATTAAACATATATGTAGTTGTAAACGTAGTTGTAGACGTAGTTGTACATGTAGTTTTACGTGCAGTTGTACACATAGTTGTTCACGTTTGTACATGTAGATGTACACGTAGTTGTTTACGTAGTTGTACACGTAGTTGTACACGTAGTTTTATATGATTTGTACATGTAGTTGTACACGTAGATGTACACGTAGTTGTTTACGTAGTTGTACACGTAGATGTGCACATAGCTGTATATGATTTGTACACGTATTTGTACACGTAGTTATACAATATCCATAGTTCTAGACAATCTGAAGGTGTTTCTCTTAACAAGATAATCACACGACTTCAGTTATTTCGCTGAAACTGTGATTAAGGTAATTTCGTGTTTACCTATATTCTTGGGTCCATATTTTTGAAAACGTGAAGTCTACTGAATTTACAATCTTCGTCAGGATTAATATAAGTGGATAGAACCGTCCGTGATTTCAACGAAAATTGGTCAAAATAGTCCCAAAGAGTATAAAACAAGAGGCCCATGATGGCCCTAAATCGCTCACCTGAGATAAATAGGTTGACCCAAGGCCAGTAGTTTTGAAGAAGATGATTTTTAAAGTTTTCATATTTTTTTTCTTTTTGTAGCCATGGCAACCAGAGTTCTATATAGATCAAGTTTATTTTAGGAACTTTTGTGAAGGTTGACCCAAGGATCATCCCTGTCAAGTTTAATCAAATTCAGTCCAGTGGTTTCAGAGGAAATGTTGATTAAAGTTTTCCCTATATACATATAAGGCAAATAAGCCCCGCCCCTGGCGGCCATGTTTTTTACGGATCGGAATTTTTTTTAGCAACTTTGGTAGAGGTTGACCCAAGGAACATCTGTACCAATTTATTTTAAAATCTGGCCAGTAGTTTTGAAGAAGATGATTTTTAAAGTTTTCTTTTCTTTTTTTTTTTGTTGCCATGGCAACCAGAGTTCTAAATGGATCAACTTTATTTTAGCAACTTTTGTGAAGGTTGACCCAAGGATCATCCCTGCCAAGTTTAATCAAATTCTGTCCAGTGGTTTCAGAGGAGATGTTGTTTAAAGGTTTCTCTATATACATATAAGGCAAATAAGCCCCGCCCTTGGCGGCCATGTTTTTTTACGGATCGGAATAATTTTAGCAACTTTGGTAGAGGTTGACCCAAGGAACATCTGTACCAAATTTTTTTGAAATCTGGCCAGTAGTTTTGAAGGAGATGATTTTTAAAGTTTTCATTTATTTTTTCTTTTTGTTGCCATGGCAACCAGAGTTCTAAATGGATCAACTTTATTTTAGCAACTTTTGTGAAGGTTGACCCAAGGATCATCCCTGCCAAGTTTAATCAAATTCTGTCCAGTGGTTTCAGAGGAGATGTTGTTTAAAGATTTCTCTATATACATATAAGGCAAATAAGCCCCGCCCCTGGCGGCCATGTTTTTTTACGGATTGGAATAATTTTAGCAACTTTGGTAGAGGTTGACCCAAGGAACATCTGTACCAAATTATTTTGAAATCTGGCCAGTAGTTTTGAAGGAGATGATTTTTAAAGTTTTCAAATTATTTTTCTTTTTGTTGCCATGGCAACCAGAGTTCTTCATGGATCAACTTTATTTTAGCAACTTTTGTAGAGCCTCACCCAAGGAACATTCCTGCCAAGTTTCATTTAATTCTGTCAAGCGGTTTCAGAGGAGATGTCGTTTAAAGCAAATTGTTGACGACGGACGACGCACGACGTACGACTGACGACGCACGACGCACGACGACGGACGCCGGACGAAGGGCGATCACAAAAGCTCACCTTGAGCACTTTGTGCTCAGGTGAGCTAAAAATAAAATAGTCGATGAACGTATTCAACGTCTAATCAAGGATTGAAGTTGAAATTTCAAGCTTGCTGAAAAAAAGGTTAACCATACAGTTGACTGGGAAGAAATTGGTGCCACAATTGTGTAATTTGAAAGTATGAAAACGTGAAGTCTACTTAATTAACAATTTTCGTGGATATAATCATCCATAAAATCAACGAAAATTACTTTGAATTAGTCCACACTGTATAATTATTTATTTTTATGAAAGTATCATATTTGTAAGCGTGTATTGCATAAAGCTACAGGTACTAGCATAAATTTAGAACTATATGTATTGACAAAATAGGTTAACCATACCTATTATCAAAATAAATGAACGGGAAATAATTGGGTGGGTGGTGGGGTGGTGGGGTGGTGCTGGTGATGTCTCGGTTATGTATTGCATTTGCATTGATATGTAAATGTGTAAAACATGAAGTCAGTGCAAACAAAACAACAACATTCATTAAACTTGCCAAAATGAACGTGAGGACTTACAGATATCCAGACGTATGAATGGACGGTTCAACACACACACACACACACACACACACACACATATATATATATATATATAACAAAAGTGGAACACGCACTTGCTACCGCAGTCCGATGATCTCAGAACCCTCCTCATTGCCCCCGTTTCATTACAACTGGTTCCCTACTTACCAAGTTATCATAAAGCAACACTTTCATAGCCTGGAACCACAACATAGAGTACACGACACCCGCCTTACTTCAAATCTCTGCTAATATAATTTTACATGCTTGTAAATTTGATGAAATAAAAAGGTCACTAACTAAGTCAGTGTTCCCAGATACTTCCAAATGGGGGTATTTTACCCCCCCCCCCCCCCCCCCCCCATGTTGGTCTTCAGTACCCCCAATTTTAAGAGATTTGCTACATATCTCTTACAGAGAGGGTACAAAAGTTCAAGAAAAATACAGATTTTAATCCCACTTTCAAATCTTAGTGGGAACACTGCTAAGTGACTTATATTTTGAGAAGACCTGAGATCTTCTATGAATATATATCATCAAGTGTTTGAGTAGTTTTAGTCAGTATCATGTCCCTATCCTTTCCCTTTGCCTGGTACACACCTAAGACAGCTCCTTTGTTCTGTTATCATAATTCAACTAGATATCCTGGGCCATCAACATCTGTATAATTTTCCATAATGATATAAACCTAGCATTGCGTTGTTTTCAGTTGTTTATGTTATTGACAATTTTTCCCTAAAATATAGCATCAGTAATCAAAGAGAAACTATCATATTTGTATTTTTATAAGACTCTAAAATATCTTTATTTACAATGACATTTCAATTGTGTTATATCCAATATGTAAATCGTTCCTGCTCTTTTTTGTGCAAAAACAAAACCAATGCAATTATTCGTCAATGAAAGGAAAGTGCTGCGGGAAGATAAAAACATGGGTCATTAACAAGAAGATACGATGTAAGCATTACAAAAGACTGTTACATTACATCTAGCAAATTCAGTTTAGATAAATGCGTAATGAACAGAAATTTATCCAAAACTGTTTCTCACCATATCCGTATGAGTAGAAAACCCCTGGCGCTGACAACTTTTACTGAAATCCGCCTTATGAAATTTTCGGTCAACAACTTTTAAAAAGCTGCCATCTTGGAAGAGAGAGCTAATACCATTTATGAACTCATTCAGGAGACTGGTGTTAATCATATACACATTAAGTATTTTTATATTACTTTATATTAAAATGTTTTCATCAAACAATATATTTAAATGAACATGGGATATCCTCATTATTTTTGTACAGCAATATTCTTTATACCAGTAATGTCAGAATGCGTTCTCTTATGCATGCAAATCGTGTGCTTTTGTATATGGGCACAGTCAAGCATGTTTCAAAGAAATTTCTGGAATATTCCCAGAGAAGTTACAAGTTTAAATATACCAGCTATCACAAATAAGCAGTTTAAAGAACTAGATGCCCGCAAACAATATTTTGAGTCCGCCAGAGTAAAAAGGACAAAAGAATAAAATTTATGAAATATGCTAATAACTTTTTTCTGTACTCATTTTAATCCTTTACTTTAAGTATGGCCCTGACCTAAGTTACCCCCTGTCTTAATCAAGGCAACATTTGTACCAAGTTATTTCAGAATTACACAATGAATGACCAAGTTACATCCCTGACGAGCAAAATTGCACCAAATGTTGACATCTAACCCTTTAAGGTATGAAATTGACCAATATCTCATCAATGTAAATATTTTTGCCATGTATCATCATAATTACTCAATGTATGACCATGTTATAGTGAAAACAAACAAATTGCACCAACTTTTGATCTTTGACTCCTTAGTATGACCTTGACATTTGAATGATGATTCTGGTTCTTGTATGTGACACACGTTCTCACTGAAGTAAACACTGGATTCAGGGTTCAACAAAATCGGTCTAAGCAATCTGATTTAGACCAATATTTGACATTTGACGTCTAAGTGTGACCTTGACTTTGAGTTGAGTAACAAAGATGGTTCTTACTCATGACATACTGCCTTAGTCATGGTGGTTAACACTGGTGCCATATTTTAAAATCAACCATCAAATGACAAAGTTATTGTCAGGACAAGCTGTTTCAAAATAATATTTGATATTTGACCTCAAAGTGTTACCCTCACCTTTGAGCTTACATGGTTATTGAGCATGACACAACGTCTAACAAATGTGAGTTATTTTCCGGACAAAGCGTTTTAGACCAATATTTGAAATTAGACCTCTACGTGTGACCTTGCCATTTGAGCTACACACATGGTTCTTTGGCACGTCACACTGTCTCATCATGGAAAACATTTGTGCCAAGTTATTTTAAAATATCCTATCAAATGACAGAGTTATTGTCTGGACAAACTGTTTTAGACCAATATTTGATACCTGACATCAAAATCATAAGGGGTCATCTGCAGATCAATCTCCTCCCAATCAAATCTGAGCCAAAGCTTCCTCTAATTGATTATTGATTAGATAAGCTTTTGTGGTTAAGGTCACCATAACCTTGACCTTTGACCTACTGACCTCAAAATCAATTGATGTCATCTACATGTCATGACCATCTGAATACTGTAGGTCAAAGCGTTCTTAAATTATTTACCAGACAAGCTTACGGTGGTCATTTTCATAGTGAGCTTGGCCTTTGTCCTAATGACCTCAAAATCAACAGGGATCATCTACTTGTCATGACAAACTTCCCCACTAAATCTTAGGACTGCATGCCTAAGTATTGTTTAGTTATTGATCGGACAAGCGTTTGTAGTAAAGGTCACAGTGACCTTGACCATTGACTTCTGACCTTAAATCAATAGGGTCATCTACTAGTCACGACCAACCTCCCCACTAATTCTGAGAAATTTACGCTATAGCGTTCTCTAGTAAGCTGTCTGCTCAGAAAAATGAACAAAAAATGTTTAGTTATTCATATAAAAATACCATCCGTTGTTTTTGGTGCATTTTTGGATTCATATCGAGTAGGCTCACTAGATGCTATCATTCATTATTCCGATCGCATAAGTTAATTAAAGATGGGTTGGGTGACGAAAAGGCGTTGCATCTTTTGTGTTTTTATTATGTACGGGGATTTTCTTTAACTATTTTATACTTATTTAAACTTCTGTGGTCAAGGTTTAAAGCATCATACCCCCTCTCCAATTAGAGCAAGATAACTGTCTCCTTATGTGCCCACGAGATAATAACTAAGGAAAAAATCCAAAAAAAAAAAAAATAAATAAATAAAAAAAAAAAAAAAAATCTCGGTTACTCGTTGCCACGAGTTACTAACAAAAAAAATCAAATTTTCCTAACTCGTGGCCACGAGATATAAGTAAGAAAAGAATTTCTCGCTAACTCGTGGCCACGAGTTACTAAGAAAAAAAACAAAAAACAACAACAACAAAATCTCGCTAACTCCAGGTCACGAGTTAGTAACTAAGAAAAACACAAAAATCGAATTCGCTACCTCGCGGCCACGGCCAAGCCAACTAAGAAAAAAAACAACAAATTTCCATAACTCATTGCCACGAGATATAAGTAAGAAAAACAAAACAAATATCGGCCACGAGTTAATAAGTGTATGTGTGTGTGTGTGTTTTCTTAGATATATCTCGTGGCCACGAATAAGACACGTTTGTTTTTCGTGTTTTGTTTTTTTTCTTAGTCACATCACGTGGCTACGAGTTAGCAAGATAAGTTTTTTTTTTCTTACTTTTGGCCACATGATAATAAAAAAGAAAAACACCATGTCCCCTCTGTGCTTCCGAATTGTTTGCACGTACCATTTGTCGAGAAAAAAAATATATTAATTTGCGTGAAACATGTAAGATTGTTTTTGCATGGAAATACACTTTTGAAACTGTTCACTGTTTTATAAGTGATTTCGATATCAAAATCCTTATATGAAGCCAACACTACAGAGTCTGACTGATATCATTACCCGAAACTACTTCATCTTAAAGCAAAGTTGATCCTGCGCAAGCGACCGCCTGTAATAAGCGGTCAACCTACATTAAGCGACCAGTTTGATACTACCAAGCTAAAATTTTGATATATGTTTAAATTTAATTTATCGACCACCTCTGTTAAGCGGCCATTTTTATGTTGTTCCCTTGGCTGACCGCTTTAAAAGATAGGTTTGACATATACTTTGCTATTTACACCACGATTTAAGAGCGATTGTTATTAATCGTATAGCGAGCTGAAATTTCGTATCGAACAAATATTTTTGAAAATTGACAGATACGACGCAGATAAATGTAATAATATCCGTGTTTTTGCTAAATATAAGGTACAAAATACGTCAGTCAAATCCCATTTGAAGAAGAAAGTCACATGTTAGTAAAACTATGATTTTTACAAAAGTGTAAGTTGATTATTTTCATTTGCTATTATCTAAATTTCGTTTCTTTTGGTAGATCAAACTCGTTAAAATCCCTTTGTTTACAAAATAAAGGGTAAGGCGCAGTTATGATTCCCAGTCTTATTAGGGGGAACAATAAAACTTCCTTGCAAATTTTGTTAATTTTGTCCTGACCGGCAGGTAGTCAGAAGATCTAGAATCGTTGACTGTTTTCGGAGGTTGTAATTTTTTCGATCTGGGAAATCTAGCTTAATATTAAGTTTGATTGACAGGCAGCGGACAATCGTTGTGATATACATGTATATTATTCTATTTTCATAGCTTACAAAATGTCCGCCTCGCCACTTGCAGCAAACGTCTGTAGAGGAATGGGAATACCTAACAGGACACACTTCAGACCCAACAAAAAAAAATCGGAAGTTGGCGGCTCCTTTGCGGCAAACTGCAAACGAAATTGAAGGCCGCGGTGGCATGCACCAGTCTAATGTGACCACTCAAAAGATAATGATATCGAATAACTTCTTGAGCATGAGCAAGTAGGCCGGAAACATGATAATCAGATTGAACATATAATGTATTAGTAAATAATGCATATTTTGACAATAATGTGTCCTCCTCGGAAATCACAAAGTTAAGTTCTGAGAACAACCCCAGTTAATATGCGATGACGTCAATGGTGTCGGGTTGTGTAATCATTATGTATGCGCCCTGTTTGTATCTCGGATTAAGGTTCACAGAAAACAAGGTTTGATTGTGATTGTTTCAAGTGATGGACTGAGATATTTAACTGGATTGGCATGTCATATTGGTAAAGGAGTGTGCATGTAACCGAATGGCTGCAGATAGTGGGTTTGAATTAAAGAAGCGAGATGCTTTTGTAAGTTTCTGGCCGGGTGCTGTTGGGACTAAAACTATGTTGAAAACCAAATTAAGAAATCTTGTTCTACTGAAAGTGAACGGAGAAATCGGTCATCGATACCGAGAAAAGAAACAATTCTGAAATATTTTAAAGAAGGTGAAAGTCCAGAGTTCGCTTGGCAGCGTATTGTTGCAATGGCTACAGACAACCAACTGATAACTGAGGTATAATCTCATGGACGACAAGGCCAAGTGAAGTACGCCAAATCAATAGGATCTTAGATCAAACTGGACATCCATGACTAAATCAGTTTGTTCCCAGTTTTCTTCGTTTGCCGTCGTGGATTCTTTGTCTTGGTGGAAACAAGTTTGATAATTTGACATATCTTTCATAAGAATGAAGAAGTCTTCAGTAGAAATGTTTACGCGTCTAAATACATTATATTGCTCTATATTTACGCACAATTTACGCATGAAGTTTAGCTTTGACATTTTATGTTCCTAACTAGTGAAATGGTACCTTCGTAAAGCTGGAGAAAGGTCAGGCATATGACCTTAGCAATATGGTGTGGTTCAATCCAAGAAAAAATGAGAAAAGGTAACATATTACGGAGAATATTTTACTTTTTTTTCCTATTTTTTTTTTATCACATTTTGTGTAACTGCATAGAACAGTCTTGGTATAAAATAATGTATTAATTGTTTTATAAAATGTTTAAATCGAGAAGCTAATACTTCTGTGTCTATTGAGTTGTGACATTTTAGTTGGATTTTTATTTAACTTTACGGCCATTAATAAGTATCAAGTCTAGTTGTGCATATCCTTGGCACGTCTTGATCGGTTTGATTTTAAATGAGTTTTGGCCCTTTGTTATAATTTTTTAATATATTTTGTCCGCAACATGTGGTCTGATTTTGATTTAGCTTCAAAATATTTAACTACGCACCATATATAAGTACCGACGATTGTTGCACCTGACTTTGGCATGTGATCAGCTTAATATTGAGTTATTGCTTAAATAAGTTAATATACAAATAAATAAATAAATAAAATAGTTTGTCTGCGATAAATATATATGAATGTATCAGAGCTCTACCTGTTTTTTTTGTGTGTTTTTTTTAAAATTTTTATCCTTCACCTATGTCAAGACTGTCTCTGACATGGTCACTGTAACTGTGAGGTATTCAAGGTATTCAAAAGCTTCAATGATAGTTCTTAGTGATAATTAGTGATGAGAATATTATTTAGTCTGTGCTGCTAGATAATACGAACTAAGGTGAAAAAAACGTCCCTCATTATTTATCACAAGTAGTATTCAAGCTGCTATTTTCCATTGTGGATTACCAAAGTGTACTTATTTACCACAGTACCGCAATATGATACGTTTCGTACAAAATCTGCCTTATCGAGAGGTTTATTTGACAACTGACCGGCGCAATAGCTCAGTGCTAGTGTGTCCGCTTTGCGATCGGGGGTCTTGGGTTCGAAACTTTCCTCCGGTGACCGCGTCAAACTAAAGGCGTATAGAATTGGTACTAGATGCATCATTGCCCTGGCAATCGGCAAAATGGGGTTGCTATGGTGACTCGGAGTACTCAGTACTGGTTCTACCTAGGAACTTGTCTCATGGGTTATCCATGATCACAAAATCAAAAAATATGGTCAAAATAATCAGAAATGAGCTAGCCATTACAGTGGAATAGAAGATTTATAATTAGAAATAAAATTCATTAATTCAAAATTTATTTCAGTTTACGTCGTCGTAATTTTGATTAGCTTATTTTCCATACATGGAGGCGATATTTTACGACTGTCGAGATCAGACCCAACAGAATTCATGAATATTTAAAACAAAGGGTTAATGAGATAAATAAGCAGGACTCTATGTACTAATAAGGGACAGAACCGATGAGCTAGCAATTAAGTGTCAACTTCGTATGTGGGGCTTATCGGTGCGATTCCCGATCGGTCATAACAGATTATCATAAAATTTGTACTACATATTAACTTTCTCGCTTGACGCTAAATGTTAAGGGAGTATGCCTAGGACTGGCCATTCCCGTGTCAGTATTACTTGGGCATTGTGCTCATAACTACGACACAACTGCTATGCAGCTAAAAGATTAAGAAGATGCTAAAATCGATCCATATAATTATCATGCAGCATAATGATTAAAATACAATCGCAACTTTTCAGCCCATACGGACATTCTCCGGTGAATTTGTATGTATCGTCGGCGAGTATATATCAAACAAGAGGGCCATGATGGCCCTGGATCGCTCATCTTGTATCATTAGGCTATGTAAATTCAAGTAACCCCTGGGGCAGGGCCAATTATGACCCCAGGGCCATGATTTAAACGAACTTGGTAGAGGTCTATTAGCCCATGTTACATACCAATACCTAAACTCCAGGCCTTGTGGTTTCTGAGAATATTTTTCAAGTTTTTTCTTTTTTAAATTGGTCCACCTTTGGTTTCTGAGAATATTTTTCAAGTTTTTCCTATATTAGCCTGTTAAATCAAGTGACCCCTAGGGCGGGGCCAAATTTGACCCCATGGTCATGATTTGAACAAACTGGGGCGGGGTCAATTTTGACCCCAGGGTCATGATTTGAACAAACTTGGTAGAGACCCACTAGACCATGCTACACACCAAATATCTAAGCATCAGACCTTATTGTTTCTGAGAAGATTTTACAAGTTTTTTCCGATATTAGCCTGTGTTAAATCAGGTGACCCCTATGACGGGGCCAAATTTGACCCCAGGGTCATGATTTGAACAAACTTGGTAGAGATATACTAGACAATGCTACATACCAGATATTTATTTTAAGATTTCACTTTTAAAATCTATTTTTAACTCTTGTGACTTAATTATGCAACAAACCGGAACCATTTTAACAATTTGTATAGGGGATCACCGTAGGAACATCTATTCAAATTTTAATCATGTTCCCATCAGTAGTTTCAGAGAAGAAGTAAATTGCTGACGGCTCACGACAACGGACGCCGGACAAAGGCTGGTCCCAAAAGCTCAACTTGGCACTTCGTGCCAGGTGAGCTAAAAAGTGACAGCCATTTTTAGGTTCATCATGTACAATGTGATATTGAGAAAATATGAAATAAATGAAATAAATAGAATTTTCAAATTCCTTTAAAATTGTAAACAATAGATAAAATAAAAAGTTGCATGATGACAATACATATATCAAAATGTTTATACTGGCTATCATGGATAGAATTGTGAGGGATATTTTATCTCAAGGTAGGTTTTAAAAGCAAAACTTTATAAAACGCATGGCCTAGAGCTTAGATATTTGGTAGGTAGCATTGTCTCCTTGATTTTTATAGCCTAATACATGATTTGTTTTAAAATTATTCTTTCAGAAATCTGAAGTCGGACTGTTTAGATTTTCAGTGCCTTGTTCTCATTCAAAACTGTTCAATTCATGGCCCTTGGTATAAACCTTTCTTTTTTAATCTTTATGTCAGAAACTACAAGGTCTTGGGTTTTTGTATTTGATGTGTAACATGCCCTAGAATACCTCTACTAAGTTAGCTTAAAATGATGACCTTGGTATCAAAATTAGCTTCGCGCCAGGGCTACTTGGTTTTATATAGATTTGCATTGAAAAGCTTAAGAAGTCTTGTTAAAAGACAACAAAGACAAATATTGCCATAATATATTTACAGATATCTTAGATATTTTTGCGACAAAAACTGGGACCAAGGTAAAATAGGCTAAAAATAGATATTTCTACTAGATATTTCTACTTTTTTTGTTTATTAAAGATATTTGGTATTCGATATCAAGGGCCTCTATGCTAAAACCTGATTTTTTTTATTGACCGATATCTGAGATATTTGGTATGTAGACATCTTGCATGAACATCAATGGAGTCGATATGACCTAGGCTAAAAAGAAAAGTCTACATTACAATCTTGTGCCTTCATATATTGACCGATATCTTAAAATTTGGTATGCAGGTATCTTGCATTGACCTCTACCATTGGGTTCAAGGTCACTTGTATCAAGGACGAGGTTCCCAAGGCCAATAATATATTTTTCTACCTTACGTCATTTTGTTACGCTGAGCCCTTGTCCGAGCACGAGATGAAAGAAGTTGCAGTCTTAACTCAGGTGAGCGATGAAAAAGGACCATCATTGCCCTCTTGCTGGTCAAAAATGACAAAGTAGCAGCCAGGGGAGACGGTGCATTCTGTGTGAAAAGTAAGCTTTCAAAAGGCTGGTATACAGCGTACAGTATTTCCTTTATCAACTCATTTTTATGGACATTTTTTTAAACATTTATATACTGTACCCGGTTGCCGAGTAGTTAGAGCGTCCGCCTCGTGAGCGGGAGGTCGTGGGTTCGATCCCCTGCCGCGACATACCAAAGTCGTAAATAATGGTACTTGTATAGCTCCCGTGCTTGGCGCTCAGCTTATATGAGTAGTTGCAGGACTGGTTGGCCCGGTGTCAGTTTAATTCGACTGGGTGTAGTATCATGCCACATGTCTACGGCGTGATACTGCAACCTAGAAGCACTCTCTCTAAGTAGACATACCGGTAGTCTTCGAATGACTGAAATACTAACGATGAAATGGAGGAGAAGATTTTTAAAATTTGGAAAGAAATTATTTGAACAGCTTTGGAAGAGGACAACCCCAGAAACATTTGTTAAGTTTTATGAAAATTTGCCCAATAGTTTAGAAGATGTCGTTTTAGTTAAATGCTGACAACGGACATTCATCGGTCACAAAAGCTAGTTGCTTACACGGATCCAGAGAAATAATCCACTGACACCTCTGGGAAAACCCGTTGGAACCCCCCCCCCCCGGCACGCACCCCTTGTAATCCACGTCCGTGAATTTTCATTGATTGGCTCGAGCACCCCCTTCTCACACACACACACGTACGGTGGCTAAGTATGGCATTTTTCTGAGCTGGCTAACATATCCTTTTCGGACTCCCTCCCCCACACATATACCTGAGAGAAATGGCTGGATCCGCGCATGTATTGCTTTTTTTTTTTAAATTACAGTCGAGACATATTCATGGTTCAAGAATTTAGCTCGTAAACGGCGGCGATTTATAGATAGACGAGTTGACAACAGAAACTGTAGGATTAAAAGCTTCAATGCGGACTGAATAAAATGCAAACAAGAGTTTATTTAGTTTATTGGAATAATATGCAGTACATGTATTCAATGTTCAGATCTAAAGAGAAGCAAGCCCAAAGTTCAGTAACAATGACAAACATTTTCATGTTTCCATGAAAAAATTAATGGTCCCATTACAAATATGTATATACATGTATATAGCTTATAATAGCAACACTTACGTCATTATTCAAAATATTTGAAAACCTTGACTCTTTTTTATTTATTTATTCAAACATATAGTAAATAACTGTCACTTTCATTTTCCTTTCATAATCTTATTGTAAAACCGATGTAAAATGTGTAATAATATGTATCTTTACCATAGTTGTTCTTTCTAAAAATAGAACATTTGAGTTCCTTCTGTGTGATGTAATGTAAATTGTTACTATTTTTAGCTGCATATTAAGTTGTTGTACAGTTCTCTAGTGCTGCACCTATAACTACCGGACCGTAACAAATGAAAATGGTTATCATATACTAAGTAGAAGAAACAGAACTATACGTTGTATAATAAACTAGCACAATAGGATTTTATATTACACACATTCAAAAAATGAACAATTTCAATTTGAAAAAAAAAGTGTTGGTACTATAACTTCACTTATTTCAGCAATTTTCTTTTTCAAAATAAAAATGTTTCAAGCACATGTATGCATCAGAAAAAATAAAATAAACATGAAAGATGGTAAACCATAGATGAATGCAAATTATTCAGTTATTATTCGACCATTTGATTTCCTTTCAAATGTACGCCTTTTTTCCATCTCTCATTTGTACTACTTTCTGGTTGGTCAGTCTATCATCTATTTTAATATGTCACATTTTCTCTTTTCAAAGCAAGAAATAAATGGGAAAACACATACATACAAGCACTTTTTATATGGTAATGGATCTTGATATTTGTTTTGTCCATGTGTAAGTTTTTCTCACTCTTGACATAAAACTCCATGCTGTTTTTATATCCGAACTGTAATATGGTGTAAAATAAATGAATCACGTATCTATAAAAAGACTCTCGTGACACCAAAGCAGCTCATGTTGTACGGATTATTATGTAAGTTTTGTTTAATTATTATAAGAAACGTTTACAGTGTGAGCATAAGATAGGACATAAATGTCATTACTTGGAATTGTTGGCCCATACATTACATATTCATTGATTCTAGGTATTCACTTATAACTGCTGCGCCTTTATTCGTACATCCTTGCTGGCACCCCTCTTTGGTGTGGGCAATAACTACCCCTTGTTTTGAACATTGTATAGTTAAAGCCCCACAATCCTTCTTCTTTGCCAGAACCATCTTATCATCCTCTACCCTCAAGAACTGGTATTTAACACCTTCCACAATGACTCCTCCTTGCATAAAAGGACTAAAGTCCTTACTTTTGAAACAATGGGCGATGTTTTTACCCTCTTCGGCCTTCAACTTTATGGCTTTACCGTGATCAGCCGTTGTCCAGGGAGCACCACCGTCTAACCCAATGATGCACGCTTTATCACAATGCTCCATGCCTGAGCCATCTTTTGTTTGTTGGAGTAAATTATCAATGTAGCTATCCCAAGACATCTTGTTTTACCTGAAATAGACAAGCATATTTGATAAACAAAAATGGTTTGGACAGTACACCTTTTTATGGCTTTGAAGAACAGTCAAATCTGTCTTAAATGGCCAGTCAGGGGAACATGAGAATGTGACCGCTTCACTAAATGAAAAACATAGAACAAAATGCTAGTTTGGTAATATTAAAACCGTTAAATGCAAGTTGACCGCTTAATACAGGTGTCCGTTAATACAGGTTCAACAGTGTTCGCATGCAGTAAGTTGCCTGTCAGTAACGACATCAACAGTATATAATGCTATTCAAACGGAGGCCAACGTTTTGCACGTGATAAGTGCCAGTGGACTCATTACATCATTAAATTTTTGAAAAGGGTTCAAGACCCCCCCCCCCCAAAAAAAAAACAACAACAACAAAAAAACAACCAAAGAGCTATTGATTGACTGTTTAGTAAGCTGTATATACAGGTGAATGTCACATGGTGAGGCAACCAGAAAAATATTTTTTTTGCAGTTTTCTTCGTATCTTTCCAATTTGGAAGGTAAAAAAAAAATATCTTGACATAGTTTTGATCTGAAACGTCATTTTTACCGTTATATACGCATGGTTTTCCCCTTGACATGTCACAGCTGTTCATATACTGACGGGCGAAAGAAACGCCCCAACGGAATTTGGCGTTATTTTCCTCATACCTATTGAAATTTTAGTGAAATGTAGTCTGTATACATGTACATAGACCGACAATCACGGCAAAGAAAAAATCGTGCGCTTCTATTCAGCCCGATGTCCATTTCCGGTGGCTGCTCATGATTTCCACATGCACCTCGTGTATGTTTACCACGTGGTGAAATCGATCACATTTTACACAGTTACATGTGCTAGTCGATAGACAATCACAATTTCAGAGATTTTCTGATTAAACATTCGTATTTTAAGAATGCCAAGGCTAAATTCTGAAGAGAGAGAGAGCGTTTTGGCTATTCTCGAATGCGGGCGAACGCAAGAACAAGTCGCCAGACGTTTTAACGTCTCGCGTTCGACGATTCGGCGTCTTGTTCGACGTATTAGAGTTACGGGAACGTTTGCCGATCGGCCACGTTCAGGAATACCTCGTGTGACGTCTGTAAGACAAGAAAATTTAATGCGTCAACGTCTTTGCGTGACAGGTTTGTGACGGCGGAATCGACGTCGCCTTTAGTAGTCGGACGACTGAGGGAACGCGGGATTACCTGCCGTAGACCCTACCGTGGTTTAGTTCTAACTTTACGCCACCGTCACCAACGTCTGACCCGGGCCCGCAACCATCGCAGTCATCGTTGGCAGAACGTGGTGTTCAGCGACGAGTCGCGTTTCAACTTATGAAACGCCGACGGGCGTATCCGTGTGTACAGGCGACGTCACGAACGCTACGTTGACAATTGCGTTGTTGAGAACAATCCGTACGGAGGGAGCGTTTCTTTTGCCCGTCAGTATATATCTATAAGGCAATTACCTAGAGCTTTTGACTTGACTATTTGAGTTTACCGTCGCTTCGACAGTATTGCAGTCATATAGCGACGTCCAGCTAATAACATGTGGAGGAAGACCCCGAATGCACGGAGGCATCCGAGTAGAACCACCGACCTACCGAAAGCCAGCTGGAACAGGAAGGCTTCCTAAAGTCTTTGATACTAGGTTTTGGTCGCAGCATTCGCTTTTTTTTTCTCGTTAAAGATCGATACGGAATCAAAGATGGATTAATTGATTTTTAAGATTTAAATCCAGTGTATAAATATACATGCTACTTTAGCTTGCAGTATTTCCAAATTAATATGTTAAAGTCACGTGATATGGGACAATGGCGGATACAGCCGCTGAAATGTGAGATGGCCCGATAAATCTCTTAAAATCGTCGGCAGGGGTTTTCTTAAGTGGACGCCCGCTTGCCCGTGCCGGGTTAAAATCACCATGGGCAAGTGATTTTTCAAAGGAGATAGCCCGTCAGGCAAGTTTATATTAATAAATGAAATTTTTCGTTTTTTATATATATTTTTTATTTTCTACATTATTTTGGGGATGAGTTGCTTGCAAATTGTGTTTGATACATATTAATTAAAATTCATCTTAATGTTACACATATTTAGTTTTAAACATTAACAAACACAATCTAGCTTAAAGATCGGACAAGCTGTTTTCACTGGGGGCAAGTAGCTGTTCAAAGTAAGTGAAAGTCAAATCCTTAAGGAAACCCCTGCCGTCGGTGACAGAAATAAACACATCAATGATCAATGATGGTTAAATATATGTAAGTACTTCAAAAATATATGCGCGGTAACAAGAGAAAGAACTTCAAAGAACATATTGCCGTCAGAAAGTAGGTGAAATACGTGTTTAATGGGAGGCAACTACGACCTTTTTTCTAGCTACAAACTATGTATGTATAACCTCCCTTGCATATGTTTTTCAAAGTAAATTTTTTTTTTAATGCGTATATGCAATTATTTACTGTCGAGTAATGAATGTAGCTTAACATTCAACAGAATACATGTATTGTCATTTCTACCAACATAAATAATATAGCTCACAGGATTTATTTGTTGAATTATTAGTTGTTGATTGATTTCACAAGCCCGAATGGCTTAGACTATGTCCCAAAATGTGACTAGCATATATAATGAAAAGGAAATTAATAAAAAAAAAACGTCGCGTTTTGGACTAGCTGAGGCTAAGAAAAGTACATCATATGCACTAATATCGGACACGGAATATGAAAATGGCTGAAAACACTTTAACATGCTTAAAAAACAATAAAAATAGATGAGAATAGTTCGATCTTCAAATATAGCCTCTCCCATTTATACGATGATAATACTTCTTTATGACAAAGCTGTCAACTAGGAAGTTTCAGGTTGTTCACATTCGTCTTCGTTCATACCAATTTGAGGCTAATAAAGAAATGATAAAAAGTAGATAAATATTATCCTTTGATTACAAAGAGATAAGACATAATGGGACAAATCCCGTGCAAGCATCTGGGTGCATTTGTTCATAAAACAGCATGTTCAATACCTAAACTTTACCGTGCTATCTTACTATTACGTTGATATCTAACGATATTTCTTACGTTCTGGTCAAAACATTCCAGGTATCAATTCTAAGATTTGATCTCGTTTTGTAATTTATTCCATTGTTGAAATCTATCGCATATATATCAAATTGGCGTTTGAACATGGACAGGTGCGACACGACCGAATTTTCTTAATGTAGAGAGTTGCTATTGAATACATGTATTCCATTCATATCAGGGTTGCCACAGAGCTGAAGAAATAAAATTCCCTGACTATTCCCTGACTTTTCCCTGACCAATACAACCACAATTTTTCGGCCTCCTCCTCCCCTTCAGCCGTCCAATCCTCCCATCTACATTTTTATTGTTTTAGAATAATAACCTTAACAAATTTCAAATAAATCAGAATTCCTTTTCATGGTTATATTAGTCAGTGATAATAGTACAGATACTATTAAATGATTTTCTTACAAGGTAGTAATACTTCAGTCAATCTTACACATTAAGCAACATTTACATGTAAGCTATGGACACTATATCAACATAAATATGTCATACACCTCTAATGTTAAAACATTTAACTCAACAAAAATAACTCTGATAAACAGTGTGCACAATAAAATCTCAGTGAGTTGACTTAACCTATCAGTCTAACATCCCAAACCTTTTAAGGTTTCATGCTTAGGAATGTTTTTATATTATTAAATAATCAATGTTTGAAAGTAATACTTATAAATACTGTTTGAAGACTGCCATAGCCACTGAAAAATTCAAAACATCAACTCAGGCTTTCATTTTTCCCTGACTTTTCCCTGACTTTTCTAAAATGTATTTTTTCACTGACCATTTTTCAAAATTCCCTGACAATTCACTGACCTTGAAAAAAAATCATTTTTCCCTGACTTTTCAAGGTATGTGGCAACCCTGCATATGTTTTTAATTAAATTTTATTTTCCAATGTCCCGTGCTACTGCCTATGAATAACTTTAAAACCCTGGATCGAATTCCACCAACAATTCTTAGCGCTAAGTAAAACTTAAATACTTAAGAGCAACTAGTTTAAAATTTAGGTATTACTTAGCGCTAGGCATAGCTTGTGGAATTCGAGCCTGATGTTGTTGTTTGTTTTGTTTTTTTTTAGAAAAACTGCATGATCCGAAAGACTTTCTTAGAATTTAAGGCAAATAAACAACCACAGTTATACAAGGGAAATACCAGTAATAGAGAAATCTTAACATGTAAACTGAATAATGAAATACGAATTCGACAACTCCGCTTTTAATGCAGAGTTAATATATAACAACTCTACGCCATACGAGTCCTCTACTTGTACTTCATTTAAAAGTTTCAATACGGAAGTACCGTTCTCACAGCACTCGGCAAACATCGAAAAGCAGTGAATAAAATGTGTTATAAGGTAAAGTCATAACTATTCCATTTAGCTATACGGTGCATGAATAAAAATCAAACATGGTCGAAAACTTGTTACAATATACTTGATAGTTTAATAAAAAAAACAACATCAACAACAACTTAAAAGTATTAGAAGTTATTAATTCAGCAGTCAACACACAATATGCTTGGAAAACCTGTATCAATGAGAACAACAAATAAGGAAAATTAGTGTTTGTAAACCTCCGAAGGAAGATCGTTTGTTATGTGTTTTCGCGACCCGGAAATGAAGAAACTGTTGTAACCTATTAGCCTAGGTTTTTTGTTAGGTATGGAAAACTGGAGAGAGAGAGAGAGAGAGAGAGAGAGAGAGAGAACAATTGTTATCTTAAGTTCATGCATACGGGTCGAATTTAACTAACGCCTTCAAGAAACTAAAGGTCACCGAATAACTGCTATAAAATCAAAAAGGAAAAGGACACGAAATGTACACACGAAAGTAGTGATCCAATTCACTGTCAGAGCTATTGTTCTTAACTTACGGAAATAAACAATCGAAAGCACATGTGGACGAATAGATTGCGTTAAGGAAGTTAAGTGGTATCTGCCCGGGGACTTAGGAGTGTATATGCAGATTTGCACGATATAGGTCATTGGACGCCATGAATTGTACACATTAACATATTGCCAAATAAATATAACCATAATTCGGACATACATTAAATGCGTCAGAACCAAACGATCTGTCTTCGGTGAAAAAAAGACAAGAAAGAAAGAAAAGAAAAAAGCTGATTCGTGAGCCGGCGCGTATAGAAACGCACTAAGCTGGTCCGTGAATATCCGAGTACTCGGTTTTTATCGCCAGCTTTATACTGCATAAGCAAACACTTCGCATCATATATCATTTGAATAAATACACAAGTAAACTCAGTCATAACACACGATTTTGTTAAACCTTTTCATAAACATCTTCTACATAAACTTGTATCTATACGTAAGGAACGTAAAGAAAAGTAATGCTCGAACGTATTTTGAGGTTTATCACAATCGTTCAAGCGAGACTTTCGTGTAGAATGGAATTTTTGTGTAATTCAATGAGGTTAGGGTATACACATATACACCATGTTGTACTTTTTAACTTTAAATCAATACTTTTTTTGCTACGACTGTGTTTACACAGTTCAAAGCGCGTTAATAACAATACGTTTGATTTGATCTTTGTTTATTTAATTTACTATATAATATGCACAATAAATACTACTTTAAATTCACACTAATAGCTATCGGTGCATTATGACATTCAGACTTCTTGTAGTGTTTCAGCTGAGACAGGTGACAGCGAATGCTCTATCAGCAGGGGGCAGCCTGGATAACTGGAAATTTGGCTAACTTTATTTCAGTAAGGGGCTCACAATGGGGATTCCCACTGCTGAGCACAGAAATTAACCCAAGCAAAAGAATTTCAGTCACCTAGAAAAGTCAAGCAAGCAAACAGTGAAAAATTTCACATCATATATATCAAAGCCCTCGCCCAACCCCAAATTTATCGGGGCAATAACCGAATGCACTATAGGAGAGGTTCATTAAATTTGACTGATAAATATGATTTTGGTATCCCTACAAACATAAATTATAGTAATATGAACTACAATAATAATACAATCTTTATTTATAGATCGTTTGTTATGTGTTTTCGCGACCCGGAAATACAAAAACTCTTATCATTTAATATGTCTAATCCTCGTCTGTTAAATGAATTTTAATTTAACTATCATCTTCAGACTTTTGATGCGCAAAATGTCTACGCCCCCGTAAGGTGTCTGACATAAATGGAAGAAAGACAGATAAACACATGAACACGTATAGCGATACTTCATTTCTTTCCTGTTTCTTGGCGCACCCCCCCGAAGATATCCTGTTTTCGCGACCCGGATATACTGTCTTTATTAACACCTCAAAGTTTAAATACACCAAATACTTCATTTCCATTCTGTTTCTCTAATTATGAACCAAAATTCTTTCATTTCAGACGGCAGCATACAATTTCAATATCCATGAATAAATTTCTTAACATAGCAAGCACTTAACATCGCAGGTCAGATACACATTTAAACCCAAAATGATTATCACCGAGCGAACGTCTTCAGGGGTTGAGAGAATAGAGGTGTGGGGGTCAAGAAGGGGTATCATTCAAACAGTACATGTACGTAATATCACAGCTCTCTTGTTTATCTTCACCTTAAAGACGGTGTTTACTTAAAAATAGATCCGGATTCACCTGGGGGCTTGCCATTATGCCCCCTTATCACAATCAGATTTGCCCCCCCCCCCCCACTCAACCAGTATCAAAAGACATGTTTTTACGTGGATTTTTTAGTGTAATATGCATACATCTAGTATCATTTACATAGCAAACTTTCACTTTTGTGACGTAAACAACTTCATAACAGCCATTAGAAATATTTGTAAATCTTTATTGTGTACTGAATATTACTAGATTTATTTTGATTTAATAACAATATACAATCATATAATGATAAACAGACAGTCTACCCAATGCCTATTTAAAAACGGGAAGTTAAAGTTTGTTTAAATTGCCTTATTGTCAAAGGCCAGAGTAAAAACTTCCTTTTCCTTGATTATTCACATATTCCCCTTTGTGTCTGCCGGTCTGAGTCACAATGTGTTACGACTGTGCACATGTTTTAATCAGCACCTCTTAGTTTACCAATACACATACCCTTCATTATCTAAAACCGTAGACCCAGATATTTCGAGCAAAAAAAAAATAAAATGGTTCTTTTGCATGCCTTTATAGATAAATGTTTATTGAAAATCCAGCAGGCACAATAGCCCATGTGGTACAACCATAAATACAGTACAGTATCAGCTGACGGCTCATATAATATTTTAACATTGTGATTCATTCGTTTATATCAATGAGAGGTGTGTGTGTGGGGGGGGGGGGGGGTAAGAGACAGATTTATGGAGAAGGCACTTGGGGGTGGGTGGGTAAGAGACAGAGACACACACACACACACACATTTATGGAGAAGGCACATCTTAATTGTTGTCATATTTGAACAAATTTGTAGAATGTTTTGTCATTATTATGATACAATTAATCATACTACATGTACA